>JARQOC010000002.1:460660403-461055514 GCA_033576535.1 Allobates femoralis | reverse complement strand
AACTGTATCAAAAGCTGGGCTTCATACACAACTCATATCGCTCTGCTGCTGGCAAACAAAGAGACTGGAGTAGGCTGTCCAGTAACAGAATTTGCCACTTTGCTTGGCATATGTCGACAAGCCAATTTTTAGTTACTACAGCTTTCAGTAACATTAGTAGTAGCACCTACCCCATGTACACCTCCAATATCAAGCTTACTCCCCTTTACAACAACCTTTTCCCCTTCCCCTTTTCACTATGGCCTCGGGATTTTCCACTCATCTTTATGCACACCGATTTGGAAAGCACTTGTTTGAGGCCAAACTCAGCCTTTTTAGGGAAAACGTAATAATTTGATATTCACATGTTAGAGGCCAAACAGAGCCTTTTTAGGGGAAATTGAAGGAAGAGACTCATCAGGTTAAGGCCAAACAGAGCCTTTTTAGGGGAACTGAAGAGATTTACGATTCACAGGTTATAGGCCAAACAGAGCCTTTTTAGGGGAAACTGAAAGATTTGAGATTCACAGGTATTAGGCAAAAAATGCCTTATTTTAGGGGAAACTGAAGGATTTGAGAATCACATGTTACAGGCAAAACAGAACCTTATTAGGGGAAATCGAAGGATTTGAGATTCACATATTACAGGCCACAAAAAGGCTTTTTAAGGGAAATTGAAAGATTTGAGATTCACAGGTTACAAACAAAAAATACCTTTTGAGGGGAAACTGAAGGATTGGAGATTCACAGGTTATAGGAAGTGATGAGTGAGTATACTCATTCCTATTTACTACTCGCACAGATAGTTCGGTGTTCAGGATACTCGTTATTCGGTGAGTTTTTTGGATTTTACTTGTGATATTTGAGTGAGCTGAAAAGCATGTTTTCTGACTCATTTTCAGCCAATGAACATTCTGGGATTGCTTGCCAGTCATAGTAATTATTATTATTATTATTTATTTATAGAGCATCATTGATTTCATGGTGCTGTACATGAGAAAGTGTTACATACAAACAAGTTAAAAATACAATGAACAAACTAACAGTGACAGACTGGTACAGAAGGGAGAGAGGACCCTGCCCTTGCAGTCTTACATTCTACAGGGCAAGGGGGAGGGAGACAGTAGGTTGGGTCTGCTCTGGTTGTGGTGGAGAGCCAGGTCCAGTGGTGGTGAGGTGGCACCATGGTCATTGCAGGCTGTAAGCTGTTCTGAAGAGATGGGTGTTTACGCTCCGCTTGAAGGTTCCAATTGTAGGGGATAGTCGGATGTTTTGGGGTGCAGAATTCCAGAGGATGGGGGGTGCTTGGGCGAAGTCTTGCAGGCAGTTAGATGAGGAATGTACAAGTGTGGAGAAATAAGGAGGTCTTAGGAGGATCAAAGATTACGAGCTGGATAATATTGGGAGATTAGTTCAGAGATATATGGGGCAGACAGATTGTGGATGACTTTGTAAGTCAATGTTAGAAGTTTGAAGTGGAGACGCTTGGGCATTGGAAGCCAGTGGAGGGATTTACAGAGGAGAGAAGTGAATTAGTCAGGCAGCAGAGTTAAGGACAGATTGGAGAGATGCAAGAGTGTTAGCAGGGAGGCCACAGAGGAGGAGGTTGCAGTAGTTGAGACGAGAGATGATGAGGGCATGCAATAATAGTTTAGTAGATTGTAGGTTGAGAAAGGGATGGATTATGGAAATATGTTTGAGTTGGAGGCGGCAGGAGGTGGAAGAGCTTGGATGTGTGGTTTGAAGGATAAGGCAGAGTCAAGGGTTACTCCGAGGCAGCGGACTTCAGGTACAGGGTAGAGTGTGATGTAATTTATTGTAATAGACAGATCAGGTAAGAGAAGTGCCATATTCACCTTTGATAACGTAATACTGTGATTGGCAGGCGCAGTATACTCAAAGAAAAAAAAAAATGCCCCAACCGAATGACGATGAGGTCTGGGGGGTTGTAAAAAGGCAGAAATGGCTGAGGAAGTGCTCAAACTGCGATGGAACAGAATCAGACATGATGTACACTGTCTGCATACTGTTCTGCCATACAGCTGTGACAGAACCTAGTGAAGATAGTTAGAAGAATATGTAGATCAGGCTTACAAGACTCCTGCTGTTACTCAGTCTCCTGTTGAATCACTTCCAGGGTCGCCTATTAAGCTAATTGCATATTCACTGCACTGTCAGACAAACAGTCCATCATACATGCTCACACTCTGTGAGCACCTCTGTGATTGGCTGCTGCAGTCAGAATGCATTTTTACAATCTAAATGGTGATAATTTTTCTCTGTCTTGTGTCTTCTTTAATATTTATTTGAGATTCTTAATGGCCAGGTTTAACTTGGACTGACATTAAGAATCTCAGAGCTTAATACCAGCTGGCAATACAGAAGAGATGTTTTATGCACCCTGATTGGCTGCAGACTAGGAACATCCACACAGAAAATGCTGGGAAAAAATGCATTCTGACACTACTGTAACCTCTCAACATCCCCTCCCACATCAAAGATGTCCCAACAACTATCCTACACTGTCAAAAGGTAGTAGAAAAGCATCACTAAAATGCAGTAAATCTTTTTAAATCCGAATACTCACCATACAAATCTGAGTTCAGCGACTTTTTGGAAAATCACTCGGGTGTGCCGAACCTGGACCGAATCTGCCATGATTGTGCCCAATTTGAAATTGGTGAACAGGTTCGTGCAAAGTTCGCTCATTTCTATGTCCTACTTTTTTAGGTAGTAGAAGTGATGTTGATGGCACTCTCCTATCATGGAAAAACTGTTTCTATTATATTCTAGCAAGCAATAGAAATCAGGTGGTAGGAATACAGACAAACAACATCAAGCTACAGGCATTTGATGTTTACTGAATCCAGAAGTGTCAGTGGACACAAAATGGCTGTAGCTTGCTGTTGTACTCACCCTATTGGATATTTATTGTTTGCAATGGGAAAATAAAGACATTTTTCCCATGTTGTGGTGAGTGCCATCCTCCTCACTTCTACAAGAGCATCTCAATTCATTAAAATGTCATCAAAAAATGAATTTATTTCAGTAATGCAATAAAGTAAAAAGCATATGTCATATAGAGTCATTACAAACAGTGTGATCTTTTCCAAGTGTTTATTTCTGCTAATATTGATGATTATGGCTTACAGCCAATGAGAACCCAATATTCATTATCTCAGAAAATTACAATAATTATGACAAAACACCTGCAAAGGCTTACTAAGTGTTTAAAATGGTCCCTTAGTCTGGTTCAGTAGCCTACACAATTATGGGGAAGACTGCTGACTGCTGTATCCAAGCATATTAATTGTAAGTTGAGTGCAAGAAAAATGTGTAGTAGAAAAAGGTGCACAATCAACCATTAAAACTGCAGCCTTGCAAGGTTTGTTAAGAATAGGTCATTCAAAAATTTGGGGGAGTTTCACAATGAGTGGACTGCTGCTGGAGTTAGCAGTTTAAGAGCCACCACACACAGATGAAACTAGAACATGGGCTTCAAATGTCGCATTCCTTGTGTCAAGCCACTCATGACCAACATAAAACACAAGAAGCGTCTTACTTGGACCAAGGATAAAAAGAACGGGACTGTCGCTCAGTGGACCAAGGTGTTGTTTTCAGGTGAAAGTAAATTTTGTTTTTCATTTGGAAATCAGGCTCTGAGAGTTTTAATGAAGAGTGGAGACCACAATCCAAGCTGCTTGAGGTCTAGTATGAAGTTTCCACAATCAGTGATGGTTTGGAGAGCCATGTCATCTGCTGGTATAGGTCTGCTGTGTTTTATCAAGACCAAAGTCAGCACTGACGTCTACCAGTAAATTTGAGAGCACTTTATGCTTCCCTCTGCCGACAAGTTTTTTGGAGATAGAAATTTCATTTTACAGCAGTACTTGGCACCTGTCCACACTGCCAAAAGTACAAATCCCTGGTTAAATAACCAAAGCATTACTGTACCTGATTGGCCAGCAAACTCACCTAACCTAAACCCTAGGTATTGTCAAGAGGAAGATAAGACATACCAGACCCAACAATGCAGATGAGCTGAAGGCTGCTACAAAAACAACCTGGGATTCCATAACCCCTCAGCAGTGCCACAACCTGATCACCTCCATGCCATGAAGCATTGATACAGTAATTCATGCAAAAGGAGCCTCGACCAAGTATTAAGTGCATTTACTGTACATAAATTTCATTAGGCCAACATTTATGATTTAAAAATCATTTCATTTGGTCTAAAATAAAAAATAATATTCTAATATTCTGAGATAATGAATTTGGGGTTTTCATTGGCTGTAAGCCGTAATCATCAACCATTACAGAAGTAAACACTTGAAATACATCATTCAGTTTGTATATAATATATACGTTTCACTTTTTGTATTGAATTACTGAAATAAATTAACTTATTGACGGTTTTCTAATTTATTGAAATGCAATTGTACTACTTGAGACTTTTAGTGATTTTTTTGTATAGGCCAGGGTCACACTCACCGTTTTTAGCAGATGTCAGAGACATCGACTGAAAACTTAGACATTTACTGCTGAAGCGGATACCGGTAAAGGTATGCACTCCAGCAGGACGCAGTACCACAGCACCTCATGAATTACCTGCACAGAGCCTCACACAGAGCGTCTTAGGGGGGCCGCTTTTCAGGAGTGCACAGGAAATGCTGCATGCGTTTTCAGGAGTGCACAGGAAATGCTGCATGCGTTTTCAGGAGTGCACAGGAAACGCTGCATGCATGCGGATGTCTCTGACATCTGCTAAACACGGTGTGACCCTTGGCCATAATGAGAGAGCACCAGTAATTATTACAGCAGCTAGCTTTGTAAATAGACTATGTCTGTTTATATATTAGCATGCATTTATGGGAGGAAGACAGTAGTGCCACATAATGAATGCCCAAAAAATAGTTTTTAAAAGTCAATGTGGAGATTTTTTCTTCATGAGTCTTAAAATGAATGGTCATTCTAAACTACAACTCGTTCCACAAAACACAAGTCCTCAAACAGCTATGTCAACAGAAAAATAAGAAAGTTCTATCTCTTGGGTTAAGGTAAGAAAAAACAAAAGCACAAAATGGAAAATAACAGTAAGGATAACTAACTTTGTTTAAGTTAAGCATTCATTTTTTGCTTTTAGTGTTTCTATAATAAAACATTGTGGGAACTTTAGTTTTTGTAAGAATTGTTAAATATTCATGTGAAATTACCTACAGAGGGCTTAGCTATAAAATAAATAAGTATGTTGGATTCATATTTCTTTTGTTGAGTGCCCTTGCACAATAATAAGCAAATTCTTTACTATTCAGTATACAGTAATGTGATGGAAGATATGATGGCAAAATTAGAGCATCTGTGAGGAGCCTGTCACCGCCAAGTTTCCTGCTTGCCATGATACAGTTATTGCAAAATGTACAGAATATTCTTGAGAAAGTTAATTTTAACTTGTCATATTACACAGACATCCTGGACTTCCTGCAGTGTGTTCTGTGATAAAAAAAAAAACATAAGTAGCTGTTGATAATCAAATCCACACTTTACACAGTTTGTGTCCAGCAATTCAGATGGTGGTTACAGAGAGCTCTTCAACCAAACATAAATATATTTAAAAAATAAGTGTAATTTGTCCTTTGATCAGTCATTTTGTTTAATTTATTTTTTAAAATCTCAAAAGTCCCTTTGGCCTATAGAAAAAGACTAATGTTATTAAAGATTTGCAATAATTGGGGCCCCATTGGAGCTTTTGCATCGAGGCCCATGAGCTTCAAGTTACCCCACTGGGGATAATATATGTGGCATGCTAACCATACCCAATCCAAAGGCAAAGACACATCCATTTGCCTTTTCCTTCCATTAAAGCAGGAGCAGATGTTAAAGGGACAGTGGCAGTGACGGACATTCACTAAACGCTTGAGACTGCAAAGGGTAGACATAAAACCGGGACTGTGCCACTGTATCCAGGATGGTTGGGACTATATATGAGCGGATCAATTCATGGGACTCTGATCCTGAGTCAACGTCAATGGTACCTGGTGGCTTGATGGTAGAGGCCTTGAATCTCTTACCTTCTGGTGTTCCTGATGGGCCTTTTGGTAAGCCAGACCTGGTGCAATGATATCTGTGCCTTATGCTCACCTCTGGTTCGACCCTATGGATTTACTTTTTGTTTCTTCATAGTTGTAACAGCAAGAACTTTCTCATTTTTATATAAGCTTTACTATATGACATCTGACAGTTTTGTGTCTATGAACCGGTAGTAGAATATAGTGGATATGCCGCGCTGTCAGGGATCAGTCTCCAGAATTGATTAAGGCTAGGGTGACACTGACTGCTGCACCTGTGGCAGCCGAATTCCGTTACAGCAGAGCTCAGCCTGGTTTTTCGAACAGGATGCTGGATACGCTAGCTCACTCTAGAAGTGAGATTAGAGTTTAATTACTGCACTCGCACAGTATTGTAGTTGCTTAAGGTGAATTTATTTCAAAACATGAGGTGCAGATGGTGACTTAGCAGGATGTTAACGTTTCAGCCCACTATAGGCCTTTATCACAACGTCACTCTAGATAGGATAAAACAAAAAAACTTTTTACAATTTTGTTTAGTGAAGTATATACAAGTGTAAAGAAAAAACAAATATATACATATATCTACAAATATACATGGAGAACCAATTTAAGACCATTTTGATAGCTATAATTGGTGAGGACTAATACTTAAAGGTAAGCTCAGATTCCAGGTTATAGAACAAGTCCCTAGACCACGACGTGGACGTAATCATATTAAACTCTTAAAAAAACGCTGAAGCTATTGGATTTATACTCTAGATACGCTAACACCTAAGGGACTTAATAGAGAAATAGATTGGCTAACCTAGATCTGTTTTTTCCTCCAGATTGCAACATAACTACATAACTATTCTTTGCCTTCTACTACACCTATCTGCTGGGTAAGATATTTTCCCTCCCCTCCCTTCCCTAAAATTTTGACAAGTTTCCTTTCTTTTATATTTTCTGAACACTGAGGAGGAGGAGAAGCTATAGAGCCGGCAAGGAAAGGAGAGACAAAGTCAGAACAAAAGTCCTGATGCTGGGACAGCAAAAATGAGTCCTTAAATTGAAGCAGGCCTGATGAATCCAGATTGGTTTTGAGGTATACCAAAAATTATCTAAACCGTAGTTTTATGATATAATGGAGGACTTGTCACCACTTCTGACATATCTGCTTTAGTACATATGTGGAGCCCCTCGGGACGGGGCACTCGGTGCCGGACCGGGGTGCTGCTGGGGGATGTCACGGCGGTCCTGGTCCAGACCGTGTCCCGGGCCCGCACAATAAAATGGGGGGTTATTTACAGGGGATTTGTCACTCGTGACGCCACCCACTATATGCGGCCAGTAATGGGGCCGCCGCTGCTGCAGAACCTCCGGGGATGATGGGTTAGCAGCTGGGATGGAATAGTTCCTGTGAGCAGAACTGGGTTCCCCGGGGCAGTGGTAAAAGTAGTAGTTGTTAAAGTCTATGATGGTAATTGTAGGCTTTGCAGGACTTGGGAATAATGTAAAGATGGCTCCTGACAGGGTTAGGTGGAGAATTGACAGCTTTCCATACCTGAAATCAGACACAGACAACGTAGCAGGGTTCACCCGGGTTTACTTCTCTTATCCTTCTGTCAAACAAGCACGGTACAATAGTTCTTTACAGCTTTACTGGATTGAATCCGGCCTATTGAACCCACTGCAGCCAGGTTATCTTTCTTAGACCCCTCTGTCCTTCTACGTGTCCTTTCAGGCTATTCCTCTCAGTGTTCATTCTCCTCAGGTGGATTGTGGAGCGGCAGCTCGGTCCCATCTGGTAGCTTTACCCTTAATTCTTTAAGCGGTAAACCGGGTCCTATCTATGCTGCTGTGCTCCCCAATCTTAGGGTGGGAATATAGATCTGGAATCTGTATTCCCCGTCAGGTTGTCTGGGGCACCGGGTAAATCGTCAGTCCCCTTCAGAGCTGACACTCTGCTTTTAGCCAAACCACAGGTATCTCTATTTCTCAGAGATTACCGGGTCCCTTTCCTTCCTGTGTAACTTATTGGTATATTCAGGGAAGATTTCCTGTCAGTCAGTTGCTGTCTTCACTACTCCTCTGGACCTGATGGTACTGGTCTTGTCTTGACTGCTCGGCACCTGCCTACTGCCTAACCGCTTCCTGTCACTCCCTTATATACCCATCCATTACCATGGCTATGCTCCATCCACTCATATCTAGCCTATTACCCCTTATCTGCCTAGAGTCCAAGACTCAGGGTTAGGTCCCCATGCAGTGGATATGTGTGTGTGAGGTGTTTGTTAAACAAACTATCTACCCTCCTGCCTGGCTGCAGTACTACCTGTGGCCACCCTGGACGCAGGGGCACCACACTTACTGAAAACCAAACCAAAAAACAACATTTCAGCCCAATATGAAGAAGGTGCAAATTTATTAACAATGATCAATGTGAATAACAGAGGAGAATTACCAAATGTGAGGAGGACAGCCGGTTTACCAAAGGACAATTACTTTTACTTTATAAATATACATACTTGTGGCGTATTGTAACAAAACATATAGGCTGGGGTCACATTTGCGTTTGCAAATGCACATCCTGATCTGGTTTTGAGCATGCAAAATGCTCAAAACCGGATCAGGATCCGCAGTCCATAGGAGCCCATTATAAAACCGGATTGCACTACATGCAATCCGGTTACCGCTCGCGGATTTGCAGCCTGCGGTAAAAATCGCAGGCTGCAGTTTTTGCAGTGGTTTGCAAACCGCAGCAGGAGACCTATAATGGGCTCCTACGGGAGCCCTTCCGGCTACCGCAAAGCACATGTGAATGGCTGCGGTAGCCAGATAGTTTGTTCATCCCTGCTGCCGCAGGGATGAACAAAGGGTTAATGTTGATAATAGATGTGGGCAACATGTCTGTAGGAGTGCCCACCCTCCCTAGAGACATGCTGTCCACATAGTTAGGCATGTTAAGGGTTAATATGTGCAATTACAGTATTGGCGACTATTGTTGGCATTTAGTATTTTCTGAATGAAACGGTTCCTCGCTGTGGAGGAGATACAGTACGTAATGTGCGTACTGTATCTGCCGCTATCAAGGGTCCTGAAAGCTTTAACATTAGTTCTATGGGCAGTGCACTGCACCACAAAAGTGAAACAATCAAATCTGAGAGTAAAAGGATGATCAGACAAAGGAAAAAACAAGAGAAAAATAAATAGTAAAAGAAACACCTCTAGCGTGCTATATTTATATTGCATATATATGTATATATATGTAAAATGTGTATAAAATTATAATGTTGAAGGTGGGAGTAGAACTCATGATGAAAAAACAGAGGTAATCACTGTTAAAAATACCCTTCCTGTATGTTCTGTGCTAAATTATCTGTGATCGATAGGCATCACAAATAAAAGAGTAAAAAGATATGTATATATGTTAATAAATTCCTATAACATTGATCAATGTACTTCTGATAGTGTCAGTGGACAGGCACTGTCTAAAAGGTTTTTGAAGAATTGCAGCAGGGGTCCTTGTATTTCCAAGTATGGACTATGTTAAGAACAGATTCTCCTTGAGAGACTGATACTACAAACTATCGGTGTTAATAATTACACCCCCGCAACCTCAGAGAGTTTTCAAGAAATTTTCACAGAGGATGACATTGCGAAGATGAAAGAACTTTTACACAATTTAGAGGATAACCTAAAGGACGAAATCAAATATGGCATCGATGCTAGATTTCTTTCACTGTATATAGAGGAAGAAATCTGCCCTAGACGACGCAGACTGGTTCTGAATTCCCCTTTTCCTGATGATTTGGATATTTCCAAAAAATGGACTGACAATTTACAAGTGTGTATGCATAATTTGCTGACGTTACTGTTTTTAAAAAGGAATGTGTTGGCATATGAAGCCACTGATATGATCAAAATAATCTCCACTGAATTAAGTAAATATGACATGCACCCTGAATATAAGAGAATATATTCAAACATTTGCACAAATATAACACAAATAGAACATGATACCATTCTGAGAAAATCGAAAAAACTTAATAGAGACAGAAAGGATTATGCCTTAAAAAACAACAAAGATGAATCCCAAGAGAGGAATAATTTTATGAATCGGAGAGAGGAGCCTTCATCACATAGGAGGTCTTTCTCAGATTCAGGAACATTACAGAATACGACTAACTATCCCACTAGACGGTTTTCAAATAGTAAAAGACAAATACCTTTTGATAAATCCATAAACAAAGCCCCCATTCTACCAAATGGGAAGGTTCCCAGCCCTAATAAGCACAATATCAACATTTCTAACACGACTAAATCTCAACATAACACATCTGGTATAACCATTATTAATGAAGGCAATTTAGAGAGTAATCCACATAAAAAGGATAGTATTGATAACTCAACTATTGAGACTACCAGTAATGACACTCTAATAGAAGAATTTGAGGACGATGTATCTATATCCTCTGAAAATGAAAGTGCTTTCACTAATGAGGTTTGGGATAATATCGAAATTGAGAAACAAAGGATCGCAAATCTGCCTATAATTAGAACTAATCGATCGGACATTAGTCCTATAGACAATGAAAATATCAATACCAACAATGGAGACAATAACAACAATAATAACATAGTGATTACTAAAGCATTAATACATCACACTGACAACAGACTACTATTCCTGACAATAATGACAAATATGAACAAAAAAGGGGCATTACATCTGAAGATGAACATCTGCTGAAAATTAAGGAGTAAATTAACCGCATTAACAGAGAAAGGCATTTGAAACCCATAATTTTACACAACAATAGTAGAATAGTAACAAATGAAACTCAGTCTGTTGAGAAAGACCTCATTGAAATTAATACACCAAAAGTGCCCAATAGAAATATTAAGAATAGAAAGAGTAATATTACTGTAACAGAACAATTAATACCCATGACACCTACAAAACGTACATCTGATATGACTCCGAACAAGAAAATCATTATTGATAACTCAAGTAATGATTTATGTACTGCAAATCACCAGAACTTTGATGACAGTAATATCAATTTATCTAACCATGCATTTTCTAAAGCTGAAATCACTTTATTGAACAGAGGACTTTCATTTTGTCCCACGTTTGAACCTAATGACTTTGACTTGTTTGTTGATGCGCATAAGTTTATTAGAAAACTCACCCTGAAAAGACATTTTTGTTTGCATAATACTGTATCACACGACATTACTCCAATTGATAATTACCTCCACCCTGATCTGAAAAACACGAGCAACTTTTACCCGACTGAGAGCAGAGGACATATATTAGAGACCTTTCAAGACTTAAATTCAAGGGATCTTGATTCTTTGAACAAAGTGAAGAATGACATGAATAGTAATTTATCTGATAAAGAAAAAATGGCTCTGCATGATCTTCAAAAAAACAGGAAGGTTGTAATAAGAAGTGCAGACAAAGGTGGAGGCATAGTGGTGCAGAACTATGAAGATTACATGAAAGAGGCCTACAACATTTTGTCTGATCATATTTATTATGAAAAATTGATTCAGACCCATTTCCTAGTCTTATAAAAATTTATAACAGAATGATCAAACAAGCTTTTGAAAACGGCATCATTAATAACAATGAAAAAAAGTTTTTGATTTGCAGAAGCCCTACAGTTCCTTTCATGTATCACCTTCCTAAAGTGCACAAAAATCTTAAAACACCACCTGGTAGGCCCATCATATCTGGAATAGATTCACTAACTAGTAACCTGGCCACCTACATCGACAAAATATTACAATTTCATGTTTTATCTTTAGGAGGTTATCTAAGGGATTCAACTGAACTTATTAATTTGGTCAAGAATATCAAATGGAAAGATTCTTATTGTTTCATGACACTAGATGTATCATCATTATACATAAATATCGAACACAATATTGGTATTATGTGTGTCGAACACTATCTATGTACAGATGAGAGGATACCTAAGAGTCAAAAAGAATTTATTTTACAGGGTCTTGAATTTATTTTGAATAATAATTATTTTACTTTTCTGGGTGATTTCTTCCACCAAATCAGAGGTACCGCTATGGGGTCGAAGGTTGCATGTTCGTATGCAAATCTGTTCATGGGTCTGTTTGAGAACATTTACCGTATATACTCGCGTATAAGCCGAGTTTTTCAGCCCAAAAATTGGGCTGAAAAGTCTCCCCTCGGCTTATACGCGAGTATATACGGTATATAAAAAAAAAAAAATCTCAAGGGGTAGTACATAGCAGCCCCAGGTCCCCCTCACTGTTTGGCGCCCCCACCGCTGCGCTCATACATTACCGGTCTAGCAGCTGTCATCCTCCGATGGCTGATCGCGGCTCCCGGCTCCGGCTTCCATCTTCTTCTGTGTCTTCCTGCATGTCACATGACCGGCCGGCGTCGCGATGACGTCATCGCGATGCGCCCCGGTCACAATGCAGGAAGACACAGAAGAAGATGGAAGCCGGAGCCGGGAGCCGCGATCAGCCACCGGAGGATGACAGCTGCTAGACTGGTAATGTATGAGCGCAGCGGTGGGGGCGCCAAACAGTGAGGGGGACCTGGGGCTGCTGTGTACTACCCCTGGGGCTGCTGTGTACTACCCCTGGGGCTGCTGTGTACTACCCCTGGGGCTGCTGTGTACTATTCCTGGGGCTGCTGTGTATTACCCCTGGGGCTGCTGTGTACTACCCCTGGGGCTGCTGTGTACTACCCCTGGGGCTGCTGTGTACTACCCCTGGGGCTGCTGTGTACTACCCCTGGGGCTGCTGTGTATTACCCCTGGGGCTGCTGTGTATTACCCCTGGGGCTGCTGTGTATTACCCCTGGGGCTGCTGTGTACTACCCCTGGGGCTGCTGTGTATTACCCCTGGGGCTGCTGTATCTACCCCTGGGGTGCTGTGTACTACCCCTGGGGCTGCTGTGTACTACCCCTGGGGCTGCTGTGTACTACCCCTGGGGCTGCTGTAAATACCCCTGGGACTGCTGTGTACTACCCCTGGGGCTGCTGTATACACCCCTGGGGCTGCTGTATATACCCCTGGGGCTGCTGTGTACTACCCCTGGGACTGCTGTGTACTACCCCTGGGGCTGCTGTGTACTACCCCTGGGGCTGCTGTGTATTACCCCTGGGGCTGCTGTGTACTACCCCTGGGGCTGCTGTGTATTACCCCTGGGGCTGCTGTGTACTACCCCTGGGGCTGCTGTGTATTACCCCTGGGGCTGCTGTGTATTACCCCTGGGGCTGCTGTGTATTACCCCTGGGGCTGCTGTATATTACCCCTGGGGCTGCTGTGTATTACCCCTGGGGCTGCTGTGTACTACCCCTGGGGCTGCTGTGTATTACCCCTGGGGCTGCTGTGTACTACCCCTGGGGCTGCTGTATATTACCCCTGGGGCTGCTGTATATACCCCTGGGGCTGCTGTGTACTACCCCTGGGCTTCTGTGTACTACCCCTGGGGCTGCTGTGTACTACCCCTGGGGCTGCTGTGTACTACCCCTGGGGCTGCTGTGTACTACCCCTGGGGCTGCTGTGTACACCCCTGGGGCTGCTGTGTACACCCCTGGGGCTGCTGTGTATACCCCTGGGGCTGCTGTGTATACCCCTGGGGCTGCTGTATACACCCCTGGGGCTGATGTGCATACCCCTGGGGCTGATGTGTATACCCCTGGGGCTGCTGTGTACTACCTAAGGGCTGCTGTATACCACTGGGGCTGCTGTATATACTGCTGGGGCCTGCATACCACTGGGGAGGCTGCTGTATACTACCACTGGGGAGGCCTGTATACCACACTGCTGGGGGCTGTATACCTGTGCTGGGGTCCACCCTCGGCTTATACACGAGTCAATAGGTTTTCCCAGGTTTTGGGGGCAAAAGTAGGGGGGTCGGCTTATACACGGGTCGGCTTATACACGAGTATATACGGTATGTATATAATAACTTGCATAATAAGGGATTAACTATGTATAAAAGATACATTGATGATATTTTTACAATTTGGGACACCCACCATGACAACATCAATAGCTTTCTAGAGGAAATACAAAATAATATATATGGTTTACATTTTTAACCCCATTTAAATCATAATTGCATTGACTTTTTAGATTTAACCCTATACCATAAAGATATGCAGATCATGACTAAAACTTTTTTCAAAAAAGTGGACAAGAACAGCTATGTTCATTTTATAAGCGGACATTACAATAAGTGGATAAGAAATATACCGATCAACCAATTCAAAAGGATAAGGAAAAACTGCTCTGAAGATTCTTCATTCCATGAACAATCAGAAATACTCAAAGAAAGATTTACAGTGAGGAAATATCCTAATAAATTGATTGACAATGCTATTAATGTAAGTGGGAATTCTACTCAAGGTGATTTTCTAAAAAAGAAATGTGATAAAGATGTGAAAACTAATGAATTTACCTATAATTTTATTACTACATATAACAAAAAACATAGACAAATTAAAGGAATACTTAATAAATACTGGCCATTATTACTTAGCGATCCAATATTGGGGAAATTTTTACCCAATAAACCAGGAATGACGTACCGAGAGTGCCAACAATAAAAAGTATACTGGCACGTAGCAGGCTAAAAAATCTGCTTAGTAAAAATACAAACCACCAAAAATTTTAAGTCTAAAACCACTGGAGAAACCCACATTATTCGTTTTGACTTAAACTGTAAATCCACATTTTTTATATATTTGCTAGAATGCCCCTGTGGGATACAATATATAGGGCAGACAACACAGGAGCTGCATCACAGATTGAACAAGCACAGATCAAATATTAAAAATGGTTTTAAGCAGCATGGGTTTCCAATCATTTGACATTGCTCACAATAGGGACTTCACAAAACTTAAGGTTACCACAATTGATCATATAGCACCCCATATTAATAATAGAATAAGTGCTCTCAATAAGAAAGAAAAGTATTGGATGCACAAACTGGGTACTCTGAAACCGGGCGGTTTAAATTTGGTGTCTGAAATCATTTCCTGATTTAATGTCTTTTTTCAGAATGTTTTCCCTTCATATATATATACCGTATATACTCACGTATAAGCCGAGTTTTTCAGCCCAAAAATTGGGCTGAAAAGTCCCCCCCTCGGCTTTTACGCGAGTCATATATCCATCTGTATACAGGCCCCCCCCCATCGGTATACAGGGTTTCCCCCCTGCTGCTGCAAACCTGTAAAGGAATACATCATTATACTTATCCCTGTCGCTGCCGCCGCCATCGCGCTCCTCCAGCTTCATCCGGCTTCTTCCGGCTTCCTCCTCCGGTGGTCGCAGGCAATGACGTCATTGTCTGTGTGCCAGAGGAGGAAGCCAGAAGAAGCCGGAGGAGCGCAATGGCGGCGGCGGCAACAGGAATAAGTATAATGATGTATTCCTTTACAGGTTTGCGGCAGCAGGGGGGGCCCGGTATACCGATGGGGGGGCCCTGTATATACCTCTGGGGCTGCTATATACTTCCACTTGGGCTGCTGCTGTATACTTCCACTGGGGCTGCTGCTGTATACTTCCACTGGGGCTGCTGCTGTATATACCACTGGGGCTGCTGCTGTATATACCACTGGGGCTGCTGCTGTATACTTCCACTGGGGCTGCTGCTGTATACTTCCACTGGGGCTGCTGCTGTATACTTCTACTGGGGCTGCTGCTGTATACTTCCACTGGGGCTGCTGCTGTATACTTCCACTGGGGCTGCTGCTGTATACTTCCACTGGGGCTGCTGCTGTATATACCACTGGGACTGCTGCTGTATACTACCACTGGGGCTGCTGCTGTATACTACCACTGGGGAGGCTGCTGTATACCACACTGCTGGGGGTTGTATACCTGTGCTGTGTCCACCCTCGGCTTATACACGAGTCAATAGGTTTTCCCAGGTTTTGGGGGCAAAAGTAGGGGGGTCGGCTTATACACGGGTCGGCTTATACATGAGTATATACGGTATATATACAAAATTAATCATTTGACTGTTTAATTTCATACATTTTTGTTATAGAATAATATCTAATTTGTGCTTCCAACCCACATAGTTTTTGGTTAGGATGATCACAACACAACTTTGCTACATCTGTTCATTCACATATATGCACTAATAATACGTTTTTGACTATATGAGTTTATATGGCTCAGTTTGAATGAGATATAATTGGTTCTTCTAACACAGTTTCTGTCTGTATGAGCGCAACTCAACTCTGCTACATCTATGTATCTAACTTTACAGTTATTGTTCACCTCTCACCCCCTCATTTTTGAACACCAGGATATGTTGATTATGCACAGACCACCAGAATTGTGACACATTGGCTTCTGCTTATATAAATTCTCCAGGAGACATTCTTCCTGTACCATTTTTTGGAAATCTGTGTATGAATGTGCTTTTATATAACAATTTAAATACTTTTTTGCTACACTGGGTCTATGAGGTCACTGGGCAAAATTGCACCCTTGTCCTGCAGAAATATTTTTCTTTTTGGTCCACAAACATCTATTATCTCTGTTATCCGGGACAATCCGGTTTGCTCCCTTATGAATCCAATAGTGACCGTTTAACATTACCGGTTTGTTGATCCCTGACCGGCTTTTAATCCGATTTTCTCTGAAACTAAGTTATACATACATTCCAATTCATTCTGGTTTATTTTTACTCTCATTTCCCCTCCTTTTGTAGTCCTCAATTTACTTTTTGACTATTAAACTTTCATTAACTAGCTATGGCTTCACATAATTGCTGGCGAAAGCCAATAGTTCCACTATATTATAGGCGCGTGCCCTGTGTTCCTATTTATATTGCTGACACGCGCAGCAAGTTCTATCTAATTGCCAGCACACGCTGAGCTTTTGATTTGATTGTCGGCACACGCAGCTCCTTGCCTTTGATTACAGGCACGCGCCAATGATTTCAGCTAGCTACATTGTTTCACTTACCTATTAGATTCAACCACTGGCACGCGCAGACAATTTCTTGCGCTTATATAATGTTAGCTCTCTTCCTAATACTTTTTCATGTTATATGTACAACTATGGATATATTTACAACTCAAGGATTTCTTACCTCATCTGATAGCCTAACAGTTTCAACATTATACATGTTGAAATATATGCCATACAATATTGGACTGGCTGAAACTGGTTCTAGTCCTAAATAATACCTCTGATAATATAAATGTTTTAGATAGAACTTAATACATATGGTGACCAAATAAATACAGATACACTTTGGTTTTAATAGATTTTATTCAACCAGTTTTGATAGATATTTTTAAATGTATCCATTTCTTCACTAATTTCTCCCCCCCCCCTTTTTTATTTATTGCTTTATTTTTTCATAATAAATTAACTTTTATAGATATAGAATTTTTAATTAAATGTGATTTACTTCTTTTTTAATATACATATTCATTCTTTTAATATATATTTATTAAACATGTCCATTTTTATGTCTTTGGCACCGGATCGCCGATCTTTCCTCGACTCTTGGACTTCAGTCTTCCCAATGATCCTCTGCAATGCTGATATCTACAAAGAGATTGATCAATGTTATAGGACTTTATTAACATATATAAATATCTTTTTGCTCTTTTATTTGTGATGCCTATCGGTCGCAGATAATTTAGCACAGAACATACATGAAGGGTATTTTTAACACTGATTACCTCAGTTTTTTCATCACGAGTTCTATTCCCACCTTCACCATTATAATTTTATACACATTTTACAGATATATGCATATATATGCAATGTAAATATAGCACGCTAGAGGTGTGTCTTTTCCTATTTATTTTTCTCTTATTTTTTCCTTTGACTGATCATCCTTTTACTCTCAGATTTGATTGTTATATTCACTTTTGTTTTTCACCACCAATTTTGTCTCTGTACTCATTCTATCGCTGACAGTTGTCATAAGGATGTATAGCACAATAGGCAGAAGACCTGCACAATTCATGGTACATATCACTATTCTTCTTTTTGTGAGTTTGATTCCGCACTAGGATGTTTTTAGTTTCTATGTCTTACACTTTGATTTGTTTTTTTCTGTTTTTATGTATATGAATTTATTCAATATTAAGTGTCTACACTTTATGGATACATTTTATTGTGAATTTGACACTGATAATTATTATAGCTTTTACGAGATTCTGTTTACAAACAATGTGACGTCATGTTTAGATCCTCCCTTCATACTGATGTAATTTTAATTATGTTTTGGCGCCTTTTCTCTTTTAAATAAGATTGTGTTCAGTGTAATCTTGATGTTCCCTGAGGAAGGAGCTCGGTATGTGGCTCTGAAATGCGTCGGTTAATAAAAAGCTTAAGCTGATCCAGACATCCCTGTGTCTTGGTTCCTTTGATCCTGGAGCAGCAGCATGGACATTGAGGCACTTCGTCCAAGAATATCTACATCACAACCACGGAGAGGAGATACTGACATATATGAGCTTAAGCTCAACTGTGCACCCAACTTTGGGCCTGATTTGCAGCGCGCTTGGGATCCAGTACTGGTCCCACATGATTGAAATGATTAAAGGGTGAAAGGTTGAAGGGGTTAAAACGTAACCTTTATTTGTCATCTAGTAAAATGACTATAGAGTAAAAATAAAAACTACAATAGTGCAAGATATGGTTAATATACTTCATCAAGGTGCATGTTAATTACCCCAACAATGGGGAGCACACCACTATGCAGAAAATCGCGCCGTCAGGCATATTAATATAGAAAAAGAGGAAACCGCGACAATTCAATATAATGCAATATCAAATTTATTAAGGTTAAAACCAGCGTGACAAGACATGGGAAACAGAGGGACCGAAGTCCACAACCCACAAGTGGAAGGCACCCACCAAATAGGACCAATACACAGAAAGAACAATTAATTATTGGTATAAAGTGCTGGTACAGTGCAAATTAGTTAATTTGTTATATAAACCTAAAGCTCAATGAGTATTGAGTAGTCAGCGGTCAAACTGAAGATATACATGTAAAGTTGCATATGCACAGATTAATTCATGCTGTATTAAGAACTGTATTAGTCCAATATATACATGTACATTTATCCAGCATTTAGATCAGCCAAACATAAAGGGGGCTATCAACTGACTAGTTCAATAAGGTTGTTGTTTAGATCCTCAGTTAGGAAGCGCTGACAGGCATGAGGCTGGTATTACTGTCCCTAAAGGGAGCAGTGATGGTAATCAAGGCAGAAAAACCAGCACTGGTTCTATCAGTTAGTATCTTACCTAATGGTACATGGTCCAAAGTGTAGGTGCCGACCCCAACAGCCGTTTCGATTGACCTTCGTCAGGGGGTCACTAAAGACTGGGGAGGGTGCTCTTTAAAAAGGCTGGCCAGCCGGGGGAGATTAGGGTCCGGTGCGCACCATCGCGTGCACGCTGTTCCCGGAAGCCGCGGGGCGGGGAGCGCACCGCGTCATTGCGTACGCCGTCACGTGGATCACGTGACTGTGCGTAGCAAATCAGAGCGGTGCAGCACAGCCGGCCCGCAGCACCATGGTAACAGGGCGGACGCGTCTCGTCACCGTGCTATAGATAGATCAGCTACGTGATTTTTAACCCATACTGCTGCTGATAGTGGATAGAGAGAATACCTGGAAACAGTTGTATTAGATCTATAGGTGGTACAGCTAGACAGACATTCCCCATACATTAAAATATGAAAATGTACAATGTAATCCAGAATATTATTACTAATTCCATATATAATATAATATTTTTGAACATGCGAGAAGTCCATTTTGTATAGATCCACGATTAATGTTAAATTCTCTTAGATAATCTTCATCCAATTGATCGGTATCATAGTGTTGTTATCCAGTAGGGACTTTATCCATAGTACATAACAGATTTTAAGCAGAGATATAGAAATAAATCCGATTCTCCCTTAGATAGCTAAAGACCAAACCTAATAAAAACATAGAAAATAAAAGAAACCTGATTAGGTCACTAGAAAAAGATAGTTACAGCCCAGAATATGCAAACTACAAAAAAGATGCGAAATTCCAATTTTCGTTTAAACCTTGAGGTTGAAGAGTACCAAGGCGCCATATCCACCTGGTTTCCGATTGTGAGAGTTTTTTGGAGATCGGACCACCCCTTATGCCTAGGTCTACCGTATCAATGCCACGTACCAACAAAAGATCGCCTCTACACTGATGATATTGGTGGAAATGTCTGGGTAATGTTTTAAGACTTTTTATGTCGTCACAGTCCGCCGCTCCATTTATAGCTAGCACATGTTCCCTTGTACGAACCTTAAGGGCTCGTGATGTCAATCCTATATAAATTTTTGGACATGGGCATGTGGCATAGTAGATCACCCCTGTGGTATTGCAGGTGATAAATTTGCGGATATTGAAAGTTGTTGTGCCAGATGTGTTAGTGAAGGAGGTAGCCCTCACGATGTTAGGGCAGGCTACACATCTACCACAGGGAACACATCCCGTCTTTTTTGGTAGGGAGTCTAGAAAAGTTTTTTTGTTATTAGTAGCGTCATAATGACTGGAAACTAATATATCGCGCAAATTATTAGACCTCCTGATAGCGAATTTCGGGTGATCAGGTAAAATTTTAGAGAGAGTTGCATCTGTCCGTAATATGGGCCATGCCCTGTCTAGACATTTGCGCATCTCTCCAAATTTACCATGATATCCAGTTACAAACCGAATTTGCTTATCGCGGGTAGGTATTTTATTCTTATAGAGGACTTCATTACGTGATACATGTTTCGCCCTGTTAGCTGCAAACTTAATGGAGCGGTGGCTGTACCCACGCTCTAAAAAACGATTTTTTAGTTCATCAGCTCGTGCGTTGTAATCTGAGTCTGAGGAACAGATCCTGCGGAGCCGCAGGAACTGTCCCACTGGAACAGATCTGATCATGAAAGGGGGGTGAGAGGAAGAAGCATGCAGTAAAGAGTTCGAGGCAGTGGGCTTTCTGTAGATGTCGGTCTGTAGAAGACCGCAGGCATCCCTCCTCACAGAAACATCAAGGAATTCAGCCAAATTCTCACTGATCTTATAGGTAATCCTGATGTTGACATTATTATTATTAAGATCATCGATTAAAGTATGGAAAGCAAATTCAGACCCATGCCAGATAACAAAAATGTCGTCGATGTACCGCGCCCAGAGTTGGACGCGGCACATCGACGGCAGATGATCTGACATGAAGAGGTCCCTCTCCAACAGCCCCATGAAAAGGTTCGCATAAGAGGGCGCGAAGGAAGCCCCCATTGCGGTTCCCTGGAGCTGCAGGTAGAAGGACCCCTTAAAAACAAAAAAGTTGTGAGTGAGGCTGAACTCCAAGAGTTCCAAGATGAGAGACACCATGTCTCCAGACAGCACCGACATGCCCAGAAAAAACCTCACAGCCCGAAGACCATCTGCATGCCTGATGCTGGTGTAAAGCGATTCTATGTCACAGGTAGCTAACATCGTACCCTCATCCAGTTGCATAGAATCAACCTTTTTCAGGTATTCACTTGTGTCTTTGATGTAAGAGGGTAAACTCTCCACCAAGGGTTGTAGTTTAGAGTCAACCCATTTCCCTACATGCTCGAGGAAATTCCCCTGACCCGACACAATGGGTCTGCCGGGTGGTGTATTCATGTCCTTGTGGACCTTGGGAAGGAAATAGAGAGTGGGAACCACGGGATCTGTGACAAACAGAGCTGACATCAATTCTGAAGTTATAACTCCGCTGTCATTGGCAGCCTTCAAAATTTTCTTTAGCTCCTCAGTGAAGGTGGATAATGGGTTATAAGTAAGCTTTTTGTAACAGATCTTATCGTTAAGATGTCTAAAAGCTTCTTTTTCATATTTGGAAACTGGCCAGATAACGATACTCCCGCCTTTATCGGCTGGTTTGATAAGTGTATCTGGCAGGTCCCGTAGTTCCCTCAGTCTATCCCGTTCCTCTCTACTGAGATTGTCCCCACGTACATGTGTGGAGATTTTTTCAAAGGAATTACTCACCACTCGCACAAACAAGTCAATGTTCGGGCAGGTGGAAAGTAGGGGAAACCTCTTAGAGCGTGGTCGAATACTGGAGGGGATCTTACCTCCTTCATCCACTTGGTGGTCGGTTGAGAGTTCCTGCAGATCATCAAGAGTCACTTTTTCTTCTTCTGTAGAAAAAAGCAAATTTTTAACAGGGTCAAAAAAGTGACGTTTATAAATTAGACTTCTTGCAAACAAGTGCAAATCTTTGATTGCGGTAAAGCAATCAAATTTTGCAACTGGAGCGAAGGATAAGCCCCTGCCTAATAGTGAAAGGTCATAGGGGGAAAGTACATGTTCACTCAAATTAATCACCTTGGTGCCTCTCTTGCCTCCACCTCCATGACGTCTATTAGGTTGGTAGTGGTTTCTTTGTAGAGTCATTCCTGATCTAGTCACGATCGAGGAGACTGAAATATCCGATTGGTCACTGATTGATGTTATGGATACTGAAGAGGTACTAGGACGTAGAGGGTGTATTCCTGCAGCATTAGGAGTCCGTCGCCAATGGTACATTGTACCCATCTGCCAGTCTCTAGAGTCACGGGCATATTTCTTGGTCTATGTTTCTTTAATTTTCTTAACACAGTCGTCAAGAACTTTTTCCAGTTGTGCCTCAGAGGTTTTTAATTTCTCTTCGGGACATTCTGTTTGAAATTTATTTTGCAGATCCTCCAAGTCTTTGTCAATCTTAGTGATCATATCTGAATTAGATTCAACTAGGAGTTCCATAAAGACTTTGGAGCATGTACCACAGGCTTCCTCCCATTTTCTAATAAAATTATCATCAGATACAGGAAAAGTGGGGATCACCCGTACTCTTAAACCTCGAGGGATCAAGTTGTTCATTATGTATTTTTGTAGGAACACCTTGTTCCACCACAATTTAGTTCGCTTGAGTACCATCTGTTGAATGAACAGAGCGGTCTCATCTAAATTTGTAGTTGCATTGGGTTGTTTATCTTGGTCCGTGGTCCCAAAAACCTTATCTATCTGGTTAAGCCAGGAGCGTTCCTTGGCCCTGAAATCCATAGTGTTGAAGAGAACAAAACCTGTGCAAAACACAGCAAATATATGGTTAATATACTTCATCAAGGTGCATGTTAATTACCCCAACAATGGGGAGCACACCACTATGCAGAAAATCGCGCCGTCAGGCATATTAATATAGAAAAAGAGGAAACCGCGACAATTCAATATAATGCAATATCAAATTTATTAAGGTTAAAACCAGCGTGACAAGACATGGGAAACAGAGGGACCGAAGTCCACAACCCACAAGTGGAAGGCACCCACCAAATAGGACCAATACACAGAAAGAACAATTAATTATTGGTATAAAGTGCTGGTACAGTGCAAATTAGTTAATTTGTTATATAAACCTAAAGCTCAATGAGTATTGAGTAGTCAGCGGTCAAACTGAAGATATACATGTAAAGTTGCATATGCACAGATTAATTCATGCTGTATTAAGAACTGTATTAGTCCAATATATACATGTACATTTATCCAGCATTTAGATCAGCCAAACATAAAGGGGGCTATCAACTGACTAGTTCAATAAGGTTGTTGTTTAGATCCTCAGTTAGGAAGCGCTGACAGGCATGAGGCTGGTATTACTGTCCCTAAAGGGAGCAGTGATGGTAATCAAGGCAGAAAAACCAGCACTGGTTCTATCAGTTAGTATCTTACCTAATGGTACATGGTCCAAAGTGTAGGTGCCGACCCCAACAGCCGTTTCGATTGACCTTCGTCAGGGGTCACTAAAGACTGGGGAGGGTGCTCTTTAAAAAGGCTGGCCAGCCGGGGGAGATTAGGGTCCGGTGCGCACCATCGCGTGCACGCTGTTCCCGGAAGCCGCGGGGCGTGTCAAACTCTCATCAGGGGAGTCATGGTTTTCTGGAAGCAGGGACTGCTACACCGCTGCAGATCCCCCTTGTGGTCTATGGCAAAGTTTTGATGCCTGAAGCAGTGCAAAAAGTTTACATTAGTACACCGGTTACACTACAACAATGCTCAATCCTGTTTCCCAATTGTAGTTATACCACCCTCCATGCCCTCACCACTGGTAACACTTACCCAGCCTAGCTGTGCATGGCATCTGTGGTTTGAACAACCCGCCGCGGTCATTCCCCGCTGTTTATGACTGCTTTCCCACATCATTGAACAGGTCCCACCGGAATGGAAATCAAATTCAAAAGAAGGTGAGCCACTCTGTATTCCACCCGGGACCTCCAAAAGTCGGAGGCATACCCGGCCTTAGTAAACCTACATAAAGTGGATTGGCAAATCAAGGGGGAGGAGGGATCCTAATCTTGTCCTATTGGCCTAATGAAGACTGTTTGCAGATCTGACAAGAGTGAGGCCTGTTTTCTTTTGCCTCATGGCTGGCTAGATCTAACTTTATTTGTGCCATTAGTCAGTATAGCCTTCGGACTACACAAAAAAAGCCCTAAATGGACTGTGCTCATTATCTTGATGGTTTGTGCCCCATCTTAACCCTAGAACGCATACCTGGGGCCTTGCAGACCTGCAGGTTACTTGTTTTTTATTTTCTGCAAGATTACTTTGGTTAGAATTTTTAAACTCTAGGTATTCCTCAGGTATATAGTTGTTAGTAATTTCCAGTCGTTCATATATTTTTATGTTATAGGCATTTCAGTAAAACAACTCTTTTTTGGGACTACCCGATATTCACATACCTGGGGCCTTTTAGGCCTGTACTTGGTTTACATGTGATCCTCAGTCTTTTTGTCTGTACTGTTGCTGGGGAAGACTTTGTCTTTATTACTCAGTCTTTATGATTCTGCTGTTGCTGGGAAGAGTGTGGATTCTGCCTGACTACATGGTCATGTGATCTTGGGAGGGAGGCTCCCTCACAAACTCATGCATCTCTGACATCATCGCAGGTCATGAACACACAGGAACAGGATGACAGACAACATCCTGTCATTGTGTTCTATTTGCTGAAGAGACTTTGGAGGAAGGAGTCAGCTTTCTTGTTTTTGGAAAAATAAACTTTCTGATCTTCAAAAATCCAGAGGCTTCTACTGCACCTAAAAGAAAGTGGTGACCTGCTGAAGGTAAGAGGAGGGGAGCTGCACTTTACTTTTAGCACACACACTAACAAAGAGTGCACAAACCTGATTGTAATAATTTTTTTTCATTTTAGTTCACTGACATCTAAGGTTACAATGGCACAGTGTACATCCAGAGGTTTGACTGACCAAGAAATCAAGGCAATCATTTTTGATAGTGATGAAGACAGTGAACTTTCTCTGTCTGATGAAGAGTACATGTCACCAGCTAATGTCTCAGCTTCATCGTCCAGTGATTCAGTGATTCTTCAGATGATGAAGAAGTAGTGGATGCAGCAGAACGTACAACTAGAACATCCAAAACTAATGTTTTTTGGAACAGTACTGCTGGGGTTCATGGACACACCCCATCACATAATATTATGAGAGTTGCTGAAGGCGCTGTAGGAATTCCCCAATTCTTGTCCAAAAGAGATGTTTTCTGTAATTTTTTTTTAGATGATATTGCAGATGAGGTAGTTTTGGAAAACATATTGCTTCGGGAAGAAAAAAAACATGGAAAAATATAACAAAAGAGGAACTATATGGTTATATTGCCCTTACTTTTCTGGCAGGGTGTACAAAATCGTACGATATTCCAATCAGTGAATTATTTCTGAACCCTTTTTCAGATCCACACTACAAAGCTACAATGTTAGTCAATATATTTGAGAATATTTGGAAAAGCCTTTGTTTTGATGATAAGAGAACTTGTCCTGTGAGGTTGGAAACAGATATATTAGCCTCTATTAGCTACATCTGGAATGTTTTCATCAAAAACTGTACAAAGCTTTACCATTCTAATGACAATGTGACAGTGGATGAGCAACGTCTTGCCTTTAGGGGACGTTGCAAATTCATTCAGTATATGCCCAGTAAACCTGCCAAGTATGGCATAAAAAGTTCTGGATGTGTTATTCTACAAGCTATTATGTCATGAATGGTCTGATTTACTGTGGCAAAGAAGCTGATGCTCCAGTCCAGAAAGACATATGTTCTGACATAGTAAAAACACTTGCAGTACCAATTTTCAATTCTGGAGAAAATATAACAATGGACAACTACTTTACTAATCTGGAACTAGGCAAATTTTTGCTTCAGAAAAAACTCACACTTGTTGGTACTATGAGGCCAAACTGCCGCGAAATTCCTCCAATCATGAAGCACAATCCCAAGCGACCACTTTATGAGAGTGTCTTTGGTTTCTGCAATCAAACGACAATGGTATCTTATACAGCAAAGAAAGAAAAATCTGTGATATTACTGAGTACAATAGATCATGATGGAAGTATTGACACTGATGACAGGAAACAGAGACCTGTAATCATACTGTATTATAATAAAACAAAAGGAGGTGTGGACAAGGTGGATGAAATGATTGGAGAGTATTTGTGCAAGAGGCAGACAAAACGTTGGCCTGTAGTAATTTTTTTATAATATCTTTGATGTGTCAGCCCTCAATAGCTATATTGTTTATAGTAAAACTCATCCAGAATTCCATGCCAAAAGGAAGGACAAGAGATTAGGGATGAGCGAGTCCTAAATTACTCGGAATCGCTAGACCCGCACGAGTCCGACCCCAGGACTCGCTACTCGTTGCGAGTCTAGCGAGTCCAATGTTAATGAATAGGGAACCGAGTAATAGCAAATAATGCTATTTACAAATCGCTGATGTGTCTCTGAAAGTGTGCGAGTCCAAACTCGCAGGTTTTTCTCTTATTTGGAGCCGATGATTGTTTAGTACGCAGAACCAGGCACTGTTTTAGGGCCCTTTCACATCAGCGTTTTTCGTAATTCGCGGCAGATGCGTTTTTTTTTGCCGCATAACCGTTCCACTTGCGGCACGGTTGCGGTTTTTCCCATAGGAAGTATAGGGGGACTTGCGGCAGATGCGGCAAGTGCGGTTTTGCACTTGCGGCAGGTGCGGCAGCGAAAAAAACCGCGGCTGACCGAGGTTTTTTTCGCTGCCGCACCTGCCGCAAGTGCAAAACCGCACTTGCCGCATCTGCCGCAAGTCCCCCTATACTTCCTATGGGAAAAACCGCAACCGTGCAGCAAGTGGAACGGTTATGCGGCAAACGCGGCAGATGCGGTTTTTTCACCGCATCTGCCGCGAATTACGAAAAACGCTGATGTGAAAGGGCCCTTTCACATCAGCGTTTTTTTCAAATCGCGGCAGATGCGGTGAAAAAACCGCATCTGCCGCGATTACCGCATACCGGCTGCACTTGCGGCGCGGTTGCGGTTTTTGCCATGCAAACTATAGGCGGACTTGCGGCAGGTGCGGCAAGTGCGGTCAGCCGCGGTTTTTTTCGCGGCCGCACCTGCCGCAAGTGCAAAACCGCACTTGCCGCACCTGCCGCAAGTCCGCCTATACTTTGCATGGCAAAAACCGCAACCGCGCCGCAAGTGCAGCCGGTATGCGGTAATCGCGGCAGATGCGGATTTTTCACCGCATCTGCCGCGATTTGAAAAAAAACGCTGATGTGAAAGGGCCCTTAGACTGCAATGCTGGCTGCGTGCAATGTTACAAGTACCGTGCGAGCTGCAGGCAGGACACCGTACAGCAACGCACTGGCACAGGAAAAAATTGTTTAGTACGCAGAACCAGGCACTGTTAGGCTGCGGTGCTGGCTGCGTGCAAGTTTACAAGTACCGTGCGAGCTGCAGGCAGGACACCGTACAGCAACGCACTGGCACAGGAAATTTTTTGTGGAAAAATGGCACCAAAATTATTTGGTAGACTAGTGCCAAAAATAAGAAAAAGCTTAGGATTACAGCTCTGCGGAAAGCTGGGTGAACTAAGCTCTGAGGATGGTGCTGGATTCACTGTAAGGCTGCTCCTATCTCCCCTTCCTTACAGTCCTGTACAGCAATCCTCCGTCCTGGTAGTTCTGAAAAGAACTTTTGGGTTATGTGTGAGGAATCTTGACTCCTACACTCCGTCCTGTTAGTTCTGAAAGAACTTTTGGGTTATATGTGACTCCTACACTGCCTAACTGTCCCTAGATCTGCTCCAAGTCTCCCTGCACTAGGTCAGCTCTTCTCAGGAATGTGCCCAAAATGGCGGGGCAAGCCTTATATACTGCCTTGCCTGTCATAGATGACATAGGCATCACGATGGACAGCAGCCAATCATAGTCCTGACACAACCAAAGCTGCTATGGCATTACTGACTATGATTGGCTAAGATGCTTGTCCTTCTTCACAAGTTTTCTGACCTAACACGCAATGCTGACTAGTAACATAAAAGATTCTGGATTCGCGAGTCCCGAATACAGAATACAGGACTCGGAATCGCAGACTCGCTAGGATTCGGACTCGTAGACTCGCTCAGACTCGCTGCTGTTTGGGGAGATTCAAGCTATATAGCGATGTGATAGAGCGAGTCTAGCGAGTGAGTGAGATAAAATAAACTCTGACAAAACTAAGATTGCCATTGACTTGCATTGGACTCGTTACTGAGCGAGTATTCGCTAAAAGACTCGCCGATTACCGAGTCCAGCGAGTCCCTTAAGAATCGCCGAGTAACGAGTCCTAGCGAGTAGACTCGCTCATCCCTACAAGAGATGTCTATTCTTGAATGAACTTTGCTATGAACTTTTGATGCCTACCATGATGGAGCGAAGCAACACGAAATACTTGCCAAGGAAAATTATGGAAGCTATGATCCGATGTGGTATATATTTTCAGGAACATCCAGAGCCAAGAGAAAAAAAAGAAAGCACTATTATATTTGTCCAGCAAAGAAGGAAAGGAAATCTGAGCGTTTTTGTACTACTTGTGGACAAAATGTCTGCAAGGAACATTCTTCCAAAAAAATAATATGTGAAAATTGTTGGGGTACTCAGTAAAGTTGAAAAGGAAAGTTTTTGAAAATAAATATTCCTGCACCATGTTTACTACAACTTTTATATAAATAACTTTTAGACAAAAAAAGTGTTTTATATATATATATATATATATATATATATAAAGAATTATATAGAATGCATATATTGGGCGTTTTAAGCTGGTGTAATTACTTCTTTTTGTTTTATTCACATAATTATAATGTTTTTAAATATTCACATCTCAAATAAACTTTGGAAAGTATTTCTATTTAAATTACCCCAAATTATTTGCACACAGGCCTAAAAGGCTCCAGGTATGTTATAGTGTAGATTTCTATAGTTGCGCGTTCTAGGGTTGATGGACTTTGCTAATCCTTGTGGGATATGCTGGACTATTGTGTGAAAAGGGAAAAAATGGATGACCTGATGTGCCAACAAGGTCATTATTTTACAATGTTCAAGAACTGTGAAGGATTCACTCATATTCTGATTCTCCTTGTGTTGTGCTACTGCCACAATCAGAGAATGGACTCCAAAGCCTCTTTGGACTTTGTGCTCCTGTTGACCTATTGGCCTGCGTTATGAAAAAAATGGACTTGGACTCTATAGTTCTGTGGTCTCAACCCAATAAGGCCAAGGTTAAGATGATTCACAGAGAGAAGGAAAATACTTTTTATAATGTTTTACCTGTGTTTTATGTGTGATTGTATGCATCATGACTTCCAGATGAAAACTTTGATCAAGAAAGGCAGCTCATCTCACTGGCAGCCACCTGTGAGCAGTGACTTCAGACAGTTCATCTGCGGTCACAGCTGAGTTACTGTGGTAACCGCACCAGCGGTTATCATGGTGACCTCAGATGAACTGTCTGATGTCACCACTCACAGCCGTGGCTCAGTGTAAAGCAGGATTCACACTGGGCGACAGACATGCGAGACTTGCACGAGTCTCGCTTGCATCATCATACATGGTCACCTGGTCTCTGGACAGAAGCTTGCAGCTCCATAAAAAAGCACATATACAGGGAGAGCAAGAGAGAAAAAACTTCTAGTTTGCAAATTAAAGGGTTTTTATTGTTCCCTTTCAAAAAGGCACACAGCAGAGGGTAGTAAAAGTACACAAGAGCATGGGATACAGAGTCGAGAAATAGGGTACAAGTAGTGAATTATAGAGTGTAAGTTGGGCATGTTTGACCTAAATAAATTGGTGAAAGCTGGTTGTCTGTGTGTTTTATTTCTCTTCGTCTTTGTTTTTTTAATGATTTACTCACCAGATTGGTAATGTGGGGGTATCATACACTCCTCAACATTACCATTCTGAGCTTAATGACAGCTGTCAATATTCAGCTATCATTAGCCCCTTCTATTACCTCATTTGCCAACCATACCAGGGCAGCAGTATGCCATATTCTGGAGCAGCTGACGGCTGCTATTCTTACCCTGCAAGTAATAATATATGTGCCTCCCCAGGGTAAGAATACATTCCCCCGGTTGTGCATTTTATCTCGGCTGGTATTGAAATTGGGTATAACCCCCAACAATTTTTTCAGCTATTAATTTATTTTTACATTAATCTGACACCAGTTTTGTTGCCATACCTGCAACCAATCACAGAGGCAAGCAGAGAGGGTGTACGAGGCAAAACCTGACTTTAACCAATCATGGGGGAAAAGCAGTGAATATGTATGAGGTTAATGAGTGGTGTGGAACAGGGTGACAGCAGCGCTGAAGCTTGGAGAGTATAACAGTTTAAGAAGCTAATGGATGTGCCAAAACAGCTGTGCTTCAGCTGTGTTTGGCAGATTTTGGGCTACTTTGAAGGTGTTTTCTATGTTTTTTATTTTGCCTCCCATTGAATTCAACTATTTGAACCATTTAGCAAACTTCTGGAAGCTTGGCGAACCGAACTGAACTTCAAAAGGTTCGTTCGTCTCCAATAGTGGCTACTGCTGACCACCTTTTTTACTAAATCTCCATAGAATTCAGTTCTACTTGAATAAATTTGCCCATTTCTATTCATTTTATCAGTATATATTTGTTTTACTCTGATTACTTTCTTAAAAAATGGTGCACTTATAGTACTTGCATTGAACATATGGTCACTGTTATACAACTTTAACACATGGGTAATATTCTATTTTGGATCCTTTAACATTGCGTTTGCTGAGTGGTATGGGTTACCAATATGCACCAATGTCATTTGTTTATTGAATGTGTCAAGAATAGCTCATTATGTATACATGAAACATGTCATCGAGTAGCATGCATAAGTCATACGCTCTCATTTTAAAAAAAAAATGGATCACTACACTTTTATATAAAGGAGAAAAAAAACTCATATGTTCAGAGCAGTCGGAGATTAAAAGGACACACTTTTGACCTCTATCTGTCTATTGGGGGCCTATGAATCTGAGTAATGCATGTATTGTGAATTTTCAGCAAATATACACTGCTGTATTGGTGTGAAGAGTCTACATTATTATCACAATAAAAAGCAATTTGTGCTCATTTCATGCACATTATTTAACTTTGTAAATCTCTGCCAATGCACTAACTCTATTCTGGGACAAGTGCCTGAATAGGAAACATCCTAAGTGCTTTGTGAAACTGGATCCATTGTAGCCGTCTGCTGGACATCATGGACCTAAATTTACTTGAATGGCATACATATATATCTGCAAATTCACTTTGGCAGCAATATCAGTGGAATATAAATGTGCCATCATCCTTTTGCAAGATGGACTTATTGCATGCCAAGAACTTCTGGGCCAGTGTTATCTGCCAAGAGAAGTTGTTTTACAAGATACAAAATTAATATTATAGGTAAGCAGCATTTGTGAGAATGTCAGGCTTCATTTTATTGAATAGTGTACTTCTGTTATTATTACTTATACAGCCATTTTCACAAACCATAATTACTGGTTTTATGACTACTAACATGTAGCCCTTATATATTATTTAGTGTTAAGTGGTTCCGTATTTGTTATCCTCATTAATTCAGGTAATCCTTTGTAAAGCATTGGGGAATTCCTAGACATAATAGACTTACAAATATTTTACAAATCAATAGTTTCTCAAAGTAGACCTTCCAAGAAAACCAATATCCACTGCTCTTCTGTAATACATAATCTCTTTGTAGCATAACATTTTCTCTTTATGAGCTGACGGATTAGTGTGATTTTTTCATATATTGTCAGGAAGGTTTCCAACTGTAAATAAAAGGTTTAAAGAATAAAAGGTTTTATGTACCAATCCCCTACCTGTACAAGGGGCGCTGTATGTTTAAATCATTTGTAGCATCTTTAAAAATGCATTATTTTAAGAAAATGTAAAGTGGCAGCAGGATACTCATACATGAAAATAGCATAGTTTTATGTGAAAAATCCTGCTGCTATCATTTTTTTGCTGTATGAAGTGGAAGATGTTCAGGTCCCCTATGCAGCTGAGAATAAATAGCATTTACAATAGCTACTTAGTATAAATATTTAAAGAGGTTGTCTGACCTTAATCCACAAGTCTGCAGTCTATGTGTCACTCTATGTACTCCATGACTGCAGACTTGTGTATCCTCACATCTCACACACTGTTGGCTGTGAGGATTCTCCAGTGTCAGAGCCAGGAATGGCGGTCATGTCTCCAGGAGTACATTCATATTCCAACTAGATGGGGGTGTCCTCGCTCAATGCAAGTGAGCCCATCTAGTTGGAATATTGCATATTGCATACTCACGACCACGTGACCGCCATTCCTGGCTCTGACACCGGAAAATACTCAAAGCAAACAATGCTAGCAGTGTGAGAACTCACATGTTTGCAATCCCGTAGACCAGACACCCTCTTTAAGGACACTATCTAACTGCAATACAAAGTGAGTACTAAAGATTACTTTATAAGGAGAGACCATGACTGGTGTGGAGGTCCAAGCTATTAGGTTGTAATTAATTCTGTTCAATATTGATATTAAAATATTAATTATAATTATTATTTTATATTAATATTAAATGAATCACTTAATATTGAGCAGAATTAAGTATGTATGGCACCCCACTGGTCAGGCGTCACAATTGGGGTACTGCACCCATAAATGAGTGTGCCGTTACCCATGTCACAGTGGGAATGCAGGGTTTGTAGGAGGCCCCATCCCAGCATTCCCACACCAAGAAAACCGGTTGGAGACTAGTCCCTGGGGGGGAAGGAGTTAGGGGAGGAGGAAGGAAAACAGGGGATTCTAGTTTGCCTCAAGGGACGAAGAAGCATGGGAACCCTAAGAGAGAAGGGAGCTCCAAGAGAGGGGGCCTGGAGAGAGAGAACAGGCAGTCCAGACTGAAGGAGGGGACCCCCCCAGATCGGAGCACTCATACTCCGGGAGGGAACCCTGGTCCATTTACTGGAGTGCCGGTTTTGAAAACGTGGCACAGGGAGTTCAGCCCCTGAGTCATTAACACCTGACATCGTGGGTCCGTCTACCGGCCCCGCACCCTGTCAGAAGGAAACCAGTCACGCCAGGATAACCCACCGGGGTCGAGTCCCAGTGCAGGTGTGAGGGAGAGCGGGAAGTCGGGATACTCAGAAAGCACCACAATCAGGCCTGGTACTAAACGGGCTGTTCCAGGACAGGCAGCAGCAGCAGGACAACGGGTTAGAGCATGGAAGACATACCATGCGAGACTCCGAGAGACTCTGCAGCCCACTGTGACTACCCGGCCAGCTACCTTTACCTAACAACTGTTGTCCACTGTGAACTGCATCCCCACCAGCATTGTTCCAGTAAAGTACCCGGGTAGAGTGACAGAGTCTCCGTTGTTTTGTTTCACTGCTACATTGCAACTTGTTTATTTCCATCATCAGCACTTCGATCACTGCGGGTGCATCCCTGCCCCAGAGGGCCAGCTCCACCTGCAGGGAGCTGTACCATCTTGGCTGCTGTACCATCGCTCTCCGGAGGTCTGAAGCGGCGCTAGTGCTTAATCACCAGAATCTGCGGGTGGCGTCATGTGAACTGTGATCTTTATCCCCTTTTTGTTGACCACCAGGGCCACGGGTCTGGGCTGGCCACCAGTGACATCCCAACTGCAGGAGAGGGCAAAGATGCCTGAGTCCCCGTATAACCCTGGGCGAGTCATATGCTTGTTCACATCCCCCTATATACAGTATAAACCCATACACAACACACCCTGTTTACAATATGAGCCCCCACATAGCTCTCTACATACAGGATGAGCCCTCACAGAATCCCCTATCAATTGATGGCTCATATACAGTCCCTCTATGTACAGTATGAGACCCCACACAGCACTTGTATATAGGATGAAGCCTGCATATTGCCTCTTTATATGTAGTGTGAGCCCCCACATTGCCCTTCTATATACAGTGTAAGCCCATACATAGCTTTTGTATATACAGTGTGAGCCCCACATAGCCTCATATTTACAGTGTTAGCCCCCCGTAGCCTGTATATATAGTATGAGCCCCCATAGTCTGCTAAATACGGCATGAGCCTGCATATAGCCTCATAAATGAAGTATGATCTCCCACATAGCCTTCTAAATACATTATAGGCACCACATAGAATCCTAAATACATTATTAGCTCTCACTTAGCCTCCTGGATACATTATGAACCTCAACATAGCCCTCATATACACAGCGTAAACCACACATATTCTCCTTATTAATATATCAGGAGACCCAAACAGCCTCCTATATACATTACTAGACACCACATTGCTCCCATATACATTATGAGAACCCACACAAGCTCTTACATCTATACAAACATCCCATACACATAAAAACCCCACTATATTCTTATCTCGCTCTTTGTAATGCATTGTAGGATTACTCAGTGATCTATTAGCAGATTGGAGCATAGACAGACTGAAACCAAATTTTAAAGTGAATAAGTCTATATTTATCACATGCGGCAGATATAACGTTAACTGCAGCAAATGAGGAAGGTCAGCAAATAGGTAATAACTGAGAGTCTTGAGATAGTTCTGACACAATAACATAAATAAGAACGTCTCTAATAATAATTCTCACAGGGAAAAAAACAATGGAGAAAATTCAGTCCAGGAATAGAGATGAGGCACCACCCTAGTGTTTGAATTCGATTTGGTTCGCCGAATTTGGCGTTTGTTCATCAAATGTTCGTCGAATGTTCGTTGAATACCGTCGAATCCCATTGAAAACAATGGCAGGCCAACACATACAAACACATAGAAAATACATAGAAAACACCTTCTAAAGTGTTCACAAGGTGACAAACTACTCAGAAGATACAACAAACATATGGAATAGTGAAAAGTACATATAAAAATGTGAAAAGAAAAGAGATAGACGAGTAGAAAGGGGGAGGTGGAGATACAGATATAGGCATGTCATGCCCTTCCAAAATCAGTTTTCACTCCAGTAGTTGTAAGGCATCATGCACACGATGAGTATTTGGTGAGTTTAACTTCAGTATTTGTAAGGCCACGTTCAGATGATGATTATTTAGTGCGTTTCACTTCAGTATCTGTAAGGCCACGTTCAGAAGATGAGTATTTGGTGTGTTTCATTTCAGTATCTGTAAGGCCTCGTTCAGAAGATGAGTATTTGGTGAGATTTACTTCAGTATCTGTAAGGCCATGTTCAGATGATGATTATTTAGTGTGTTTCACTTCAGTAAAAGGTATCACAACCACAAGATTTTTATCTTGTTTCTCACACTGAGAGCAATCAACAACTTCAGTATTTCTAAGGCCATGCTCAGATGATGATTATTTAGTGCGTTTCACTTCAGTATCTGTAAGGCCACGTCCAGGAGATGAGTATTTGGTGAATTTTTCTTCAGTATCTATAAGGCCTCGTGCAGGCGATGAGTATTTGGTGTTTTGTAATTCAGCATCTGTAAGGCCTCGTGCACACGCTGAGCATTGTGTCATATTTAGAGGACTACAACAAGAGTCTCCATTTTTTCCAAAAATTCGGGCGCAGACACCACTTCAGTGGCATCAATTGCCCCTCAGTTGCAAGCTCAAAATGGTTGGTGAGTTGACTTTCATGCAACTTATTCCAAAATCCACAAGCCTTTAGTCTCCCCATGTTATCTGTAAGATTTGTCACCAAAATGTAAGTAAAGGCCAAAAATCAATAGTTTGAGTACTTCATACATGAACCGTCACATGGATATGAAGCAAAAGTCGCAGTGGGAAGCTCACTGTGCTACAATGCATCATAGTGGGCCAGGCCAACCACCGTCTGGCTCATCAAGTGCATTCGCTGCCTCTTCTTCCTCTGTGACTGTGGGGACAGCAGTCAGACATGCTTTTGGACGCAGACCTTCCACCTCTTTACCCGCAACACCCAGTGTGATTGGAAAGTCTTCAGTACTTTTGGAAGTGGAAACACCTACTGGTGTTGAGCATTGTCAGACATCTAGAGCACCACCTTTGGATGAAGGCAACATAATATGTCCACCTGCACCTTCCTCACAGACCAATAGTTTGCCGGGGACACCCTACTCAACCGTGTCTCAGCACAGCAGCCAGCCCTCGGTCCCTCAGATGTGGACAAGTAAAAGACCATTTCCTCCTAGCCATGACAAAGCTAAGAGGTTGAATTCACCATCTGCAAGCTGTTGGCTACAGAAATGCTCTGTCTCCGCCTGTTGTACACAGAGGATTTTTGAGACCTTGTGTCCGTCGCAGTGCCCCAGTACCAGATGCCCAGTCGCCACTACTTCTCAAGAAATGGCATAAATATCTTCATCAAGATACTAAACAGTAGCCTCCAAATGCGGAGGAGTATACACTATGGAGCAGATAAATCGCTACATTAATGGAACCCAGAAATCAAGGGATTAACATCTGTATATAAACAATTTATTTCAGTTGAGGATAGACAAGGAAGGGTATACACAAAAAGGGAAGACAACCCACAAGGGAAGCTCCTGTTGTAAGTACTGTTGTATATAAACATTTTATAGCATGTCAAAAATGACACTTGCAAGGCTAGCAAGTAAATACAACCTACTGCTTCCAACAAGGTCCATATGCAGCATTATAATTATAATTTTGTCAACAATTGTAATATATGGTTCTATGGTAATAACCTTATAGACCTAAATTTAATAAAGTGCAAGTGCTATTGTATATTTACTGCATAGGAACTATTGGTTGCTGAAGGTATACATATGGTGTTAACAAAATCACAAACACATCAATTAGTGTCAACACACATTGTTACTTATAACTAACATACGCATAGCATACAATATGCATATTTGTTACATCAATGTCCCAGATAATCTAAGGACAAGTATGAAAAGCCTGTGCAAGGTATACCCAGCAGTGCTGCAGAAAGTATCAATAGTATTACAACAGTGAAGCAAATCTCACCACAAGGTGCTTATCAACAGGAGCTGCACACCCCGATGGCCATTTCGCAACCTTCGTCAGGGGATATTTGAATAGAGCACAGAGTGCGATTTAAAAAGGCCGGCCGGCGTATTAATCATTATGATCAGCTGTGTTGTTGACGCGCGGTTGCTGCAGTGGAGACAGCGAGCGGAAGTGTAGCCTCGTCATCGCCAAGCGCGGACGCGTGTAAACACGCAGCCGCGGTTAGCGAGTCAGAGGCCAACACGTCATGCCGCTCGGCTGTTCCCCAGCAACACAGCCGCGCGTCACGGCTGATCATGTGATCGGTCTATTTACATTTGTCAGAACAGAGTATTACGCTCTGGATCGCACAATGCGATCCTCTGCAGCAATAGGGGAAATAAAGATCGCTCACTGGGAATACAGCTCAGTAGATCATTGTACATACAAATCAAGGTATTGACCACAAAGTGGAGGACTTGGCCACTGAGAACACGGCAGAAGGAGGTAAGATCCCTCCTAATATCCATCCACGCTCTAAATGTTTCCCTTTGCTCTCCACCTGCCTGAGCATTGACGTGTTTGTGCAGGTGGCAAGCAAACTCTTTGAAAAAATTCCTGAAAATATTCAGAGAGATAATCTGGACAGTAAAGAGAGAGCAAGATTGGGCGAACTACGGGATCTGCCCGACATTGTAATAAAACCGGCCGGTAAAGGTGGTAGTGTGGTTATTTGGCCAGTAGACAAATACGAGAAAGAGGCATATAGACATTTAAATAATAAAACGTGTTATAGGAAATTAACCTATAACCCGGCAACCTCTTTCTCTCAACAACTGTCTGCAATATTAAAAGTTGCAAATGACAGTGGCACTATCACCAATAAATTGATGTCGGCATTGCTCGTGGCAGATCCCGTGGTTCCTACCCTATATTTCTTGCCCAAGGTCCATAAAGACCCGGCAACACCTCCGGGCAGACCGATTGTGTCTGGATCTGGAAACTATTTAGAAAATGTAGGTAAGTGGATAGATTCAAAACTACAGCCATTAGTGGCCAGTCTTCCGTCCTTCACTAAGGACACTAATGAGTTCTTGAAGAAGGTAGACTCCCTCCAGATTGAAGATGATGCATCCTTGGTTACTTGTGATGTTGAATCTTTATACACAAGTATCAGGCATGCTGATGGATTGAGAGCCACTAAATATTTTCTGGAGATGTCGGTGTTGCCCGTGGACATTGCCTCCCTCGTCATGGAACTTTTGGAATTCAGTCTTACGCACAATTTCTTTATATTCAAGGGGTCCTTTTTTCTGCAGCTGCAGTCTCCACTGCAGCAACCGCGCGTCAACAACACAGCTGATCATAATGATTAATACGCCGGCCTTTTTAAATCGCACTCTGTGCTCTATTCAAATACCCCTGACGAAGGTTGCGAAATGGCCATCGGGGTGTGCGGCTCCTGTTGATAAGCACCTTGTGGTGAGATTTGCTTCACTGTTGTAATACTATTGATACTTTCTGCAGCACTGCTGGGTATACCTTGCATAGGCTTTTCATACTTGTCCTTAGATTATCTGGGACATTGATGTAACAAATATGCATATTGTATGCTATGCGTATGTTAGTTATAAGTAACAATGTGTGTTGACACTAATTGATGTGTTTGTGATTTTGTTAACACCATATGTATACCTTCAGCAACCAATAGTTCCTATGCAGTAAATATACAATAGCACTTGCACTTTATTAAATTTAGGTCTATAAGGTTATTACCATAGAACCATATATTACAATTGTTAACAAAATTATAATTATAATGCTGCATATGGACCTTGTTGGAAGCAGTAGGTTGTATTTACTTGCTAGCCTTGCAAGTGTCATTTTTGACATGCTATAAAATGTTTATGTACAACAGTACTTACAACAGGAGCTTCCCTTGTGGGTTGTCTTCCCTTTTTGTGTAATACCCTTCCTTGTCTATCCTCAACTGAAATAAATTGTTTATATTGTGTAATACCCTTCCTTGTCTATCCTCAACTGAAATAAATTGTTTATATACAGATGTTTATCGCTTGATTTCTGGGTTCTACTTCTCAAGAAAGCTGTGCCTGTGCTACACCGGCATGTCGCACACAACATCACCACTTCCTTGAGAAACTCTGTGTGTGACAGGGTGCATTTCACCATAGACACTTGGACCAGGAAGCATGGACAGGGGCGTTACATGGCGGTGACTGTGCACTGGGAAACTATGAAGACAGCAGGAGACGGGGCTGCTGTCCAAGTCTTGCCATCCCCACGAGTTGTGCGTCAATCCTCTGTATGTACAAGTTCCTCCACTGCTTCTGCCTCCTCAACCTCGCCTCGGTCCTCCACCTGCACCCAAAGCCTGTCTGGTAATGCCACCCACGTTCTAACTGCGCACAAGGAATCCTGCACACCTCCTTGCTATGATGGCAGCAGGGCTCAACGGCATCAGGCGGTCTTTACCTTGAAATGTCTGGGAAATGTGGGTCACATAGCTGAGGATATGTGGTCAGCTGTGGAGACTGAGTTTTATCATGCTTGTCTCCAATGAACCTGCAGCCAGGGAAGGCCATGTGCGACAATGCTGCAATGCTGGGTGCACACAAAATGAGTGGCCTTGCATGGCTCACGTCTTAAACCTGGTTGTCCAGCCAATTTTTGCACACTATCCGGGCCTAGATGGTCTTCAGCAGAGGGCACGGTCGCTGTGTGCTCACTTCCACCGTTCGCATCCCGCAGCTCAATGCCTTGCATCTCTACAGAAGATCTCCGGCCTGCCAGTTCACTGGCTGAAATGCGATGTGCCAACACGATGGAATTCAATTCACATGTTGCAGCAACTGTGGCAGCACCGACGAGCCCTGGTGCAATACGTCATGACGTATAACCTGGGTCTACGAGATCAAGAGGTGGGACAAATCACATAGCTGGAGTGGTCTGAAATGAATGACTTATGCACCATTCTGTACAGAATTGAAATGTCGAAGAATACGTTTAGTGATGATGATGCCATTATCAGCATGACTATTCCCGTCATTTACATGCTGGAGCACACTTTAAACAGTATTCAGAGTCAGGTGGTGGCACTAGAGGAGTGGTAGGAAGTACAGGAGGAGACGTATGCGGAAGGGCTTACAAGGTCTCCAAGGTGCAGTTCACAGTTTATGAATGAGGGTCTACATTATGCTTGCTCAGAACCTTCTTTATCTGGGCCTGGATCCGACTCCAAAAGCTTCTGGGCATCAATGCAGATAATTTCCTTGTCTTGACTCACAAAAGTTTTGGAGCAGACCTCTGATTCTCAGGCTATAGTATGAGTATGCATACTCAAACATCTGTCTTACCCCATACTCAGATGGGTGGCTGGAGACTTGGGAGCTGTGCGGAAGCAAGTGGGATTGGGGTGACACCTCTGAGGACTGGTGTATTTGTGATGTAGAAGTTGAGGTGGAGGAGAGCCCACTTGCTGAAGCGCTTGCTATCCATTCAAGCGCCTGCTCTTTTTGTGCCTCATTGAGAATTGGTATCGATCGTCGTCTGAGTCGTGTCCGTACGAAAGGGATCATATCAGAATCTCCATGGAAAGAAGTAGACATCTTACTTTGGCTGGAAGATGGTCTTTCTTCAGCAGATATTACTCTTGCTTTCCCACGTACCCCACGGACACAAACTTTTTTTCCCTTTCCACCACGCCTATTCCCCTTTCCACCAGCAGCAGGCCTTTTGCCACTCATTTTGTATGTGAACAAAATGGCAACTCTGCAGTTGTTGGCAAAAAATATTCTGATTGAAATCGAGCAGAGCTGAGTGGACAGACAGTGGTACTAGGCACAAAAAATTATGTTTGCTAGGTGTAGTTAAAAATTAGTAGTATGAACTACACTGAAGGTGCACTTGGTTGTATTACACGTGGCCTACAGTAATGTTTTTTGTGGACACTGCTTTTAAGCAAAATCTGGCAGATTTGCTAGGTGCAGTAAAAAATTAATAGAAGGAACTTCACAGGCGGTGTAGCTTCTCTCACAAGTGGGCTACACCACTGTGGGACACTGCTAGTCTGCTACTAGCCCGAACAAAGAGCCTGGACTAGCTGCAGCAAAAAAATGCCTAATTAAGACAGGTGGTGTAGCTTTCTTCACAGCAGTGCTAAACTACCTGCCCTAATGGATTCAAAGAGCTATATTACTGTGACCAGATGCTGTAAAAAAGACTTGCACAGCACTGCTCCAAAACCAGGCGATCGTGGTGAGGCGACGTATCTCCGCCAAATTGCCCAATTACACGCCGCAATAAGGAGGCAATTTGGCGGCGATCATTCTAGCGAGAAATATCGCCGCCAAACATGTCTCCCTTGGTGGTGGTGTGTAAAGGTACCCTTATAGGGCTAGGACATGTGACAGACACAGCCAATGATGACCTTGGTTGTGTAAAAAATGCACTTTGCAGTGTAGGACTGTGATTGGCTAGCAGCCTGAACCGCCCCACTGTACATGCTTTAGGAGAAAAAAAAAAAAAAAGCGACCTTTTTGCTTCAGCTCTGATACCACCCCCCTGCACATTATACACACAAACTGGATATTAACATTCATTTGCAGTATTAGAGCTAGGTTTTGGGTTAGGAAGATTAAGCTTTTGGTGATTGAAGCGTTATCAAACATAGAACTGCCAAATTTCAAGCAAATTATTCTAATTCAGAGAATGACTCGAACACCGCCAAAAACAGCTCGAATTTGAGATTGGCGAACAATTCAAACTGAACACTGCTCATCTCTATCCAAGAATAATAAACACACAAAGGCCAGGAAATGAGTATCCACAGGAAAAGCAAGTCCAAAACGTATTAGTGCAGTGCAGCTTTAAGAGCATCCTAAATGTCCAGAGAGCACAATACACAATAGTTCAGTAAGTGATGGCAGGGCACTTGAGCCTTACGTGATACAGGGCTTCGTTACTCAGAACTAAAAACAGGCAGCAGAAATCAGGAGAGAAGCTGGAGGCAGGTAAGATTACTGAAGTCCAATGGCAGTTGCTGGAGAAGCAGGAGTGGATCAGCTGGAGGTGGAGCAGACTGGTAAAGCAATATAGAGCAAGGAATTCAAACTGAATAATCAAGTATGGCTAGGCAGCAGGCTGAGGTTTATAAAGGCAGAGGAGTACAATATGAGCAAGAGTGAAGCAGTGGACACTGTCTTGAAAAAGGGCAAGATGCACAGAATGCCAATAGAAGATCCAGAGTTATGACACTCCTGGTCCCTTGTCTCTCTGCTCCAGCTTCCAGTGCTCTGATGTTCTGCACAGTACAATCGATGATATAACGTTATCCTGTCTGTAAAAAAAGGTGTGTTTGGCAGCTTTTGGGCCCCTTTGAAGGTGTTTTCTATGCCTTTGATTTTGCCTCCCATTAATTTGAATGGAGTTTGGAAGTACAGCTAACTGTTCGATGATCTATTCGGCGAACATATGCTCGTTTGGCGAACTAAGCCGAACCTGAACTTCAAAGAGTTCGCTCATCTCTAGTTGTTATCAACATCTGGTGGAAAATTTATGTCAATGGTACCTTTAAAAATATATTTAAACTTTGAGCCCTTGTGGACAGGGTCCTCTCTCCTTCTGTACTTGTACTTAAGTGTGCTTGGTATTGTTCATGTTTATTCTACTTGTCTATGTATGCCCCTTTTTACAGGTAAAGTGCCATGGAATAAATTGCGCTATAAAAATAATAACTCAGATAATTCGTGATGGGTTCAATACTTATTTCATGTGCTTTAAGTCTGAGACTCCACAGGCTTACATTGTAAAAGCAACTCTTGACACACAACCATCATATGACCCAAAAGGTCGAGAACAGTGCTGGCTATTTGAGAATGTGATGATCAGTAAGTGTAATACCACACTTACACAACAGTACATATTTACACATACAGTGCCTACAAGTAGTATTCAACCCCTGCAGAGTTAGCTGGTTTGATAAGATGCAAATAAGCTAGAGCCTTCAAACTGCAAACGAGAGTAGGATTTATTAACAGAAGCATAAATCTTACAAACCAAAAAGTTATGTTGCTCAGTTGAATTTTTATAAATTTTAAACATAAAAGTGTGGGTCAATTATTATTCAACCCCTAGGTTTAATATTTTGTGGAATAACCCTTGTTTGCAATTACAGCTAATAATCGTCTTTTATAAGACCTGATCAGGCCGGCACATGTCTCTGGAGTTATCTTGGCCCACTCCTCCATGCAGATCTTCTCCAAGTTATCTAGGTTCTTTGGGTGTCTCATGTGGACTTTAATCTTGAGCTCCTTCCACTAGTTTTCAATTGGGTTTAAGGTCAGGAGACTGACTAGGCCACTCCAACACCTTGATTTTTTCCCTCTTGAACCAGGCCTTGGTTTTCTTGGCTGTGTGCTTTGGGTCGTTGTCTTGTTGGAAGATGAAATTACGACCCATCTTAAGATCCTTGATGGAGGAGCGGAGGTTCTTGGCCAAAATCTCCAGGTAGGCCGTGCTATCCATCTTCCCATGGATGCGGACCAGATGGCCAGGCCCCTTGGCTGAGAAACAGCCCCACAGCATGATGCTGCCACCACCATGCTTGACTGTAGGGATGGTATTCTTGGGGTCGTATGCAGTGCCATCCAATCTCCAAATGCCACGTGTGTGGTTGGCACCAAAGATCTCGATCTTGGTCTCATCAGACCATAGAACCTTGAACCAGTCTGTCTCAGAGTCCTCCAAGTGATCATGAGCAAACTATAGACGAGCCTTGACATGATGCTTTGAAAGTAAAGGAACCTTACGGGCTCGTCTGGAACAGAGACCATTGCGGTGGAGTACGTTACTTATGGTATTGATTGAAACCAATGTCCCCACTGCCATGAGATCTTCCCGGAGCTCCTTTCTTGTTGTTCTTGGGTTAGCCTTGACTCTTCGGACAAGCCTGGCCTCGGCACGGGAGGAACTTTCAAAGGCTGTCCAGGCCGTGGAAGGCTAACAGTAGTTCCATAAGCCTTCCACTTCCGGATGATGCTCCCAACAGTGGAGACAGGTAGGCCCAACTCTTTGGAAAGGGTTTTGTACCCCTTGCCAGCCTTGTGACCCTCCACGATCTTGTCTCTGATGGCCTTGGAATGCTCCTTTGTCTTTCCCATGTTGACCATGTATGAGTGCTGTTCACAAGTTTGGGGAGGGTCTTAAATAGTCAGAAAAGGCTGGCAAAAGAGATAATTAATCCACACATGTGAAGCTCATTGTTATTTGTGCCTGAACTACTTCTTAATACTTTAGGGGGACCAAACAGAATTCTGGTGGTTTAAGGGGTTAAATAATAAATGACCCTCTGAATTAACTTTTAACGCTTTAAAAAAAAAAAAAAAAAAAAAAAAAAAAAAAATTTTTGTGGCACTGCATTTCCCACTTCCAGGCTGATCTACAGTCCAAATGTCACAATGCCAAGTTAATTCTGCATGTCAACCAGCTAAATCTGTAGGGGGTTGAATACTACTTGTAGGCACTGTATGTAGGGAACAAAAAAATTAAATGACAGACATGGTTTAATTATGTTTTTCCTTGTAAAATAAAATCAGCATGCACTCACGTCCTGTAGGGTTGCTGTACCAGCAATGTCGAAACCAGATCTTCCATGGCTCGCTTGAAATTGCTATGATATGTGAGCCCGGAAGCAATTCAGTATTCACTAATGGTCCGATTTACTCTTAATTCCTTAGGTTGAAACAGATGCTATCTCACCATCCATCTCATCCATTACATGAAAGGCTGGCTTCACACCACAATTTGTGGGATCCGGGGCTGTCTGTTGTGATGGGGCCCCTATGGGCTGGATGGGGCTGAATGTCAGTGATTTGCCATCCAGTTTTGTGCTGTCCGGGAAGATCCGGCAGATTTAGTTTTTTTTGCCCCGGACACAAAATTGGAGCTTGCAGCATTTTTTGCGTCTGGGACAAAATCGGATACTCCCGGCGATCTGGCGCCCCCTAACATGGGAGTCCATTCATTCCCGGATGCCTGGTGCTGAACGAGCGGCGGCACTAACATTCAAGCCGTGCTCAATCAGCACCTGGACAGCACAGCTAAGAGAGCCGCTGGTTGAAATTTCAGCACCTGGAGAGCTCTCCTCCAGATGCTATGCTGAAATTTCAGCACTTGGACAGCAGCAGCAATGCGCAGGGAGGATTCCGGCACAAAACAGGATCAGAGGGCATATTTGCCCTCCGGTTCTGTGTTGTCCGGGGCTGTCAGTTTCTGTCCAGTGCATCCTGCAAAACACCGAACAGAACCTGACAGCAAATAAACATGGTGTGAAGCCAGCCTAAAGGTACCGTCACACGCGACAATATTGCTAGCAATTTCACTGGCAATTTGCTGGTTGCAGTGAAATCATGGACACATTGTTCTATTTTGTTGTCGTGTACAAATGGAACAATATGTCCATGATTTCACTGCAACCAGCATATTGCCAGTGAAACTGCATGCAATGTTGCCACGTGTGACGGTACCTTAGGGTATGGACACACATCCGAGTTTAAAAATGCTCCGATTCTCGGATCCGAGAGTCTGACGAGTGTCATCTGACTTTTGGTCAGTGTGGCTTGCAAGTGCTTTCTGAGTGCAATCTGTTTTTTTTCCTCAGCAGCTAGTTACTGTATAATCATTTACAGGTGCATTTTGTACAGTTGTCTGAGCTACAGAATGTAAATGTATCAATTAAAACGCACATCAGACTCGGATGGTGCAAGTGTGGTCCGAGTGCAATCCGTGTTTTTTGTCGGACCCATAGACTTGCATTGGCGAGTCTCGTCCGTGACTCGCATAGAATCGTAGCATGTTGCGATTGACTCGCAATCCGAGAATCGGATGCGGAAAAAGCAAATGAGGGCTCGGACACACTCATCCAAGTTTGATGGAGGAGTCTCGGAAAGGGCTGGATCAGTGGCCCTGAACGGCCTCTCTCTGTCAGGACGGGGAGTGTGGAGCTGCACAAAAACACAAGCAGCCAACAGCCCCGTCCAGAGAGGGAGAGGCCATTCAGGGTCACTGATCCAGCCCTTTCCGAGACTCCTCCATCAAACTCGGATGTCTGTCGGACAGTGTGTCCCTGCCCTGAGACTCGGAAATATGCTCTCGGACATTAGTTAACATTGGTCCGAGAGCAATGCGATTTTTCCGCACAGTAAACTTGGACAAGTTTCACTGATGTGTGTCTGAGCCCTTAAGGGTTTTGTTTGAAGAAATTGATTGTGAAGCGGCCCATTAGGAGCTACTGATTGATTACAGGGCTCATGTGACATGTTTCCCAAAAATATGCAGCATAAAACCCACATAAAAGCATAGCTTTTTTGCTTTTGCTGTTCACTTTCTTTAGGAAAAGAGCAGAATATGTACAATAATAAAAATGCTTTATTTACCTCCACTGGTGCTTCTGTTAGCCTAGGGTCACACATAAGCCCTGGATCCATTATTTGCATCAGTTTTTCAACTTTAGAATTCTAAATCCAAAAAGTGATGCTGTTAACGGATCCTGTACTCAAGTGTGACTGCTCTGCTATGCGTTTTTTTAACAGAGCAGCATTTTTTGGGTGCAGTAAAAAAACGGATCCGTTAAAAAAAGGCATCATCCAGTAACGGATCTGTTTTTGCTACCATTTTTTGGCAAAAAAATGGCAAAGTCCAAAAAACATATAGCTGCACAGAAAGCTCAAAAACCAGCTTTAAAAAACAGATTTGTTTATGGATCCATTAAAAAAAACTGACTGGCATTTTTGACCCTAGACTTACTTCCTTTCTATGCTTCACCAGTTTTTAGGACTACTGCAGCTTGTGGTGGGACAAGACATCTAACATAATAATAGGGGACCACTTGGTATGAATATTGACATATTTATTTAAAGACTGAGGGCCACGTCGCACACTTCAATATCATTCACAGTATTGTTGCAACGTCACTATTTTGGTGACGTTGCAGCGATGTTGTGAACGACCTCATTGCATGTAACACCTGTCAACGATCAACGATCAGCCGTTGATCGTTGATCGCAGATTTGTGAACATGTTCACAAATCTATCGATGGTCGCCTGCTGAACGCGCAGCATCCTTCTCTGAGGAAGGAGCTTAGTATTGGCTCCATAACGCGTCGGATTAAACATACACCATCATCCAGATACTCCAGTCTTCTGGTCTTCTTTGGCAGCAGCGCGGACCGAGCGACACTTCGTCCTATATATGCTGTTTTTGTACTGCGGTGACCCGTGGATGTGTGGATCCAGCAGCAGCTGCCTATTGAGCGATTAAACTGGTTGTGGGTACACACAACCAGACCAAGTAAGCAGATTCCACCTATTGATACATCTACTCTCCACATTTAGGAGATAAGACCCTATTGCGCATTTTATCTCACTTTCTAGAATAACTTGATCTTGAGCAATAGCAAATTGATCGATGAACGCTCTATATGAGAATTGATCTTGTGCCAGTCTAGATAGTTTATCAGTCTCTTCTTTGTTATCTTGATAGTATTAAGTCATCAGGTTGCTAATATTCTGTGTCACCTGGTTTCTTCTATTCTTTTGACCATGATGTCCTTCTCCAGTGATTGCTCTCTTTAATGATGAGTCCAAAGTAGGCAATTTGTACCTTGGTGACTCTTACTTCGAGTGACATGTCTGGCTTGATTTGTTCCAAAATTGATTTGTTTGTTCTTCTTACAATCCATAGTATTGATTACATCCTTCTCCAGAACCACATTTTAAAGACATACTGTACATTTTCATTCTCTGTTGTTTCTTTATCATCCAGGTTTTGTATTTGTATCTTACTACATGTGGACCAAACTATGTACAAGCCTTGTATTTTTGCAGTGAGTAGTTCCTTGATTTTAAGAACCTATCCATAGACTTCATTATTAAGTTACCCATCGCTATTTTTCTATTGACTTCTGGGGTCGATGCTGCACCTTGATTGATTATATATCCAAGCAGGTTGAAGTCCTTTAAAACTTTCAGTTGGTCATTGTCCATCTCAAAAGTGTCCGAGTCATACCTTCAGTATTCAATAACTTTGTCTTCTTTGTGTTGAGTAGCAATCCTACGTTCAAGTTATCTATCTTGACATTCATAGTGAGACCTTCATTACATCTATGCCTATTGCTTTCAATGTTGTTTGTCTGCATATGCAATTTTTTTACAATTTATCAATCAATCTTAAATTCTTCTTTTTCAGCAAGTCACTTCTTCTTTTTCAGCTTTTGAATATAAATTGAAGAGAAATGGTGAGGTGACAGGATGCAGCTTCGTCTGATGCCAAATTCTACTTTGAACCATGATGTTTTGCCATATTCTATTCGGACTGTTGTTTCTTGATCAATGTAAATATTCCTAGTGAGGCTGATCAGATGGTTTAGCACACCCATATACTTCCAAGGTTTCTTGTGATAAACACAGTCAAAGGCATTACTGTAATTGATGAAACAAAAATAAATCTATTGTATTATTTGCTAGTTCCTCTGGCATCTCTTTGTCAAAGTAAGGCTGTAACCATCTTTGTAGGATCTTCAGTAGCATTTTACTGGCATGAAGTAGAAGCCCAGTAGTTTGATAATTTGTACGGTCGGTAACATCTCCATTCTTCAGAATTGGAATGTACACTGATCTAGTCCTTGGGAAATTTACCAGTTGTCAATACCTGATGACATATTGTAAATAAGAAGCTTTATTGCTGCAATGACTTTGTCTTTCAGGATGTTTGCCTCTCTGTAATGTCCACTTTCACTTTCTTCCCATATAAATGAGTCGTTCTTGTAGAGGTGCTCCGTTTAATTTTCCCATCTTCTTGATTGGTTCTGGCTAGGGATGAGCGAATACTGAAGTAATCGGACTCGCTATACTCGCAACGAGTAGGTCCCAGTACTCGGTACTCGTTGCGAATATAGCGAGTCCGATTGAAATGCGAGTACTTTCGCAGTGTATCGATATATACACTGCGAAAGTACACTAAAAGTGAAGAAAAGTTGTAAAAAATAAAAAAACATCATGCTCACCTTCCGACACCTGCAGCGGAACCCGAAAACCTCACCTTCGATGTGCGGCAAGGACCTGCCACTCTGATAGCCAATCAGATGGCTGGGAGCGATCTGGCCAATCAGAAGGCCGGGCGTCACAAACCACGTGATCACTATCAGCCACCTGATTGACCAGATTGCCAGGTCATTGATGCACGTTCAAGACCTGGCAATCTGGCCAATTAGGTGGCTTATAGCGATCACATAGTTTGTGATGTCTGGCCATCTAATTGGCCAGATTGCTCCCAGCCATCTGATTGGCTATCAGACTGGCAGGTCCTTGCCGCACATCGGAGGTTTTCGGGTCCTGGTACTGGCGTCGGATGGTGAGTATGATTTTTTTTTATTTTTTAACAACTTTTCTTCACTTTTAGTGTACTTTCGCAGTTTATATATAGATACACAGCAAAAGTTAAAGGACTACTCGCTACTCCCGAGTAATCAAAAGAGACTCGGGGAGTAGCGAGTAGCTGAATATCGTTACTATTCAGCGAGTACCGAATAGTAACGATTATACTCGCTCATCCCTAGTTCTGGCTCACTTAGCTTTTTTCTATTGGCATTTTTTAACATGTTCACTTTTGCTTGACAATTTTGTTATATAGCTTTGACCTTTAGGTATGCCTTCCTCATCTTTCCATTCAGATATTAACTTACTGTCTCTGCATATATCTTTGAAAACAAAGTTATTTCTCTGCTCAGTTTGCTCTCTCTGGTCTTTTAGGCTGGCTTCACATTTGCGTATGGGAAGGCAGCGTATTGCTGCGTTCCCATACGCAGTCAAACGCATGCGCACTGCGTTCCTATGTTTAACATAGGAACGCATGGTGCCTGCGTTTGCTGCGTTCGGGTGCGGATGCGGACGATATCTGCTGCTTCCGGTGTCCAGCATCCGCACCCGGGACGCAGCCAGTTGGGTTTTTTTGTGCGTTTGGGGACCTTGGACAATCAGCAAGCGTCCCCAAGCGTACAAAAAATGCATTGTCTTCAATGGGTCCGCAGTGTCCTCTGCATGACATCGCAGGAGAACGCTGCGGACCCATTGAAAAATCTCCCGGTGGCCGCCGGTGATGTCACAGGAGCTCACCGACGGCCACCGGGAGATCAGCTGAGGCTCTGCTGTCCTCCTTCTCCCCGCCGCCTGTAATCTCCTAGCGATGTCGGCGGGGAGAACAGCTGATCTGAGAGCTGTTTGAATCTTCCCGCGCCGACATCTCCTCTCAGTGTCGGCGCGGGAAGATTCAAACAGCTCTCACATCAGCTGTTCTCCCCGCCGACATGTCCCGGAGCTTACCGGCGGCCGGGGGGGGCGGAGATCTCCGGCGCTGATCTCCGCCCCCGGCCCGCCCCCGGACAGCACCGATTGGCTGCCGGGCTCCCTAGTGATGTGTCCGCAGGCGGACATTATCCGCTGCGGACACATCAAAGTGTCCCTGCTTTTGACAGCGTTTGTGTCTGCATGCCATCAGCATGCAGACACAAACGCTAATGTGAAGCCAGCCTTATTGAGGTTATTTAATGCCTGGTTGTTACCTGTTGCTGTTGCCATTTGTCTTTCTTCGATGATTTTTAGGGTCTCTTCTGCTAACCGTGGTTGCAGGGGTCCTTCTGCCTATTGTTTATAGTATTACTGGCTTCTTCAGTAGTCTTTACATGTTTCCATAATTCCTCAGGCTTTCTTTATTCCATTTTTAGTGATGCAGACCATTACAAAAAAGTTCAGGTATGTTGGTCAAATTAAAGTAGTAAATGGCCTGTTGTTTAGTCCATCTGCCCAGCTTGATTCAAATTTTTGATGTTAAAATTTCATGATCAGTTCCACAGTCACCCAAAGGTCTCCTTTTCATGGTAATGATCAACAACCTCTGTCTTTCGTGGACACGTATGTAGTCAATCTGATGCTTATAAGCCCTATTAGGAGATGTCCATGTATAGAGTATCTGTTTGTTATTTTGAAAAAAAGTGTTAATGATGGACAATTTGTTGGCCAAAAGTCAATTCATCTTCCTCCAGTCTTGTTTCTTTCACCAAGTCAAAAGTTTCCAAAAACGGTTTCATGTGACCCATGTCATATTTATTTCCCATGCCTAGGAGACTTATGACAAGTTTGGGACCTGTGTCTCATTCTCTTATTGAGACTTTATATTAAACGTGTTTCTTTCCTTTGGCAGTGCAGGAGTTAATGTCAGTTTCTGTTCCTAGCAAAGCTCTTAGGTGCTCTACCTAGGTGAAGCTACTTTGTGACCACTCCCATCTCCTTTATATGGTTACATGATCCAGCATTCCTTGATGGCAATTGAACTTCATTCCTAGCCAAGCTCCTGGGCGGAAGAAGCTATTCTGAACAGTTGACCGTTGCCAAGCCATCTGCTGGACTAGGAGAGTGGCAGCATTTGTGAAGTCATGTTGATGTTTCCACTGTCTGCCTTCCTTACCTTCTTTTTGTTTTTAGTGCAGCAATTGGAAATAGTGCTCCCGCTGGCCATCTCACTAGGGAGGTAAAACATCAGGGCCAGTGAGGGGATAGGTATTCTGTTCAGCAATGGGGTGAAAGAACCCATATAGGGACAGTAGGGAAATCAGGGCACAACCGCAAGTGAGTGCAGGAGGTCTCCCTTCTGCTGTCCCCTAGGATCAGGCCTTACTTGTTGTATTTGTCTCGCCAGTGTTCCCCCTGTTTTGTAATTTAATGTATGCTTGACACGGTTGATCCGGGTGCCACTGTCACGCACTGTATCTGGACACACCCTAGTTCATGTAATGAGATATAGAAATTGGTTACGCCACGCTGCTTTATGTTTTATATCCACCCTCTGTTAAGTCACCGTTACACTCACTTTTTCCTGTTGTGCTGTCCGCACAACAGGGGGGCTCACGTAGTGAGTGCACGGGGTCTCTCTCTGGACGGTGTGGATTTCTTTCCCTTTTTCCTCGGTGTCCGCCTGTGTAATTGCACGAGATCCGTCACGTGTTTTCCTCTCCTCTGTTAGATTTGTCTTCTCCTCCGGAGCTGCTCCACCGCTCTCCCCATAGGGAGATGGATATGCAGGCAATGGAATAAAACGATGTTTGGGTGAGCGCTGGGATATGAAGACAGCTACACTTCAACAAGTATTTTACCTGTAAGTTTATTGTTCAAATCACACTAGGTCCTCTCCCACAACATGTTTCGACGCTCAGGGCGTCTTCCTCAAGTGGATATCAGACCTTACATTTGGTATCCTTATAAATCCTCCATTAACCAATCCCTTGCTTTTAGGTTGAAAATAGACTTTTTTTTTTTTTTTTTTAACTCTTTCCTATCCAAATGTCTAACTAGCTATATAAGCAGTTCTATTTAATGCACAATACGAGCCCTTTTTATTCTATTGCACAACTGCCCGTTCTTTTGTGACAAAAACATAACTATTCATCCAGGAGTACATTAAAAATTCAAGATAGTAAAAACACTACAATATTATTAAACAAAAACCACCTATTAGATACACATAATTATTACACTTAAAAAATTCACATGAAAATTACATATAAAAACTTCATCTAAAAATTTCATATAAAAAATTACATATAAAAAATACATATACAAATTATTAAAACATCATGAAATCTATACAAACGATCTGATCTTAAAAGATGACTTCTGCAAATGGTAATTATGGGTTTATATATTATTCTCTATTGAGAGATTAAGGCCCTCCGGTGCCAATGTACCCATTTTAAAAATCCAATACATTTCTTTCTTATTTAATTTCTCAATCCTATCATGTAATTCCTCACTTATTTGTTCTAGGATTATTAATTTAAGACTGGTGGGATCCCTTTCATGTATCTGATGATAGTGTCTTGAGATACTGTGATTTAAATACCCCTTTCTGATATTTGATCTGTGCTTACTCAGCCTAGCCTGCATTGTCTGGATCGTTCTACCTATATATTGGAGTTTGCAGGGACACTCCAACATATATATTACAAATTGTGATCTACAATCCATTCTCTGTTTAATTGGGAACGATTCCTCAGTTGTATTGGATGTGAACTTATTACATCCATGTACAATGCTATTGCAACATTCACATCGTCGTGAGTTGCATTTATAGCACCGATTTTTTATTTTTTCAATGGTCTTTGTTTGTTGTTCTTTGCTCCCAATGTTCATATTTTTATTTTGTTCGGGGCTATTAAGGCCTGGAGGGTTCTCCCTCTTCTAAAAATAATCTCTGTTTTTTCTGTTATAATTTTTGAGAGGATAGGATCCCCCGTTAAAATAAACCAGTATTTACCCAAAATTGTGTAAATTTCCCTATATGATTGGTTGAAAGTTGTTACTAGATTACACCTATAATTTACAATATCGTTCTCCCCTTCTTTCATTTTTCTTTATTTAATTCCATTTGCTTAATTATCTCACTCTGTGTGCGGTTTTTACTTCTATTATAAGCATCCGCTAGGAGTCTGCTTGGATATCCTCTCTCTCTAAACCTTCTCTTTAGTATAGAGGCTTCTTGTTTGAATTTAATCTCATTTGTACAGTTTTTTCTGATTCTGAGGTACTGTCCATAAGGTATATTTTTAATCCAGGTGGGCAGGTGGCTACTATTAAACTCCAGATAACTATTTACATCAACATTTTTGAAAAAAGTGGATGTGGTTATCTCTCCCTCCTCATTGATGGTAATCATGAGGTCCAGGAACTGTATATTTTCGTCTGAGATATTCATAGTGAAAAAAAGTCCCCAGTTTAAAAAATTTTATGTGTTTTTTACCCCAAACTAGACTGTGCGAGTCTCGGTCCATCGCACAGTCTAGTTTGGGTAAAAAACACATAAAATTTTTTAAACGTTTTATTGACGATTTAATAATTATTTGGACTGGTACCAGGGAGGAAGCAACAGAATTTGTGAATTCATTAAACCTAAATAACTGGGGACTTTTTTTCACTATCACAGACTGGTAATCTCTCTCCTTCTCATTCCCTTCTCCCCCTGTCCTTCTGACCAACTGGTCAGTACACAGCACATGCTTACTGAATGCAAAGCTATTGTTATGGCATTCATGTGTAGCAAGCACAGCCCTGATAGATTGATGTGCAGTGATATGCAATTTGTAATACTATGATCAGGGCTGTGGCATTGATAATATGCTGTGTGTGGGGATATTGATGTGATAGATACCAGTGATGCCAGTTGTTAATTGCAGCCTCACAGATATATTAGACAGCTTATACTGATTGTATCATGGACTTGTTGGTCACCCATTAACAGGCGTATACACTGTAGACCCCGGTACCACCATGAACCTCTGGTAATATTGTTTATTTGTTAATATGTACCCTACTGAGGGGTCCACAACAGGGTATACTCTCACTATAATATATACGTGATTATTCAACAGGGTGTTTTAACCTTGAGTTGTTTCTCTGACTATATAGTGTTAGAATCATGTAAGAGGTCTGTGAACCCTCATAGATAGTGGTATTTCATTGTAAAGCTCAGAGAGACTATACTGCTAACTGGAGTGATACACTCTCACTTCCAGATTGTTTGATGCCCTGACCTATGGAGTGACCTCCTATGCTTCCTATACATTAAATTCTGAGCCCCGCTGGGTCCTGATTTATTTATTTATTTTTGACTGTCTATGCTGATGTATAAATTGCTGCAATTAATTTGTTTGATCTGACATTTGTCATATATAATGGTGCCCTTGTCTGGTTTCATTACCAATTTTAAATGGTTTTAACTTCCTTTTGTCTGTACACTGTTCCAATAAAATTTTGTATATATTTTGTAGTATTACAGGTGTGCTCCCATACTTTCTTATATGTCATGTCTCTTTCTGCTGTTTTCATGTGTTGTTTTCATGACATGGTGAGCACCCACCTTTTTATTTGAATAGAACCTTGTGGTGCTCCTCTTTCTCCTAATTATCAACCATGCAATATTGGCTTGACGATCTGGCATGATCGTGCTGTGTGACAACAAAACTACGATTTGGAGCGCAACTTCCCCTATTCACTACAATGTTAATTGGTCGTTCCCTGAGTTGCTCAGATGCAGTATGCAAGAGGGGCGTACTACATCGTAGTTGCGTTGCCTGGCGATATCTCCCTGTGTAACATCTACTATTCGATTTTGGAAAAATGCCAAAAACATGCATGCTCCCATGCAATTGTATGCAATATCAGAACGATATTGCGACGTGTAAAGCTGCCAGTTTTGTAATGCATTGACAGTGCTGGGCAATCTTCGGCTGAGAATAAAAATGAGTTTTATCTTTTGCAGAGATGGGCGAATTTAACCCGAAAATGTTTGCCAATTTCAAAGTCGCCACAAATGCTGACAATTTGGTTCACGATTGGAAACCAAAGCAATTTACCAAAAAAGCAGTGAATGCGGCTGTGTTTGGGAAAAAGTTTTAAAATTTTAATTGTCCCTAAAACTTTACCTCATTGTTTGGGGCTATAATGCTGGCTGGAAGACCTGCTGACTTGGAAAAAATCTAACCTTACAGTTAGGAGAGTGTGCAGCCATCAGGTGTATCGGCTTGTGTTAAGCAGTAGAATATTTTACACCTTTAAAATATTTTTTTAAGCTTAATTGATTTTGCAGGTGTGTTTGAAACCTGCAGGGTATGAAGTTTAGAAACAGTGCCAAATGTGACAACTGCTATGAAGTCTAGGAAGCATACAATGTTCGTAAACCATCTGTTTTAGTAAGCTTAATAATTTTTTTCTTTGGAATATTTATTTATTTAATTATATTATTATTATTATTATTATTATCTATTAAATTATTAATTTTTTGGGGGAGAGCAAACCTTTATTATTGCAGAAGGTCAACTGCATGCAAGGCCATCTTTTCTACATTTATATGATAGAAATTCATATAAAAAATTAGTTTTTTAACTTTTTTTGAGAGCGCTCTGCCCACTCTGTATAACCCTGCCCACTCCATTTATCCACACCACTTCATAGCCCACCTCCTCACAGAACCAGACAACATTCTATGGAGGGGGGAGCTATATGCAGAATCAGACAACATTCTATGAAGGGAGAAGAGCTATATGCAGAACCAGACAGCACTCTGTGGAGGGGGAGGAGCTAGAGGCAGAACCAGACAACATTCTATCGAGGGGGAAGAGCTAGAGGCAGAACCAGATGACATTCTATGGAGGGGGAGGAGCTATATGCAGAATTCGACAACATTCTATGGAAGGGAGGAGCTAGAAGCAGAACCAGACAAAATTCTATGGTGGGGAGAGAGCTAGAGGCAGAAAAAGACAACATTCTATAGTGGGGGAGGAGCTAGAGGCAGAACAAGACAACATTCAATGAAGTGGAGGAGCTAGAGGCAGAACCAGACAACATTCTATGGAGGAAGAGGAGCTACAAGCAGAACAAGACAACATTCTATGGTGGGAGAGGAGCTAGAGGCAGAACAAGACAACATTCTATTGAGGGGAGAGATATACGCAGAACCAGACAACATTTCATGGAGGGGGAGGAGCTAGAGGCAGAACCAGATGACATTCTATGGAGGGGGAGGAGCTAGAGGCAGAACCACGCAACATTTTTTGGAGGGGAGGAGCTAAAGACAGAACCAGTCAACATTCTATGAAGGAGGAGGAGTTAGAGGCAGAACCAGACAACATTCTATGGAGGGGAGGATCTAGAGGCAGAACCACCAGACAACATTCTATGGAGGAGGAGGATCTAGAGGCAGATGTTTATGTGCAAAACGATCATTCTATTCTATTATAACAAAGAGTTACTATTAGTGATGAGTGAGCACTAAAATGCTCGGGTGCTTGATGCTCGGGTCGAGCATCTCGAGATGCTCGGGTACTCGACCGAGCACCGAGCCCAATGTAAGTCAATTAGTGACAGGCTCCATCCACAGACTTCCGCCTATAAAACAAGTGTTTCTGGGAAAGGGCGGGAGGGGGTGCTTTTTCAAATCATCGCAGCATACAACACCTTGCTGTGCCCTCCAGAGGGATCCTAACAATCAATCTGCTCTCTGTGAGGTGCGAGCTCACTGTGTGAACTCAAGGGAGCTGTGTATTTGTGTCTGATCAATAATTATTAATGAAGAGTCCGATCACCTCGGCAGTACACGGTGCTCGCCGAGCATCCCGAGTACCGGCGGGATACTCGTATGAGTAATGAGTAACACCAAGCATGCTCGCTCATGACTAGTTACTATGTCTGAGCAATGCCAGGCTCTACAGCTAGTTCATATAAAAGTAGCATATGACAATTCAATTTTATGCTGCACATACATGGTCTTATAGGTCTGATCACACTCATAAAACACCACACTATGGATATTGCTTCTTCAAAATGTACAATCACTTTATTTCATTTCATTCCATAGGTTTACAAGACAGATTTTTGGCATGTGCACAAGTGTGTTATATGTATAATTTATATTGAACTTGTCCCTGCATTGCTGCCCGGTAGCCTTATTTAACATTCCAGATGAATTGGTGTTGAGCTGAATAAACTAATTTGTTTTCATGATTGCTTCTCCAAATATTTCAGGCTTCAATAATCACCCCACCTAACTACAAGCTTGTTTGTTACAGTAGTGTGGGAATGGAATTTGTAAGTCAGGTGCTTTCTGCAGCCCACGCCATAGAGGGGTTAATGAGGAGCTGACCAACAAAATTGTGCAAACAGTATTATCCTTTAAGTGATTGTGTCTATCCTCACACTGGAAGAGGTTGGTCTGTAGGCAAAGCAGAGAGGCAATTTCACGGAGCTCAGCGCCATCTTAGCAGAGCAGGGCAGTACAATGCAGCTACACTCTGCTATAGTTACTGTTTGCTAACATGGGCCTGCAGTATGTAGTTTGGCTATGGATCCTCAACAAGATACGCCTGCTTTGCAGGATGTCACCTTACTCACCAACCCAGAGGCAGAGGATGCTTCGGCATCACCAGAACCAGAGAAGCCTGCACAGGACATGAACACATAAGTGACCTTGAGCTCCACCCTGCTACCCACATTGGGCCTCATATGTAGCAAGGTGCAGATACAGTGCTGGGCTCAGATAACAGAGGAGGACCTCAGGAACTCACAGTCAGGAGGTCAGCTGTTCCCCAGGCCAGCCTGGATCACCAGATGTCAGACTCCAGAGGATGTTGCAGCATGCTGGGCTGTACTACAGCTACTGCCAATGCCGCAGCTACTGGATCAACAAATCCACCAGGACCCCTACCCCCTTCAAGCAACTATCTGGCATGGCATGAATCACCCTGTCCTTTCTTCTTTGTTGAGGAAATGTGGCTCGTGGATGCCTTTGCCCGAGAGTGGTTGCATGGACCTAAGATCAATCCCTTCAATGAACAGTGTAACCAAGGCAAGTTGGTGGACTTCATCTAGGTTAAGGGGTTTGGCTTCCAAACTAAGCAAGATACTGGGCAACAGTGCTACGTCAACCGGTCCATCCTGCTGCATGACCATCTTCCCAAAAGACTCCGCACAATCTTTGTCAGGGAAGAGGTCACCTTCATGAAGGTGATGGTTATAAAAGTGTGGTTCGCGGTTGGTGTAATTCACTTTGTCACCACCGACGACTTTGAGAGGTGGCAGCAGGATGTTACCGGTAGAGTGCGGCATCATGTGGAGGCCAGGTCTCTTTTGGTTAGCCAGCAAGCTGAGCCCAAACCCACAGGGGCCATCGATTCTAAAGGGCCTGTCAGTGTTGCCAAAGTTGCTCCTGTCTCTCCTAGAGGGGGTGGTCATCCCCTAATACCTTCATTGTCTCCTCCAGTAGTGGCCATGATAGGATGTGCTGAGGGGCAGGTGTTGGCAGAGAATACCCCTGGAGGTGTAGTCCCTGTGACCCCCCCGAGACCATCCGGCAGCAGAGTGCCATGAGGAATGGTAACCTTCATCCTCGGCAGCGTTTAAAAAGCTGAAGTCTTCACCCCCCTCTTTTCCTTCTCTGGGCGGTTATTGGTCAAAGGTCTGACTAAAGGTCAGGTAAAACCAAATGTTGGTTTATTACGATACAAGAGACAAAACACATGACTGATTCAATTCCTCGCTTGATGAGGATACCTGTAAATATTTTTTCAAGTTTTCACTTTTTATTTCTACTTTACTTTAACTTTTATTTGTCTAGTTTTAAAGACAAATAACATAGAGTACCTTAGCTACGTAGAACATGTGTTAGCCTTCAAAATAATACTATGTAATCAAGGTAAATGCTTTCCACTGACTGCTGCGTAAACAATTTATGCCTTTGATTAATAAAAACATATTTACCAAAAAAAAAAAAAAAGCTGAAGTCTTTTTACTCTGAAAAAAGAGAGGCCTGACCTAAAAAGGGTTATTGTTGGGCTGGTGACCTGACTCTTAATTAGCATTTTGTCACAAGAAGAACTTTCTTTCAATTTTTGCTCACTTCTTTGAAAAGTGAGGCCTGTTGTTTTGTTAATTTTATTTTTACCTTTCCAAAGTTTGGACTCTGCCCTTAATAGACTTTGTACTATTTTAATAGAGTTTGCTGATCCCTGTGGTACTTTCCCTTCATATGCTGGGTATATTCATATATGTGTGTTGTAGACTCATAATAGTCTGTGCTACAGTAAAGTTTTTTTTGTTTCACTCATTGTGTACTGGACTGTTTCTACAAAGAGGTGCTTTGATACTGCCCTACAGAGACTGGCAAACAAACTGCAGGCCTCTAGCCTGACGGTATGAGTTATGGCAATGTAAGACACTACACACACTCATGTAGAACAGGATTGTCCAAATGTAGACATCATGGCTTCAAACAGTGCGTGTTTTCAGGATTTACCTAAAATTGCATAAGGTGCTGGAATTATCACCTCTGCAGGTCATTAAACTAGCACCTGTGCAATGCTAAGGAAATCCCGAAAAAATTGCCCTGTTTGCAGACCTTGAGGACCTTAGTCGGACATCCCTGCCTAGAAGTCTCTATGGAAGTAGCCAAGGGGTAAGAGGAATCTGTGAACCATTTCACCACAACTGTGGCTCTCCATGGACCCTCTTAATCCTTGTGCCCACAGTGCCTTGTTTTCTTTGTTTGATGTAGATTTTGAGAATCTACATCAAAATCTGCATGTCTATCCTGAGGTCAGAAAAGTCTATGACAGTTCAGAAGTGTTGTGCCCACATTGCTTTTTTTTGCCTTGGAGCCCTGAAACATGTTGACTAATAAATCAATATTATATTTACCCTTTGATGTCTCGTGGAATTTGGCAGTGCGTTTTTAGTTTATAACAGGTAAGGGGAAGGGAACCAACGCCCCCAAATTACTCACAGGACTCCGGCACCGATAAAATGGTTGGCATCCATCCACATATCAGTAATAAAGGAATACCAGTGCCAATCTTCTTTCCAATCCTTTATTGTTTTATAAAAGCATAAAATGTATAGAGGGAATACATTATTCCTTTATTAGTGCAGTTTTTAAACCTTCATCCACCCAAAATATTATACGCACATAAAATACCCCTGCATACGGGGGTGTATCGATTCCTTTAAAATACCTGCCATGGATCCCACCGTCTCATAGACCAGAGATAGGCTCTGACAATGTGTTATTATCTGCTACCCTGAAGATATGGGATAGAGAGGTCAGGAGGGGGATAGTCTCAAGGGAGAGGGCCTCCTTGCTCCACTGTTCCACAACCCTGGATTCTGTCCGGCTCTACAGGCTAACTCCTTTTTGGGATGGTGTGAGATAGAAGAGCCGCGAATGTTCCATGTACTAAATGGCGGAGATTTATTCACTTTTCATATACTGAAAGTCACGAAACCCAACATATTTTAGTTTGAATATGCCCAATTACAATCGTTTGTCTTGTCACCGAAATTTACCTAAATACAATGCCAACTTAACGCAATTTGAGGCCCTGTTCTTACAGGATTCTTCGCCTACCCATACCATATCCATTATCTATATTATTATCAATAATACAGGAGTGTTGAGAGATCTTAAATTCTTCAAAAAATGGGAGACAGACCTAAACACTGAAATTTCAGAGACAGACTGTAAGAAAGCTTTTGTATACTCACATAGGATGTCCATGGCCTGTACGGCTTAAGAAAGAAATTATAAGTTAATCTCCCGATGGTACCAATGCCCAGTAACTGTTCACTCTATCTACCCCTCTGTCTCGGATATTTGTTGGAGATGTCTAAAGGAAAAGGGCTCTATGATGCATATCTGATGGGAGTGTGAGCTGATCAAGCCTTTTTGGTTAAGGGTATTTGATACCTATCAGAAAATCAATGGCCAATATGTAGACAGGATACCTCAAGTGGCACTTCTTTCCATCTTACCGGGATCTATGAAATCTCAGAAAACCGATATACTGCGGTTTTGCCTTACGATGGCTACAAACATACTACCAACACATTGGAAAAATCATCATCAGCCTCTCCTGTCTGAATGGATAGTAGAAATGAACAGGCTATGTAGAATGGAGGAGCTTACTGCTGAGGTTGCCGATGTCGGGGATAAATACGTATTTGGAGTTCGTGGGTGATTTTCCGTGATTCACCTGACATTAGAGATCTAATTCTAACATATGGATGAGATCCATCCAAGGGTTACTGAGGTCCTATAGAAGTATGTAAATGGAGAATATGACGAGTTGAGAGAGATACATTATGAGGGACTTGTCACGCCCTAGGACGTACCCTGAGATGTGGACCCACTGGACCGCAGCTATTGCGGATGCAGATACCAGGATGACAGAGAACCGGACAACGGAATACTTTTAAAGCTTTATTAAAGCCAAAGGCAAATGCAAGGTGGCCCCAAGGGAAGGCCGCAAGGATACAACACAAGTACCCCTCAGTAAGGTGCCCAGGATAGGTGACCCCATAGGACAGGGATATCACCTGGACCCGCTAACCAAGGTGCCCAGTGGAGCGTTACTTGCGAATCACCGACCCTAGGGGGGCAAGACATACAATGCAAAATCAAAAAGAACAATGAGCGGACCCAGAAGTAAGAGGAGCAGTCAGCGCCAGGACCAGCAGTTGCACTAAGAAGATCGGACCAGAAACGGCAGAGGGACCAATGCAAGGTCGGACGTGAGACAACAGAGAAGCAGCACGAGGAAGATCCGGGCGCAGCAACGGAACAGCACAACTGCAAAAGGAACAAAATACAGGTATTAGATTAGCAAGCCAAACAACAGACAACCAGGACCAGGACTGGCAGCTTCACAAGGAATGAAGTTGCCCCGGCGAGGTCTGGCAGTGAATGCAGGGTTTATAATCCTGCAGCACAGCAATGATTGGCCAGAGGGCGGGGCAGACTGATCAGCACCCAGACTCTATAAAAGGAGCTGAGAGAGCGGCCCCGCCTCCTAGTGAAATCCCAGAGAGGAAGCAGGAAGCACATTCAGAGCAGCAGGCAGATGTCAGGGCACCCTGGAACCCCGGAGCCGCCTGCGGATGACCGGCACCCTGGAACCCCGACCCGGGTAGGACAGGTAACAGATCGGGAAGAGGGGAAAACAGGATGTGGAGTGGGGACCCCAGACAACGGAGCGGCTACAGTACTCCCCCTCCACGCCCCCCCGGAACCAGGCCGGCATGAAACCTGCGCAGGAGGCGAGGAGCGTTGATGTTCTCCTCCGGCTCCCAGGACCGTTCCTCAGGACCAAACCCCTTCCAGTCAACTAAATACCACGTAGAGCGACCCCTCTTTCTCATGTCCAGAATCGCACTGACCTCGAACACGTCAGAGGCAGAGACCGGCGGAGGCTGCGCTCCTGGATCCTGGGAGTAACGGTTGAGGACTAGCGGCTTGAGGAGAGACCGGTGGAAAGCATTATGGATCTGTAGAGTAGGTGGCAACTTCAGCTGGTAGCATACCTCGTTTATCCTCCGGATGACTTCAAAGGGACCGATGTAGCGAGGACCGAGCTTATAGGAAGGAACCTTGAGACGGACGTACTTGGAAGAAAGCCATACCTTATCCCCTGGCTGGAACAGGGGCAGTCCAGGCGTCGTTTGTCGGCATGGTCCTTCATCCGCCTAGATGCCTTTTCCAGGGCAGACTGCGTCTCAGTCCAGATCTTGGAGAAGTCTCGAGCCGACTGCTCAGCCGCTGGATTAGAGGTAGTGATGTCCACGGGAGTTGGTATTCTTGGATGATGGCCGTAGACTATGAAAAAAGGAGAGTTATGGGAGGACTCACCGACATGATTATTGTAGGAGAACTCTGCCCAGGGAAGCAGCGAGGACCAGTCGTCATGATGGGCGTTGATGAAGTGCCTTAGATAACCGGATAACACCTGATTCACCCGTTCCACCTGCCCGTTGGACTGCGGATGATAAGCAGACGAGAAGTCCAAGGTGACATCGAGCTTCTTGCAGAGCGACCGCCAGAATCGGGATACGAACTGTACGCCTCGGTCAGACACTATGTGAGATGGCAAACCGTGTAAGCGGAGGACATGTAGGACAAACAGCTCCGCTAATCTGGGTGCAGAGGGAAGACCGGACAGCGGGATGAAGTGGGCCATCTTGGAGAACCTGTCCACCACTACCCATACCACGGTGTTACCGGAGGAGACCGGGAGGTCGGTGATGAAGTCCATGGCGATGTGCCTCCAGGGCTCAGAGGGCACCGGCAAGGGCAGGAGAGGACCAACGGGCAACCGCTTGGGCGTCTTGTTGCGGGCACAGGAGGAACAGGCAGAGACGAAGTCGGTGACATCCCGTCGCATCTGAGGCCACCAGTAGTGTCGAGCTATCAACTGAAGGGTCTTTGTTATGCCCACGTGCCCTGCAATCCTAGAGGAATGACCCCAGCTCAATACGTGTCCTCGATCGGCCTCGGCTACCAGCGTCTTACCTGGCGGGGGTAGAGACAATCGAAGAGGAGCAACCATACCGATATTGGATGGATTGATGATGGAGCGCGGCTCATCCTCCTGGTCTTCGACGAGGAAGGACCGGGACAAGGCATCCGCCTTGATGTTCTTATGTGCCGGACGGAAATGAAGACGGAAGTCAAAGCGGGCAAAGAACAGCGACCAGCGCGCCTGCCGGGGGTTGAGTCTTTGGGCTGACTGCAGGTATGCCAGGTTCTTGTGGTCGGTGAAGATCACGATGGGATGTACTGCACCTTCAAGGAGGTACCGCCATTCCTCCAGGGCCATTTTGATGGCAAGCAGCTCCCGGTCCCCAATGGAGTAATTCCGTTCACAGGCTGTGAAGGCCTTGGAGAAAAAGCCACACGTCACCATGCGTCCTGTGGAGGTCTTCTGGGTAAGAACGGCTCCCGCTCCAGAAGAGGAGGCGTCCACCTCCATGAAAAACTGCTTGTCCGCCATGGGCCTGTGGAGAGCAGGAGCAGAGGAAAAAGCATTTTTAAGCGTAAGGAAGGCAGTCTCGGCCTCAGGAGTCCAAGCCTTAGCAGGCGTCCCTTTCCGGGTTAAAGCGGTGAGCGGGTTGACTACTTCCGAAAACCGAGGGATGAACTGCCGATAGTAATTGGCGAAGCCCAGGAACCTTTGAATCGCCTTGAGTCCCACTGGTCGAGGCCACTTCTGGACGGCGGATACCTTCTCTGGATCCATCTCGAGTCCGAAATCGGAGACAATGTAGCCCAGGAAGGGTAATGAAGTCCGTTCGAACACACATTTCTCGAACTTGGCATACAGTCGGTTCTCCCGTAACCGGAGCAGGACCCGCCGGACGTCTCGCCTGTGTGTGGGAAGATCGGGAGAGAAGACCAGGATGTCGGCCAGGTAGACCACGACACATACATAGAGAAGGTCCCTGAAGACATCGTTTACAAATTCTTGAAAGACTGCGGGAGCATTACTCAAACCGAACGGCATTACCTTATACTCATAGTGGCCATCACGAGTGTTGAAGGCTGTCTTCCATTCGTCACCTGCTCTGATCCGGACCAGGTTGTACGCACCTCGCAGGTCCAGCTTGGTGAAGACCCGGGATCCCCGCAGTCGGTCAAAGAGTTCAGGGATAAGAGGCAGCGGGTACTTGTTCTTTACCGTTATGGCATTGAGACCCCGATAATCTATGCAAGGTCGGAGGGACCCGTCCTTCTTCTTTACGAAGAAGAAGCCAGCTCCTGCAGGCGAAGTGGACTTCTGAATGAACCCCCGCGCCAGGCTATCCTTTACGTATTCGGCCATGGCCTGGGTCTCTGGCGGATTCAACGGGTAGATGCGACCTCTAGGAAGCGGAGCCCCGGGTACCAGGTCGATGGGGCAGTCATATGGTCTATGTGGAGGTAATGCCTCGGCCTCCTTTTTGTCGAAGACATCGGCATAAGACCAATAGGCAGACGGCAGACCGGGCAAGGTCGCCGGCGAGGGAGGCAACCGGACGGAACGTACAGGAAGAAGACACCGACTGTGGCAAGTCGAACCCCACCGTAAGACCTCCCCAGTTCGCCAGTCCAGCACGGGTTCATGAATGCGAAGCCATGGCAAGCCAAGCATGAAGGGGGGAGAAAGAGACGGCAGGACATAAAAGGTGAGACGCTCAGTGTGGAGAGCTCCGATCTGTATCTCAACCTCACCCGTGATGCCTGCAACTGAGTCCTGTAGAGGTCTCCCATCCACGGAGGTGATGATGAGAGGACGCTGCAGGGGATGTATGGGTATACCATAGCACCGAGCCGTCTCCTGCTGCACGAAGTTGCCTGCAGATCCAGAATCCAGATAAGCCACCTCCGAATGGCGTTGGTCGCCGACCTTCACCTGGATGGATATAGTAAGGGGTTGAGAGGAATCGCCCTTACCTAGGTCGGCCTCTCTTACCTGGCCTAGGCGGAGGGGTTTCTCCGGCCTCCGGGGGCAGTGTTGACGGAAGTGACCTGATCCACCGCAGTAAAGGCACAGGCCCCTGGCGATCCTCTCCTCTCTCGTCTGAGCGGTCAGCCGAACACGATCCACCTTCAAGGACTCGGGACCCGACGGGGACGCTGAGGGTGCAGGAAGAAGAGGTCGCTGGAACGTGGGTGCCAGGCGGGAGTTCTTCTCTCCTGGATCCTTTCCTGCATCCTTTCCTTGGACCGCTCCTGGAGACGTCGATCTATCCGGACTGCCATGGTGATGAGATCCTCCAGAGTGTTGGGTAAATCCCGAACCGCCAGTTCGTCTTTAATGCGACTGGAAAGCCCTCGGCGAAAGACACCCACCAGGGGCTCGTCCGTCCAGCGTAGCTCGGAGGCTAAGGTACGAAATCGGATTGCGTACTGACCAACAGACAGATTACCTTGCTGTAGGTTGAAGAGGGCTTCTGTGGCGGAGGCCACCCGTCCGGGTTCATCAAAGGTCCTCCGGAACGTCTCCAGGAATGCCTGTAGGTTGGATACAATGGGATCCTCCCTCTCCAACAATGGGTTAAACCATGCCAGGGCCTCTCCTTCGAGATGTGAGGCCAGAAACGCCACCTTGGCCTCATCCGTCGGGAATTGATGTTGCAATAACCGGAAGTGGAGCTGGCACTGGTTAATAAACCCCCGACAAGCCTTAGGATCCCCGGAGTACCTGGTGGGCTGAGCCAGCCGTGGAGAAGACACTGCTCCAGCTCCGGTGAGTGGCACAGAGACGGAGCCCGGGGTACTTGCTGCACTTTGTAGACCGGTAAGTCGGTCATCCACAGAAGACAGGTAGGATAACATCCGGGTCCGTATGTCTCTCTGATGGTCCAGTTCTTGGTGGAGACTCAACATCTGGGAAGGAGAGAGAGGGTCAGTGGTAGAGAGCGCCCCTAAGCGGGCCTCTAAGGACTGGATGAACGACACTACTTGGTCGTGACTCTGACGAAGTCCGGCAAGCTCCCTTTGTGCATCAAACCTGGTATCAGCGGGGTCCATGGCCGGGGCAAAATCTGTCACGCCCTAGGACGTACCCTGAGATGTGGACCCACTGGACCGCAGCTATTGCGGATGCAGATACCAGGATGACAGAGAACCGGACAACGGAATACTTTTAAAGCTTTATTAAAGCCAAAGGCAAATGCAAGGTGGCCCCAAGGGAAGGCCGCAAGGATACAACACAAGTACCCCTCAGTAAGGTGCCCAGGATAGGTGACCCCATAGGACAGGGATATCACCTGGACCCGTAACCAAGGTGCCCAGTGGAGCGTTACTTGCGAATCACCGACCCTAGGGGGGGCAAGACATACAATGCAAAATCAAAAAGAACAATGAGCGGACCCAGAAGTAAGAGGAGCAGTCAGCGCCAGGACCAGCAGTTGCACTAAGAAGATCGGACCAGAAACGGCAGAGGGACCAATGCAAGGTCGGACGTGAGACAACAGAGAAGCAGCACGAGGAAGATCCGGGCGCAGCAACGGAACAGCACAACTGCAAAAGGAACAAAATACAGGTATTAGATTAGCAAGCCAAACAACAGACAACCAGGACCAGGACTGGCAGCTTCACAAGGAATGAAGTTGCCCCGGCGAGGTCTGGCAGTGAATGCAGGGTTTATAATCCTGCAGCACAGCAATGATTGGCCAGAGGGCGGGGCAGACTGATCAGCACCCAGACTCTATAAAAGGAGCTGAGAGAGCGGCCCCGCCTCCTAGTGAAATCCCAGAGAGGAAGCAGGAAGCACATTCAGAGCAGCAGGCAGATGTCAGGGCACCCTGGAACCCCGGGAGCCGCCTGAGGATGACCGGCACCCTGGAACCCCGACCCCGGGTAGGACAGGTAACAGATCGGGAAGAGGGGAAAACAGGATGTGGAGTGGGGACCCCAGACAACGGAGCGGCTACAGGACTTAATAGTGAGAATTGAGCCCCCCCTTCCCGCCCCTTGTGTTCTTTCCTTTCCCCTCTTACCCATCTTTCCTTTTCTTCTTTATCTGCGACACAGTAAGTAGGGTTATACTTGCAAGATGAGCTAAATCTTCTAAGAATAGCTTATATTAGAGAAAATGAGAAACTCTGCCCTATACGGAAGGTGTTACATGTCTTAGCAAACTTAGTATCATAACATGTACGGAACAGATCTATGAAAATAAGTTTAGTTGATAAAGGACAGATAAATATTAGTACTACTATGTGAATATAACATGAAGCATAAGTTTGGTAATATCTAACAGTTTACTTATAAATGGACATGTAGTTTTGCCTTGTTGATTTATACATAAAGTTGTCTTCAACAAGGAGATAATCTTTGGAGGGACATGAACAAATGTACCTTCAGATGGGATAGTAAGAGTCGATTGAATAAATGTAAAAAATATGCATTGTTCCTACTGATTCTAATGCTATTTGGTTATGACATGGTTTTTTTTTTTATTCTGAAAATTTCAATGAACTTAAATTGAACGAAAATACCCCTGCATACAAGAGAAGATGTCAGGTCCTGTATCAGTTTCCGAATAATACCAGTAAATTAATACCAACCATATAATACCAATATACAAAACCCCTTCATACCAGAAGCAGGAATTGCTGCTAGATCAGGGGCGGACTGGCCCAAGTAGCAGGGGGGCAAGTGTCCCCCAGGCTGGTGGTATTGCCCTCATCTAGGGCCCCCCCTTACTGAAATGGGCTGGCCGTCTTTGCTTTGCGGCCGCAGTTGCTGGCATCATAGAAGGCGCCGCGCAGTGTGGTGAGTGACAGTGGGCGGCGAGTCAGCTGACACATCAACTCCAAAGCATCCCCCCCGCTCCTCGCCTCACTGTGTCCGATATAACCCCCCCCCCAATTCCCCCCTCCTCTAATCCTACTCCAGGGGCTGACAGGATCAAACTGCCTCCCGGGGCAAGGTGCACCAGCCCGCCCCTGAGCTAGATCTACATGTAACCTGTAGATTAGGATCAGAATTCACTACATCTTTTTACCATAATCCCTTGTGGAAATGTTTGTTGCAAATTCGCTATAGATTTTGTTATGAAAAGGTTGTGACTTTGGCGACATACGTAAATCTTATTAAACCTGAGAGCTCCTTTCAGACATCAGTGATTATTCCTGAAAGCAAAAAATGTATATCTCTAGTGAGTGGATTAATTTTGACAATTAAGAGTCTTTAAAGGGAAACTGACAGGTCCCCCATGCCATCCAACCCACAAGTATTCCTATATTTATTACTAAATAGCCTGCTTTACTAGCCCTTTTGTGTGTCTCACCGCTACTTTCATGTTTAAAAAAGTTTTTAAAAGTCTTTATTAACTATTTGATTAGTTGATGGGGTGTGTGTTACCGCAGTCTAGTAGTCCTAGTTTCAGGATATTATCACGCCCTGTCAGCATGAGAACATGATTTGCTAGAGCTGGTGCAATTGCCAGCTCACTGTAAATCTTGCAATCGTGTGTGGCTTTTTTTTTTGACAGCATCATTGTACCTCTAAAGCAGGTGTATTTGTCCCGGCTTGACAGAGGCGTATTGTGCATGTTCAAAATTGACAATTATTTCTATTTAATTTTTAATAACAAAGAAGTTATATTTGACCAACAGCAAATATTATGACTTGATGATCACAATATGTAGTATAAGAGAACATCATGTAACCACTCTGCCTATTAGCTGCATTTGGCAGCACAAGCACGCTGAATTTTGACGGGTGTTATTTGATCTTTACTGATAATTCGGTAAGCTTGCTATCATTTTTTTTCTAAAACATCTGATTTTACACTACATTCTAAATTATTATGCAAATTCTATTTTTCTATAATTCTCATAAATGGTCAATTCAATGCACAAATCATCAACCGGTAGAGTATAAATCAAATTTTATTGGACATACAGTACCTCCCAATGATCACAGTATTTTTTACACAAACAAAAAAGAAAACTTAAAATGCACCAAATGATTATTAACAGAGTTTCTAAGCATGTAACAGGTTATAAGCAGCACTAATGGCCACTTTACACGCGGCTACATTTCTAGCTTATCCACAGGTAACTTACTGGCTGCAGTGAAATCATGGAGACATGGTTCTATCTTCTTGCTGTGTACAAATGGAATAATGTCTCCATGATTTCACTGCAGCCAGTAAGTTACCTGTGGATAAGCTAGAAATGTAGCCGTGTGTAAAGTGGCCATAATGGTACATTTAAACGCGGCAACATTTCTAGGGTGTCAACAGGTAACTTACTGGCTGCAGTGAAATCATGGAGACAAGGTTCTATCTTATTGCTGTGTACAAATGGAATAATCTCTCCATGATTTCACTGCAGCCAGTAAGTTACCTGTTGACACCCTAGAAATATTGCCGCGTGTAAAGGTACCATAAGAGTTTACATTTACTGAAATCAAAAGCTTTTCCAATCAAGAATCTTAACAGGGCAAGTTGCGTGTTAACATTGGATGCCTTCTTCATCACTTCACTAGTCTTGTATTAATCGATTTTCTGAGTTTTAAGTTTCTACTTGAATTTCTTTGGAGGGTGTAAGTATAGCATCCATTTAAATCCAAAGGACCAGGGTTTGCTACGATCCGTGCTGCTGGATGTTGGGAAGGATCACAAAACTTGGTACATAAGATTGGTGCTTTATTACTTCGCTACGCGTTTTGGGGCTGTCCCAGCCCCTTCCACAGGAGTACACCAGGTTTAAGAATAGCATTCATGAACCGGTGCTATGATCTGAACTACCTCCCACCCTCATGGATCTTTTGATTAAGGATACTCCAAATGTTCTCAATAAGGTTGAGGTCAGGGGAGAATGGTGACAACTAGCATTGAGCAAGCATGCTTGGCACTGTTCGATACTCTATCGAGCAATGGGGTGCTCTGGCAAACCTGTTCTTTGGCTGAGTATTGTTGGTGTTCAAGCACAATGATCGAGTTAGTGCCTGGAAAGAGAGAGATAGAAAGAGAGAAAATTTCCAGAACCAGTCACGAGTTTCCCATTGTTTTCCATTATACTCAGCACTGGAGTCGAAACCATCCAAGCATCCAACCTGCTTGATTTGAGTACCGAGCACTCAAGCATTTTAGTGCTTGCTTATCAATAGTGAGCACACCAAGAGTTTCTCTTCTTTTGAGTCCAAAGTGTCGGGTCCACAAGGGTCTGAGGTACTCAGATCTAGGGCGGTTGTTGTGACGCCACCTGCAGATGCGGTGATTGCACCGGCGCTGCTGCAGACCTCTGGGGAGATGGATGGCAGCAAGGTGTTGTAGCTCCCTACAGGTAGAGCGGGTTCCCCCTGGGCAGGTAGTGTAGAATAGTGGAATAGGCCAGCACAGTCTCTGCTGTGAGACTAGAATGTCACATTTAACCAGGAAGAAACACAGACACTTGCTTGCTCTGCGCGGGTCTTTACTCCAGTTACCTTCAGATTGTACACAGTTCACAGGTGTTACGACTTAGGTAGTGAACCAGGCATCATAGGAGAAAGCAATGTCTCTCTGAGGCTCCAGTGATGTTCCTTCTCTATACTTTCTCTGTCCTACCTCTGCACTCTCCTTCTCCCTTGCTCTGCCCTGCACAAATCCCGCTTGTTGAACCAGGCCAGTCGGGTGATATTGGAACCCTCTTTCTCTCCAAAGGGAACCCAACCCAGTTTAGCTCTTCTGGTGGAGACCATACGTGATTTGGGCGGTTGGATCGTGCTCCTATGAAGATATCGACCACACCAGTAATTTGCGGTTCAGGGATGGACCTCTGATCCACGTCGGAGCCGGTACCCCGGTTCAGACTGGGCCAGAGCGTTTGGTCGCCCTCTTCTTTTGCCCCTATCTGTCTGGGTCGCCGTTTCTTCTGGGCACCCTCCCTGTGGTGTCCCCTGAAGGGTCCTTCTCTGTCTCTCTCCACAGACATTATGCCTCTCTGTTTCCTTTGCTCACACTGCTCAAGCCTGAAAGTCCTCCCACCAAGACTGGCTCTTCACAAACATCAGGTTAACCCTTTAGTCCCCTTCTCTAAGTTTGTGAATGTAGATTGAGAGCCTCAGACCTAAATTACCTCCCCACATAACAGGAATACTGCACTCTCTGTCTTGGGTTCAGTACCCCTCTGTAGCACACTGACTACAATAGCAGCCATTGACTCAGAGGTATTCTTTACAGCATGGTATTGTGCTTGTCATGCATGAAGATATTTGAGCTACAGATGGCTTGGTTTTTCCTTTTATATTATGGAAGAAAGTGATTGGTCAGAAAGTCTATTTACTTTGCTGAGGTCCTTTTCACATCTTCAGAGACCCTAAAGGGGCCTACCAACTCTCTCCCCATGATTGTGGCTCAAACATGACTCCACCACTTTCTTGTTGATGTTGCAGCCTTGATGGGACATGTCAGCAATCTACCAGCCATCCACTCCTCAATCCATCTGGAACATAAGTAAAATGAACTGTTCTAAAATGAGTCTTCATGTATGTCTGTGCCTACTGCAACTTTTTCTGCTTGAGAACACAGATTTGGCTGAACAATAGGTTTATGCATGACTGCAGACCTCTTGAGGTTCATGGTACTACAAAGGCACCAGCAGCTTGAAATACCTATTTGTTGCTTTTTAATTATATTTTAGCAGCTGCATTCTTAATCTGATTAATTTGTTTGTCAGAATCATTCCTCATGCTTTTTTTACACAAACTCTTCTGTGCTGTGTATCAGGCACAAAAGTCTTTTACAGTACAATGTTCATGCTTAGGTTTTCATGAAATATCTAATGTTTTCATTCCTATGTTCAAATGTTTTATTACCGGATTTTTCAGGCTATAAGGCGCACCGGTTTATAAAGCGCATTATAAAATAAGGGCCTGCTGAGGCGTCTAGGTTTATATATAAGGCGCACCAGATTATAAGGCGCAGCGTATTACCGTAACTAAAACAAAGCTCAGACCATAAGTCAAACTTTATTCAACCTCTTATCTATACAACTTTGCCTTAGTATTCATCTTTCCCTCTGCATCCAGCTAATCCTATCCTCTGCTCTATTATTATTGTACCCTACTTTCCCTGAGAATCCATCTTTCCCCTGGTCTATTCATCTTTCCTTAAGCATCCAGCTAATCCTATCCCTTGCACTACTACTCCTTTCCCTCACTATTCTGCTCTATTATACTTTAATAACGCTATTATACTTTAACCCCTTAAGGACCGAGTCACTTTGCACCCTAATGACCAGACCATTTTTTGCAATTCTGACCAGTGTCCCTTTATAAGGTAATATCTCTGGAACGCTTCAACGGATCCTAGTGATTCTGAGATTGTTTTTTCGTGACATATTGGGCTTCATGTTAGTATTAAATTTAGGTCGATAATTTTTGCGTTTATTTGTGAAAAAATCAAAAATTTGGCAAAAATTTTGAAAATTTCTGTTACCCCTCGGGGGTCTGCCGCAGGGTTCCAGCGCCCTCTGCTGGAGTAGCGCTGCTCTTCTCCTCCCTTTCCGGGGCTACTGCTTGAGCACATGAAACTACATCTCCAAACCTGTTTCTGCTGGAGAGACTGCAGGGAGCATGCTCCTCCCCTCAGCCAATCACCATGCTTCTGTGTCCTGCCAATCAGGACTGCCCTGCTATGATATAAACTTCCTGTTTCCAGTCAGTCGAGGCCAGGGCAACTTCCTCCTTGAGGAGTTGCCATTTCTGGTCTGGTCAGGTCGCTCCTTATTTGGCTTGTTACCTGATTTCTGTGTGTTATTTCCTGCAGATTCCTGCCCAGCCGGCTCCTTGCTGACCGACGTGTTCCTGGCCGGTTTCCTGGATGTCTTCCAAGCGGATCGCTGTCTCAAGCCTGCTCCGGATTACCCGTGTTCCCGGTTCCCCGTTTCCGATCCTATACCCGGTTGCTGTATTGTTTCCCACGTTGCCTTGGGTCGGTTCAACACCCGTGTCCGCTTCATCGGTCCCTCCGAGGTTGGTACCGGCGGAATCCCTGTATAGGGGTTAAGCGCTCCGGGGCCTCCTTCGGTGGTGTTGTGGTGCTGTGGCCGTGTGGCCCTCCCCTGGGGCGTGGGTGTGTGTGTTGCTAATAAACCTGTTGACTCTACTTTACTGGTCCGTCTCTCTGTCATCCCGGTATCAGCATCCGCTCTACGCGGTCCAGTGGGTCCACGTGTGGAGTCCGTCAGTAGGACGTGACAATTTCGCAATTTTCACATTTTTAATTTTTATTCTGCTAAACCAGAGAGTTATGTGCCACAAAATAGTTAATAAATAACATTTCCCACATGTCTACTTCACATCAGCACAATTTTGGAAGAAAAAAAAAATTTTGGTAGGACATTATAAGGGTTCAAAGTTCATCAGCAATTATTCATTTTTCCAGTAAAATTTACAAAACCATTTTTTTAGTGACCACATCACATTTGAAGTCCCTTTGAGGGGTTTACATGACAGAAAACACCCAAAAGTGACACCATTCCAAAAACTGCACCCCTCAAGCTACTCAAAACTATATTCAAGAAGATTATTAACCCTTCAGGTGCTTCATAGGAACTAAAATAATGTTGAAGGAAAAAATTGACATTTTAATTTTTGTAACAAAAATGTTCTTTTAGCCTCAATTCTTTCATTTTCACATGGGCAACAGGATAGAATGCATCCTACAATATGTTGGGCAATTTCTACTGAGTACACAGATACCTCATATATGGTCATAAACCAGTGTTTGGGCGCACGGCAGGGCTCAGAAGGGAAGGAGCGCAATTTGAATTTTGGAGCCAATTTTCCGTTCAAAAAGTGAAATGGCGCTCCTTCACTTCTGAGCCCTGCCGTGCGCCCAAACAGTGGTTTATGACCACATATAAGGTATCGGTGTGCTCAAGAGAAATTGCCCAACAAATTTTAGGATGTATTTTATCCCTTTGTCCATGTGAAACTGAAAAAATGTAGGCAGAAAGAAATTTTGTGTGAAAAAAAAGTGTTTTTTTCATTTTTATGGATGAATTTGTGAAGCATCTGGGGGTTCAAAGTACTCACTATGCATCTAGATACGCTCCTTAGGGGCTCTAGTTTCCAAAATGGGGTCATTTGTGGGGGGGCTCCAATGTGGAGACACACGGGGACCCTCCAAACGTGACATAGTGTCCGCTAACAATTTGAATGGAAAATGAGCTCAAATTGTTAGCGGACACCATGTCGCGTTTGGACGGTCCCTGTGTATCTCCACATTGGAGCTCCCCCACAAGTGACCCCATTTTGGAAACTAGACCCCCAAAGGAACGTATCTGGATGCATTGTGAGCACTTTGAACACCCATATGCTTCAGAAATTCATCCATAAAAATGAAAAAGCACTTTTTTTTCCACAAAAAAATTCTTTTTTCATTATTACGGATCAATTTGTGAAGCATCTGGGGGTTCAAAGTGCTCACTATGCATCTAGATACTTTCCTTTGGGGGTCTAGTTTCCAAAATGGGGTCACTTGTGGGGGAGCTCCAATGTGGAGACACACAGGGACCCTCCAAACGCGACATGGTGTCCGCTAACAATTTGAGCTCATTTTCCATTCAAATTGTTAGCGGACACCATGTCGCGTTTGGAGGGTCCCCGTGTGTCTCCATATTGAAGCTCCCCCACAAGTGACCCCATTTTGGAAACTAGACCCCCAAAGGAACATATCTAGATGCATAGTAAGCACTTTCAACCCCCAGGTGCTTTCACAAATTGATCTGTAAAAATGAAAAAAGAAAACAAAGTGCTTTTTCATTTTTATGGATGCATTTGTGAAGCATCTGGGGGTTCAAAGTGCTCACTATGCATCTAAATACGTTCCTTAGGGGGTCTAGTTTCCAAAATGGGGTCATTTGTGGGGGAGCTCCAATGTGGAGACACACAGGGACCCTCCAAACGCGACATGGTGTCCGCTAACAATTTGAATGGAAAATGAGCTCTAATTGTTAGCGGACACCATGTCGCGTTTGGAGGGTCCCTGTGTGTCTCCACATTGGAGCTCCCCCACAAATGACCCCATTTAAGAAACTAGACCCCCAAAGGAACGTATCTAGATGCATAGTGAGCACTTTGAACCATCAGATGCTTCAGAAATTCATCTGTAAAAATGAAAAAGCACTTTTTTTTCCACAAATAATTTCTTTTTTTATTATTACGGATCAATTTGTGAAGCATCTGGGGGTTCAAAGTGCTCACTATGCATCTAGTTATAATCCGTTGGGGGTCTAGTTTCCAAAATGGGGTCACTTGTGGGGGAGCTCCAATGTGGAGACACACAGGGACCGTCCAAACGCGACATGGTGTCCGCTAACAATTTGAGCTAATTTTCCATTCAAATTGTTAGCGGACACCATGTCGCGTTTGGAGGGTCCCCGTGTGTCTCCACATTAAAGCTCCCCCACAAGTGACACCATTTTGGAAACTAGACCCCCAAAGGAACATATCTAGATGCATAGTAAGCACTTTCAACCCCCAGGTGCTTTCACAAATTGATCTGTAAAAATGAAAAAAGAAACGTTTTGTGGAAAAAAAAGTGCTTTTTCATTTTTATGGATGAATTTGTGAAGCATCTGGGGGTTCAAAGTGCTCACTATGCATCTAGATACGTTCCTTAGGGGGTCTAGTTTCCAAAATGCAGTCACTTGTGGGGGAGCTCCAATGTTCAGGCACACAGGGAGGGGCTCTCCATACCCGACATAGTTTTTACTAACAATTGGAGCTAATTTTCCATTGAAATTGTTAGCGGACACCAAGTCGCATATGGAGAACCCGTGTCCTACCAGCACAAGGGCAACTGGAAGAGTTGGGGTACAGCACCAGAAAATGGCGCCTCTAATGAATGCGCTATTTTCTTGGGTGGCTGTGGCTTGCAATTTGCAGCGTCGGGGACACACAACATTTGGGTCTCTCCACGCTGAGGATTCCAGTCAGCCAGCTACCAAGTTGTACATGGCTGACTACAAAAACTACAGCAAAGGCCTTTTTTTTATTTCTAGAACTAATTTTAGAAAGAAAAAAAATGACGTGGGGCTCCGCCATATTTTTGGTCCAGCTAGGTACAACTTGGCAGCTACAGACTGCCAGCAACCCCCAGCTGCCTCGTTGTACCTGGCTGCAACCAAAAATACAGCGAAGCCCATTTTTTTTTATTTCTAGAACTAATTCTAGAAGAAAAAAATGACGTAGGGCTCTGCCATATTTTTGGCCCAGCCAGGTACAACTAGGCAGCTGGGGGCTGGAATCCTCAGCATGGAAAGACCCAAGCGTTCTGGGCCCCCCATGCTGCGAATTTCAGCCCGCAGCCACCCCAGAAAATGGCGCATTCATTGAAGCGCCATTTTCTAGCGCTGTACCCATGCTCTTCCAGTTGCCCTGGTGCGGGTGGCAAACTGGGTAATAAAGGGGTTAATGCCAGCTTTTTATTGGCAGTTGGCACTAAGCCCGAGATTCATAATATTGGGCCAATGTTAGACCCGCCATTAGGAATCTCTGGTAAGTAGTCAATAAATACACACAGAGAAAAATATTTTTATTTTGAAAAAAAACACAAACAAAATTCAGACTCCATCTTTATCATAAAAAGATCCGACGTAGTCCACAACGAAGGTCCCACGACGCTCGATCGCCTCCGACGTAGTCCACAACGAAGGTCCCACGATTGCCATGCGGGAGGATCGGACTGCAAAGTAGCGATCTGACAGCCCGGGTGCAGCGCCAAGGCTGCGAGATCACTTTCTGCAGCTCGATCCTCATGCAGGAGGATCGGACTGCAGAGCAGCGATCTGGTAGCCCGGGTGCCATGCCAGGGCTGCAAGATTGCTTTCTGCAGCTCGATCCCCATGCAAGGGGAATCCCCTGCATGAAGAGCAAGCTGCAGAAAACAATCTGACAGCTTGGTTTCAGTGATCCACTGGATCACTGCTTCCGAGCTGTCAGATTGCTTTCTGCAGCTCAATCCCCATGCAAGGGGAATCCCCTGCATGAAGGGCAAGCTGCAGAAAACAATCTGACAGCTTGGTTTCAGTAATCCACTGGATCACTGCGCCCGAACTGTCAGATCTCTTTCTGCAGTTCGATCCCCATGCAGGGGGATGGGGGATCAGGGATCCCCTGCAGGGGGATGGGGATCAGAGATCCCCCTGCAGGGGGATGGGGGATCAAGGATCCCCCTGCAGGGGGATGGGGGATCAGGCATCCCCCTGCAGGGGATGGAGGATCAGGGATCCCCCTGCAGGGGGATGGGGGATCAGGGATCCCCTTGCAGTGGGATGGGGGATCAGGGATCCCCATGCAGGGGGATGGGGGATCAGGGATCCCCCTGCAGGGGGATGGGGGATCAGGAATCCCCCTGCAGGGGGATCATGGATCCCCTTGCAGGGGGATGGGGGATCAGGGATCCCCTTACAGGGGGATGGGGGATCAGGGATCCCCCTGCAGGGGATCTGCGGGGGGTCTTACCAGACATCGGGTCCGGAAGGATGAGCGGCGGTGAGAGGAGGCTGACAGCAGGAGGCGGCGGCGGCAGAGGCAGACGACCCTGCAGGAGGAGGTGAGCAGAAGGAAGTGGCGGGAAGAGGTGATCACCGGGTTGGTGATCACCTCCTCCCGCCGGTCACCGGTGGTGGCGGGGGGGCCCAGAAACAGCAGGGGACAGCGGGGGACCCGCAGCAGGGCGGGGGCAAGAGGGATGAGTGGTGGGGGGGCGGACATAGCAGGGGGCAGGGGGGATGAGCGTGGGGGGCCCAGACACAGCAGGGGACAGCGGGGGACCGGGGACAGGGCGGGGACAAGTGGGATGAGTGCGGGGAAGGGAGCAGGGGTGCCAGACACAGATGGGGTCAAGGGGAATGAGCAGGGGGGGGTGCGGACACAGTGGGCATAGGAGTAGGACTGGGCACAGGAGCAGTGGGCCAGCCAGGGGATGCATACAGGAGCCGGCACAGCTGACAGCCCGGCTCCTGCAGAGATCATGCAGGGAAGTGCTGACATTCAGCACTTTCCTGCGCGATCATGATGTGAGCGGTCGGTCAGATTGACTGACCGATCACATCGCTCTGAGTGTGGGGACCCCTAAAAAGGGTCCCCATACCTCTGCCCCTGACCCTTAGCTGACAGCTGTTAGATTTGAGCTGTCACTGTTTGTTTAGAAGCAGTGACAGTTCAAAGCCATGACGAGTATACTCGTCATGATGCGGGAACTGACATCTTTTCATGACGAGTATACTCGTCATTAGTCGTAAAGGGGTTAATAAAGCCTCACCTTTTTTTTAATGTACTGTACTAGGAGACTACGGTAATCAGTGTGGTTGTGGCCGCAGGGGTTTTGTGGCTGTGTGCACTGTGCAGGAACACACTGGGGCGGAGGGATTTTAGTGCAGTGATATGTCTGGCTGCATGTACGATACATCAGGAGGAGGCATGTGGCGGAGGAATCTAAGTGCAGTGATCAGGCTGCAACTACATTTGGAGGGCAGAGGCAAGCGGCAGAGGGATCTGGGTGCAGCGATCAGGCTGCAACTACATTTGGATGACGGAGGCAAGAGCCAGGAGGATACCGGTAAGCAACGAGAGGGGGAGGACCTGGGAGTGAGCACAAACTGAAAGGAGGATGGAGTGAAGCAGCAGGAGGGGTGCAAGATGTGGGAGTATGCATCCACCGGCAGCCAGACTTACTGACTCGAGTATAAGCCGAGGAGGACTTTTTCAGCCCAAAAGAAGGGCTGAAAGAGTCAGCTTATACTTGAGTATAAACAGTAATGCATTTGTGGGTGCATACATAAGGCGCACCGGACTATAAAGCACATTTTTGATTTCTGAGAAAATCATAGGATTTTATGTGCGCCTAATAGTGCGGAAAATACGGTACATTTTATAATGTAAGTTCAAATAACAAAACCTTAAATACATAGATAGAGTAGTCATTATAGATATAACATGAGTGGCTTATTATTATGTAATACAGATTATATCATATTTAGTAGCATTGAAGTTCATGTAAATTCTGATATAAATTTGAATTCTTAGATTGATCATAGATTGTTTACGAACATGAAATGAGTTTAATAATTATCAACTATTTACAGTCGCAGAAGACATAGTAGACCGGACGGGGGGTAGGTATGCTTCTGGATTATCTACCTTCAATCTATTTCATCTCTATTTTTATTAATAGTTGGAGAGTGATTAACATGTACTTTAAAGCTAAACAGGGGAGTTTGAATTTGGCTCTGTTTAAAAATGTGGTGATGGGAAAGGTAGGTTCCAGTGGTACCATTTTTTCTAATACTTGTTGCGGAGGTTGTTTTTGATGGAGTAGGAGTATACATATGCATTATGTGTGCCAATTTTTTCTATAATATTCTGAAGTGAGGAAGGTTGGGGATCTCTCCATAAGGAGGCAATGCAGTTTTTAGCTGTCAAAATGGTGTGAACAGGGCCCTGATGAAGTGATAACTGAAATCACGAAACCGGTAGGCAAATTACCCATTAAACAGAGTTTTATACTTCACTCTGTTTGTCTTCACTGGAGGTCAGCGCGGTGGATCTATGAAACCCAGCACTTTCTGTTAACCCTTTGAGTCACATCATTAAGCACTCTGAAAAGAGTTTGCGCCCTCCCTAATTTCTTATTCTTTTGCATGTTTGTCACACTTAAATGTTTCAGTTCACCAAATAAATGTGAATTTTAGGCAAAGATAACACAAGTAAACACAAAATGCAGTTCATAAGTGAAGGTCTTTAATATTAAGGGAAAAAACATCCAAACCAACAGAGCTGTGGGAAAAAGTGAAGCTTCGTAAACCTAATAACTGGTTGGGCCACCCTTAGGGTAAGTTCACACATACAGTTTTAACCTCGGTTTAGCAGCGAAAACCGCCGGCGGTTTAGCATAGGTTTTATTTAAATTTATGTAAATCCTTAGCAGCTTTAGGACTTACAAGTAACCCTATGCAATTTAGAAACCGCTGTGCACACATAGTCGGTTTATGTGAGCGGATCTGCCCGCGGTTGAGCGGTTTCCGAGCGGTTTAGCAGCATACAACATGTCAATTCTTCCCAGCGGTTTTGGATCGGTTCCATGAACAAAATCCTTCATAGAAAACTGCTGGAAAAACCGCAGGGAACAACGACTATAAACCGCTGTGCACACGCTGTAAAAAACCGCCGGAAAACCGCCGGAACACAGCTGGAGACTTCAGAGCTCAGAACTGATAATTTCCAGCGGTTTTCTGACGGTTTGAACGCCACTAAACCTTCCTGTGAACTTACCCTTAGGGTATGTGCCCACAGGAAGGTTTAGTGGTGTTCAAACCATCAGTAAATCGCTGGAAATTATCAGTTCTGAGCTCTGAAGTCTCCAGCTGTTTTCTGGCGGTTTTCCAGCGGTTTTTTTCAGCGTGTGCACAGCGGTTTTCAGTCGGTTTTTCCAGCGGTTTTTCCGGCGGTTTTCTATGGAGGATTTTGTTCATGGAACCGATCAAAAACCGCTGAGAAGAATTGACATGCTGTATGCTGCTAAACCGCTGGGAAACCGCTCAACCGCGGGCAGATCCGCTCACATAAACCGACTATGTGTGCACAGCGGTTTCTAAATTACATAGGGTTACATGTAAGTCCTAACGCTGCTTAGGATTTACATAAATTTAAATAAAACCTATGCTAAACCGCCGGCGGTTTTCGCTGCTAAACCGACGTTAAACCTTCCTGTGGGTACATACCCTTAGCACCAACACCTGCTATTAATCATTTGCAATAACTGGCAATGAGTGTTTTACAATGCTCTTGAGGAATTTTGGCCTTCTCATCTTTCAGGAATTGATGTAGTTTTGCTACATTAAAGGGATCACCTAGTATGAACCACCTTTTTAAGGTCATGCCACATGTAAAGGCCACTTCACACACACAGATATCTGAGTCCAATATCTGAACAGATCTCTGGTTGCAGTGAAATCATGGACACATTGCTCCATTTTGTGGCTGTGTACAACATGGAGCAATGTATCCATGATTTCACTGCAACCAGAGATCTGTTCAGATATTGGACTCAGATATCTGTGTGTGTGAAGTGGCCTTAACTATTCTGTGAACAATTGAATCTGAGTCTGTGTATGGGGAAGTGGTAAGGAGCTTTGTCTAAAGTTGTGATGAGTGCAAGAGAACTGAGATCAGGACCCCCATCAACCTGAAATACAAGGAAATAAATAGAGTGTAGAGGTGAAAAATTTAGGAAAGAGAAATAGGCAAAAAGGCTGAAAATAGATATATATATATAATATGTAATAAATTAAAAAAAAAGTCTGATGTAGAAGTTTATGTGTATGTTCTTTTGAAAATGTTATTATTTATTTTGAAATCCTCTTGATTAAACTATTTATATTTTTGTTTCTAGGGAGGATTGGCATATCTGGAAAAAAGTTATGAAGCGGTCAGCCTATGCTTTATGACCTTGATGGATTGGACACATACAGAAGAATCCTAGTGTTGATTATATTATCAAAAAGTTAATAAATGTGAAACCATGATATTGATCTATCATAAAAAATAAAAAAAAATAAATAACAATAATAAAATAAAAATGAATAAAAATGAACATGATGTATTCTTGATTAGTAAAGCCCTGATCTATTAATTGGACGTCTATGTACAGGTTGAATAGCCCATTCAAATCTGTTGAAATTTTTTTTTTTTTATATTTATTATGATATACATATATTTATTACTATAAAAATGAAATTAAACTCATTAAAATGAAATATTTATTCCTATAACGATAAAATTGAATATTAATAATAAAAAATGGAGTATTTATAATATAAACTAAGATTTATCTATAATCATCTTTGTGTTTGAAAGTTAATTGTATCAATTTCTATATGTTTATTGGTTCATGTTTAAAATGGAGATGTGAAGTAAAAAAGCCCCAAAAAACTGTATTATAAATGATGCACAGAAACCATGGGAGAGTCAAAAATAAGAAACACCCGATGGAGAAAAAGACCACAAAAAACCTCGAACCCTTTGGTAACGGGTGAGGGTTGAGCTGATGGAACTGTAGACTTATGGTGATGTTCAGAAGAAGAGTCAGATTGAGAGCAGAGAATCCCAGTGTGATATGCTTAAAAAATTACATAATTAATAAGAGGAAGGTTGCTATTGTATTAGAGGTTCTTGGAAAATTTGTAATCCTGTAAAAATTATTTACCCATATACTTCATAAAAAGAGGACTATGAATTTGACTCAGTACCAGGTTATAATTAAAACCGTTAATAGTAATCAGTTGACATCAGTGGCGTAACTAGAGTCTGGTGGGCCTCGATGCGAAATTCAGACCTGGGCCCCCCTCTTCCCCCCGCGCGAGCACATATTGGTCAGATGTTTGGGCCCCCTGTAACGTTCTAAGATCAATAAAGACTCACAAATTGACCCCTGCTATATATGGTCATCCTACTGGAATATGGAGCTTATCCTTCTAAATATGTCTCCCATCCTGCTATATATGGTCCTCCTCCTGGAATATGACCCATCCCATTATTATAATGCATCCCCATATTCCTCCATATATCACAATATACCCCCATAGTCCTCCATGTATTATAATGCATCCCATAGTCCCCCATTCATAAGGTAGCCCCAATAGTCATCCAATTATTATAATGCACCCCCACTATTCTACATATAGTAGCCTCATAGACCTCCATATAGTATAATACATTCTCACAGCTCTCCATATAGTATAATGCAGCCACACAGCCCTCCATATAGTATAATGCAACCCCACAGTCCTCCATATAGTATAACGCAGGCTCAGTTCTTCATGTAGTGCAGCCTCTATAGTACAGCCTTATATATGCAGCCTCATAGCTATCCTTATAGTACAGCCTCATATATTGCAGCCTTATATATGCAGCCTCATAGCTCTCCATGTAGTGCAGCCTTATATCTCTCTATATATTGCGTTATATATGCAGCCTAAGGCTATGTGCTCACGGTCTGGAGGATCTGCGTGTTGGACGCAGCTCCTCTGGACCTGAGTGAAGCCGCGGGTGCCCGCAAGGAGACCGCAGCCGCCCTGTATTCACCATGTGTGGCAGGTGCAGGGCGGCTTCTCCCTGCTGTCACCCGATTGGAACCACTTCCGACTCCGAAGCATGAAATTAACATGCTGCGGAGATGCGGAGGAGCGGACACCCACACCGCAGCTGTCAGAACGCTGTGGTTGGGTTAAGTATAGTCAGGATGGGATTTCTACAAATCCCATCCACTATGCTTATACTGTTTTACGCAGCGGTTTTGAATGCAGCAACAAGACGCTGTGTCCAAACCACTGCGTATCCTTATCATCAGCACACAGCCTTATATATGCAGCCCTACCGGGATCTGAAATATAGGATTAGTGAGAACTGCACAAAACTGTAGAATCACTCCAAAACCCAGTGTCATCCCACATGTTAGCCTATTCCAGTAGTGGAGTCTTCTGCTCTCCTTCTTTAGTGTCCCCTGCTCTCTTCCTCCGGTGTCCCCAGCTCTCCTCCTCTGTCCCCCATTCTCCTGTGTCCCCCGCTCTCCTCCTTCTGTGTCCCCCGTCCTCCTGTGTCCTCCTCTCTCCTCTTCCTGTGTTTACGGTCTTCTATCCCCAGCTCTCCTCCTCTGTCCCCCATTCTCCTGTATTCCCCACTCTCCTCCTCCAGTGTCCCCCGCTCTCCTCCTCCAGTGTCACCCATTCTCCTGTGTCCCCAGCTCTCCTCCTCCTCTGTCCTCTGTTCTTCTGTCCCCTGCTCTCCTCCTCCTGTGTCCCCAGCTCTCCTCCTCCTGTGTCCTCCGCTCTCCTCCTCCTGTGTCCTCCGTTCTTCTGTCTCCTGCTCTCCTCCTGTGTCCCCCACTCTCCTCCTCCTGTGTCCTGTTATTCTGTCCCTTGCTCTCCTCCTCCTGTGTACCCAGCTTTCCTCCTCCTGTGTCCCATGCTCTCCTCCTCCTGTGTTCCCCGCTCTCCTCCTCCTGCGTCCTTTGTTCTCCTGTCCCCCACTCTCCTCCTCCTGTGTCCCCAGCTCTCCTCCTCCTGTGTCCCCCGCTCTCCTCCTCCTGTGTCCCCCGCTCTCCTCCTCCTGTGTCCTCCGTTCTTATGTCCCCTGCTCTCCTCCTCCTGTGTCCCCAGCTCTCCTCCTCCTGTGTCCCCCGCTCTCCTCCTCCTGTGTCCTCCGTTCTTCTGTCCCATGCTCTCCTCCTCCTGTGTCCCCAGCTCTCCTCCTCCTGTGTCCCCCGCTCTCCTCCTCCTGTGTCCTCCATTCTTCTGTCCCCAGCTCTCCTCCTCCTGTGTCCTCCGTTCTTCTGTCCCCTGCTGTCCTCCTCCTGTGTCTTCAGCTCTCCCCCTCCTGTGTCCGCCGCTCTCCTCCTCCTGTGTCCCCCGCTTTCCTACTCCTGTGTCCCCTGCTCTCCTCCTCCTGTGTCCCCAGTTTTCCTCCTCCTGTGTCCCCCGCTCTCCTCCTCCTGTGTCCTCCGTTCTTCTGTCCCCAGCTCTCCTCCTCCTGTGTCCTCCGTTCTTCTGTCCCCTGCTCTCCTCCTTCTGTGTCCCCAGCTCTCCTCCTCGTGTGTCCCCTGCTCTCCTCCTCCTGTGTCCTCCGTTCATCTGTCCCCTGCTGTCCTCCTCCTGTGTCTTCAGCTCTTCCCCTCCTGTGTCCGCTGCTCTCCTCCTCCTGTGTCCCCCGCTTTCCTCCTCCTGTGTCCCCTGCTCTCCTCCTCCTGTGTCCTCCGTTCTTCTGTCCCCTGCTATTCTCCTCCTGTGTCCCCAGCTCTCGTCCTCCTGTGTCCCTCGCTCTCCTCCTCCAGTGTCCCCCACTCTCCTCCTCCTGTGTCCTGTTCTTCTGTCCCCTGCTCTCCTCCTCCTGTGTCCCCAGCTTTCCTCCTCCTGTGTCCCCCACTCTCCTCCTCCTGTGTCCTCTGTTCTTCTGTCCCCTGCTCTCCTCCTCCTGTGTCCCCAGCTCTCCTCCTCCTGTGTCCCCCGCTCTCCTCCTACTGGGTCCCCAGCTCTCCTCCTCCTGTGTCCTCCGTTCTTCATTCCCCTGCTCTCCTCCTCCTGTGTCCCCAGCTCTCCTCCTCCTGTTTCCCCTGGGTCCACAGCGCTCCTCCTCCTCTGTCCCCCGTTCTCCTGTGTGCCCCATTCCCCAGCTCACTTCCTTCTCCTCTCACCATTGTCCTCTGCTCTCTTCTTCTCTTCAATGAGCGGCCAGGACCAAACATATGGCTACCGGGACACCGGGCAGGAGACTGAGGAGGGGGCGGAGCCACCACCCAAGTCCCTGGTCACCTGACCGGTGTCAGTCACCTGACCTGCAGGGAAGGAATAGGATGTGGCCGGACAGCTTCCTGACTCTGTGTGGCGGTGTGTGCTGCGCCCGGCGCTGGCGCTGGGTTCGCCGGGCGCAGAACGCTGGAATCGCGCGGCGCAGGGGGCGGCTGGCTACACGGACGGCAGGCCCCATATAGCTCCTGGCCCCATCGCATCCGCGACCCCTGCGACCATGAATGTTACGCCACTGGTTGACATCCTAGAGCAATACCATCACTCTGTTGTATGGGATCTATCATGATTCTATTTTATGATATGATCTCAGATATGAGGTTAAGTCCTCTGGGGGCTAATGTGTTCAATTTGTGCATCCAATATTTTTCTTTTCTATTTAATGCTCCTAGTCTAGTGGTATTGGTGGAAGGAATATGGTAAATAGCAGTGACCCTCAATTTGTTGTAATCTTTATTATGGACCATATTGAAATGATTCAATACTCCATGTTGTTTTAACCTCTTTCTAATGTTAGATCTATGTTTATTTACCCGACAATGAAGTTATTGGACAGTATGCCCAATATATTGAAGTTTACAAGGGCACTCAAGTAGGTAAACTATATAGGAGGTATTACAGGTTATATTGTGCATAATTGGATGTGTTTCACCTGTTGCAGTGGACTTAAACTCATGGGTTTGTTGTAATATTTTGCAACATAGACAGTGTTTTCTACCACACTTCATGGATCCTTTTGATGGGATGAAGCTTTTTTTTACTAATGTGGTCAGATTTTTTTAGTCTACTTGGTGCTAGAATGCTTTTGATGGTCGGAGCTCTTCTATATGTGATATCTGGTTGCTTGGGCAACACTTTTCCTAATACTGGATCATTAAGAAGTATTGGCCAGTGTTTCATCAAAATATTTTTAATCTCACTGTGTTTTTTGGTAAAAGTTGTGATGAAATTAAAGGTATGGTTGCCCCCTACTTTCTTGTTGATTTGTTTTGGTTTTAATAAATCATTTTGTGAAATTTTTTAACTCATATTGCAGGCATTATTAATGAGTTCCATTGGGCATTTCTGGGTAATTAATTAATTTTTTAATATGATAGATTGTTTGGCAAAAACCTAATTATCAGAGCAGTTTTTCTTGATTCTCTTAAATTGATTAACCGGAATGTTTCTCAAGCATTTCCTGTAGTGTCCACTGGGGAAGTGGACATAGCTGTTTTTATCCACCTTCTTGAAAAAGGTTTTTGTCAAGATACGATTACTCTCTAGGAATATTGTCAAATCCAAGAAATCAATACTGGTGTTGTGTAGGTGTGGCTCAAATTTCAACCCCCATATATTGTCAAAAAGTTCCCCCAAGAAATCATCAACATTACCCAGATTATTATTCCATATAATAAAGATGTCATCAATGTACCTTTTAAAAAGAATGAGCCCATCACAAAAACTGCTTACGTAAATATAGATTTTTTACTAATAAACCCATAAAGAGATTAGTGTATGCACAATTTACTTTCGAGCCCATCGCGGTCCCTTTGATTTGATGAAAAAAAAATCTCAAAAAGTAAAGTAGTTGTTGGTCAAAATAAATTCAAGACCTTGTATGATGAAAATTTGTTTGCTCAGGAGTAATTCTGCTATCATTTTGCAAAATGGAATCTATACAGGCAATCCCTATCAGATGTTCTATATTAGTGTATAATGTATGCAACATCTAAGGTCAAAAAACAATATGAATCTTTCCATGTTAGATCTTTCCAGACGGGCACCTAAGAGCGATTTTTGGATTTGCAGCAAGGGTCTCTGAGAAGCCGATTATGGATTATGTACTGAATAGATTCTCATTTAGAGAGAAACTAATTTTGTAGACGATTGGAATCAGCAATTATTGCCCCTGCATTATCAGAGATCACACAGGATGTTTTCTCTGAGGATGATACCAAAACTATGATGGAACTTTTACATAACTTTGAGGATAATTTGAAGGATGAGATCAAATATGGAGTGGATGCAAGAGTTTTATCCCTTATTTGGAAGAGGACATTTGCCCTAGAGGGCTTAGACTGGTCTTAAGATTTCCCTTTCCTGATGATAATGATTTTACTGTGAGATGGAATGAATACCTGCATATTTGTATGTATAATTTGATAACTATGTTGTGTCTCAAGAGGAATGTTTTAGCAGATAAGGCTACTGAGATAATACAAGAATTAATTAAAGAATTAGCCAAATTTGATATACATCCTGAGTACAAAAGAATTTATGCAAACAGCTGTACTAAAAACACACAGATAGAACACGACACAATATTGAGGAAGTCAAAAAAATTAAACAGAGATAGGAAAAATTATGCTAATACTGAGAAAGATAAAACTGAAGTGATCAAGAGAAATAATTTTGCATATTATAAGAAAAACATCACACAAGGAAGAGAAAGGTCCTTCTCTGATTCAAGAACATCTATTTCCACATTAAATTACCCTACAAGAAGGTTTTCTAACAGCAAACACCAATGGACACCAAATAAACCCCCCAGTGATAAAAACAGAGATACTACTGAAACTATTAACAATGGCACCATTATCAACATAGATAAAACCCCTGATATCATTATTTTAAAAGAGGGTAAACTGAGTGAGACTATTCAAGAGAACATGACTGAAAACGAATCTGGATCACCACCAATGAGATAGTGACAGATGACACTCATGGGGAAAAACAACCTTCCTCACTCATAGATTCGGTTTTCACAGATAATGATTAGAATAGGATAGAAGAGAACAAACTAAAATCGCAGATTGGAACTACATTGGTGGTTGCTGCGCCTGTTGCCACTATGAATACGGTGTTAGCAAAATAATTAAAACACCATGAGACAGAAAACAATAGTCTCATCAGAAATTATGCAAACATCCTTGTCAATAGAATCACAACAAAAGCCTTAATTCACCATGAGGCTGAAAAAAGTTACTACCTAAGAAGAATAAAGATACCCCTATTAACAGACCAATAATAGATGAAGAGCATCTCATAAAAATTAAAGAGCAAATTAATAGGATAAATAGAGAGAGACCTCTCATGCCAATATTATTTGCATAATAATAATAAGATCCAAGCTGATATACATTCACCTATTGTTAATAATGAACAAACTGATAATAAGACTGAAAACAATTAATAAAAAACTCCAATTAAAACCAAGAAGTCCTCCATTAATATGTCTGTGTTCTTTTGCCCATATTAATATTTTCCTTTTATTAGCCAGTCTCAGATATGGCTTTTTCTTTGCACTCTGCCGCCCTGAGGACCAGCATCCCGGAGTCGCCTCTTCACTGTAGACGTTGACACTGGCATTTTGCGGGTACTATGTAATGAAGCTGCCAGTAGAGGAGCTGTGAGGCATCGATTTCTCAAACTAGAGACACTAATGTACTTGTCTTGTTGCTCAAGTGTGCAGTGGGGCCTCCCACTTCTCTTTCTACTCTGGTTAGGGAGTAGTACACTGAAGGGAGTAGTACACACTGTTGTAGAAAATCTTCAGTTTTTTGGCATTTCTTGCATGGAAATGTTTTACATGAAAGTTCCCTTTTTCTGGCCATTTTGAGAGTTTCATAGAACAAAAAATGTAATGCTACAGATTCTCAACTAGCTCAAAGGAAGGTCAATTTTATAGCTTCTCTAATCAGCCAAACTGTTTTCAGCTGTGCTAACATACTTGTACAAGAGTTTTCTAGGGTTTTCTAAACATCCATTAGCCTTCTTACACAGTTAGCAAACACAATGTACCATTAAAATACTGGAGTGGTGATTGTTGGAAATTGGCCTCTATACACCAATAAAGATATTGCATAAAAAAACACACGTTTGCAGCTAGAATAGTCATTTACCACATTAACAATGCATAGTGTATTTCTGACTCATTTAATGTTAGCTTCATTGAAAAAAAATGTGCTTTTCTTTTAAAAATAAGGAAATTACTAAATGACCCCAAACCTTTGAATGGTAGTGTATAAACTAAAATAAATAAAGTGCATATAAATATTAAGAATCTTCCTAAATACCTTTATTTAGCAAAAAAGTAGCAAAAAGGTAATGTATACTTAGCTTACTATTAGGATTTGAAATATGTCAGCTCCAAGCAGTTTAACAGGTGTTCCATGTCTTAGGATAGGCTGAGTAAAGATGTCTGTATGAGACAGACAGGCTTTGGGTAAGCGCATGGTCCTGTCAATTATTACAAACATGCATTTCTCTGTTCACCAAGATATCAGCCATAACAACCTGGCTCAGTTTGCGCAGTAGCTACATTCCAAGCTGAGGAGATAGCAACTGAGACATATAGTGTATATACAATAGTTAGCTGCCAAACTCATCCTCCCTCTCAGCTCTTGACCAAGAGTCGCCTTTATCAGTCCTGCAAAATCTCAATCCCATGTAAATATATTGATAACAGTGTAGACTTCAAAACAAGTACTGAAAGATCATTAATGTGTGACAGTAACATAAGTTCAGCAGTAGGCCACAGTTACTAAATTAGGACTGTCACTCAAGAAAAAGGGCCCTCCCCCCAGCAACAAGGAAGAGAAAGAGACAGGAAAATTCTGTGCTTCTCAAGACACAACTTGAATTTAAACTTTTTAGCTGCAAAAATACCTCAAAAGCATCCATGTATGAAATGGCAAAGTCTGAAACTACATAATTCAAATATTGGGTTGTTTGCATTCTATCTAGTATTACACTATATTGTTTAGTATCCGAATAACTATAATGGATATACAATAAGTACAGTAAGCAGGCTGAACACAAAGAAAGTGCTTACTTTCAATCCAGAAAGGATAAAGGATAGTTTGAAAAGAGCTGATGAACAAAAATGGGTGAATATTCATGACAAGCTGGCTTAGTCCAAGAATCTGCAAACAGCTCAGTGACTACAAATGAACACTAGCACACGGCATTAATAATGAAAACTAAATGTTTCTCTCGGGTCCTTAGAAACAATCCTTTTTAATAATATATAAATTAGATGTGCTTAAAGCAGCTATTCATCTGAGCTAAACATATTCTTGCTAATTGGGCTGTTTCCAAAGTTTGTGGTGATAATGCAGACATACAAAATTGGAACCTATCTCAATAAGTAGAAGATAATGATGCTGATTATTATTGTGATGATCATTTAATGATAATAATAATTATCATAAGCTGACCTTTATAATAAGGCCACAAGCTGCCATTCAAGGTGGCCTAAAGTCTAAATCTAAACCCGCAATGTCGTTAAAGATGTCAGATTTGAGAACGGGGGGGGGGAAATTTAGGAATAATCTGAGAGATTGAATTTGTTTTGCAAATCCTTCAGAGTTTTTAAATTAAAATGTGGTTTAACCCTGTAATGACCGAGCCACTTTGTATGCTAATGGCGGAGACCAAGTCTCATTTTTTTAAATCTGACCAATATCACCTTAGGTATTAATTCTGGAATGTTTCTGTGGCACCCCAGAGTCCAGATGCCACAATAACATTGCCTCCTTAGGGGGGTGATGTCATGCTTGGAAGCAATAAGGGGTATCCACACCAAGTAAGTCCACAGCATGCAACACCTTTCCTGACCTAGACCAAAACGGGGAGCTCTGAAACTTGGGTTCAGGGAAACTCCTACATAAATTCAGGCCTGAGGGTGGGGTTAGTCAGTTCAGTTCCTAGTAGGACTGAGAAGATGACCTGTGGACTGGAGCTGTGCTAAGCTCATCCCAGGTAGAGATGAGAGTGAGGAACAGCAAGCTGAGGGACCCATAGGAGAGCGTCTGAGGAAGGAGAGAAGTAGGCCTGGGGAGTGGAGCCAGGCAACCTGCTCTCCCCAGTGCAGAGCACTGGAAATGGACACTGGAGTCAGAGGTTGTGAGGGTATTATCCAGACACAGCAGCCAAAGCACCAGGAGGCACAGTAGTACTGGACAACTCATGGCAAGTTGCCAGAAGAGTGGTGCCCGACAAGGGCTCAAGTTGCCTGCCATACTGGTGAGAGACTTAACAGCAGAGAGAGAGGGTCGCAGCTTAGCTACAGGCAGCCAGGACCAGCAAAGAGGAGATAGGCCTCAGAACTCACTGGGTGAGGAGATCCCCAACTTGCTTCCAGGCCACCTGGACTCACAACACCACCTGTGGACAGTATCCTGGTTTCTACCTGCAACTACCTGTAAAGGTAACAGAGAATACGTGCTGTGTGTCTGTCAGTTATTCCCGCCCTTAATCCTGGACCCCAATGGCCTACCACCGCCATAGACTTTTCCTGTTGCCCTGGGAAACCGCTCCAGTGTTGGGGAGTGACACCACCTTAGCTGCAATTCCATCATCCCTAGTGGTCCCACACTGAAGCATCGGCCCTCAATAGCTGAACATCACGGATGGCGTCATGACAATCTCTTCAAAACCAAAATCCACAAACTCCACAAACTTTTTAGCCAGGTCTTGACCCCTGTGACTCCCTAGAAGTATTAAAGCCCGGTTCTGATTACCTCACGGCCCTGGGGCGCATCAGTTCAACCTATTCAAATCATTCTGAAATTGTTTTTTTGAGACATATTGTACTTTATGTTAGTGGTAATTTTTGCTTGATTTTATTTGATTTTATTTATAAAAATATCAGATTTTTGGGAAAGAATTTGAAACTTTCACAATTGTATTTGCAGGATGAATAGATGTTTTCATTGGTAATATTTTAGTGCAAATAACACATTTTTTATTGTAATTTTTGGGACGCAGGACGAACATGAAACAGCGCTTCAGGAACTGTTTTTTGTTTTCACTGTTTGGTATATTTGATATGACAAGTTTATTCTTTGGGTCACTTTGATTGCAGTTATACCACACATATAATTTTTTATAAGTTTTTGCCGCTTTTACACAACAAACATTTTTTTGCAAAAAAATAATTATTTTTGCATCTCTACGGTATATTGTGAGAGTTATAACTTTTTATTTTTTTGCTGACAGAGCTGTAGGCAGTTTCCTTTTGTGTGACAAGATAATATTTTCAGCAATACCATTTTAGTTACCGTATATACTCGTGTATAAGCCGAGTTTTTCAGCCCAAAATTTGGGCTGAAAAGTCCCCCCCTCGGCTTATACACGGGTCTATACGGTAGACCCGTGTGGTGGGGGCTGTGTGGTGGGGGCTGTGGAGGCTGGAGGAGGCGGGGGGGGGAAGCTGCTGTATGAGCGGCCCCGTCACGTGGGGCCGCTCATTAAATATGCACTGCTTCCCCCTGTCAATCAGCGGCAGGGGGAAGCAGTGCATATAGCCCCCCAAAAGCTGGCACTGTCCCCCCTTGTAAGGCCCCCCCCCCGCTGCTTATACATTACCATTCCGGTGTTCTGATCGGCGCCGCTCCTCGGTGCGTCTTCATCCTCCCGTCTGCGCTGGCTGCATCCGGGTTCTCCGGCTGTCGCAGCGATATGACGTCATCGCTGCGACAGCCGAAGAACCCGGATGCAGCCAGCGCGGACGGGAGGATGAAGACGCACCGAGGAGCGGCGCCGATCAGAACACCGGAATGGTAATGTATAAGCAGCGGGCGGGGGGGGGGGGCCTTACTAGGGGGGACAGTGCCAGTTTTTGGGGGCTGTTGGTACCCCCAGGGGGCTGCTGGGTACCCCCTGGGGGCTGTTGGTACCCCAGGGGGCTGTTGGTACCCCCAGGGGGCTGTTGGTACCCCCAGGGGGCTGTTGGTACCCCCAGGGGGCTGCTGGGTACCCCCTGGGGGCTGTTGGTACCCCCAGGGGGTGTTGGTACCCCCAGGGGGCTGTTGGTACCCCCAGGGGGCTGCTGGGTACCCCCTGGGGGCTGTTGGTACCCCCAGGGGGCTGCTGTGTACCCCCTGGGGGCTGTTGGTACCCCAGGGGGCTGTTGGTACCCCCAGGGGGCTGCTGGGTACCCCCTGGGGGCTGCTGGGTACCCCCTGGGGGCTGTTGGTACCCCCAGGGGGCTGTTGGTACCCCCTGGGGGCTGTTGGTACCCCCAGGGGGCTGTTGGTACCCCCAGGGGGCTGTTGGTACCCCCTGGGGGCTGTTGGTACCCCCTGGGGGCTGCTGGTACCCCCTGGGGGCTGTTGGTACCCCCAGGGGGCTGCTGGTACCCCCAGGGGGCTGCTGGGTACCCCCTGGGGCTGCTGGGTACCCCCAGGGGGCTGTTGGTACCCCAGGGGGCTGCTGGGTACCCCCAGGGGGCTGCTGGGTACCCCCTGGGGGCTGCTATATGTACCCCTGGGGGCCTGCTGTATACCACTGGGGCTGCTTTTTACTACCACTGGGGCTGCTGGGGCTCCTGTATACTACCACTGGGGCTGCTGGGGCTCCTGTATACTACCACTGGGGCTGCTGGGGCTCCTGTATACTACCACTGGGGTGCTGGGGAATCTGTATACTACCACTGGGGCTGCTGGGGAATCTGTATACTACCACTGGGGCTGCTGGGGAATCTGTATACTACCACTGGGGCTGCTGGGGAATCTGTATACTACCACTGGGGCTGCTGTATACTACCACTGGGAGGCCTGTATACCACACTGCTGGGGGCTGTATACCTGTGCTGGGGTCCACCCTCGGCTTATACACAAGTCAATAGGTTTTTCCAGATTTTTGGGGCAAAAGTAGGGGGTCGGCTTTAACACGGGTCGGCTTATACACGAGTATATACGGTAACTATTTGATCATGTTTTATTCCACTTTTTTATCAGCACTATAATGAAAAAGCATTGTTCACCATTTTTTGTCACATTTTTTATTAATTTTATTTACGCTATTCACTTAAGGTATTAAATAATGTGACAGTTTTAGAGATCTTGTTATTCTGGACACAGCATTACCAAATATCTGAATTTTTTCTTTATTTTTTCTTTCACATAAATAAATGTATTTATTGGTATAATACCATATTTAGCGGATTATAAATGCTCCCCCCCAATTTAGAGGAAGGAAATAATACATAAAATAATTTTTAAATCAAGAATGGGGCTCCACCTAGGGCTCATTGTATAATCTTCATATATCTTACAGAGGGGGGATGGTGATGGTGGAGTGGAGTCAAGGGAGGCAAGGTCGCCGTTAAATGAAGTCGGCGGCATCATGAGTGGGGCAATGCTGTGGGTCCAAGGCTGGAAGGAGGAGGACTTGCAGTGATTCAATGCAGGTGCCATTGATCTCCAGGCAGTGGACATGATGCGCATCAGAAAAATGGCTTAGAACATGTGGAGATTGAGATCTTGGAAAGCCAAAAACACAAACTGTGTGTAAGCTGCTTCTGAAGCAATTTACTTCAGAAAATGAACTATCCACCTCGGATTCTCAGACACAGTCACCAATGTTTCAATGAAGCACAGCAGTTTAAATGGCAACAAAGGAATCCTATGATATAATCGTCTTATCGTGTCCGTCTGTCTCTCTGTAACGGAAATCCCGCTTCGCTGATTGGTCGCGCCCAGCCAGCTGCGACCAATCAGCGACGCGGGAAGAGAAACAGACAGAGTTAGACGATGGTGCAGGCTGGCCAGGCAGAAACCTGCCACGTATGCCGCTCGCTCCCCCTTCCACGCTCCATGCTTCAGTCCAGGTCCTGCCTTCCCCCCCCCCCCCCGCCCCGCTCCCCCTCCACACAGGAGGGGGACTGGAGCCACTCCATTCCACTGTTCACCACCAACTGCTCCCGCTCACCTGCCCAATGCCCCACTCATCCCCAGTGCCCCCGCTCACAACCCACTACCTCCACATCGTGATCTTACCACCCACCCGATGCGAAAGCATCAGGCTCCCATCTAGTAAAGTATAAGACCTAAAACTTAACTTTTACTATTCAACTTAAAAAGGTAAATATTACTTAATGTGACTGTAAAAATCAGTGCGCAAGTGATAATGGATCCCCAAAAGGTGATGCTAAATTCAAGTGATCAAACAAATGGTACCACAGTAGAAATGCTAGTGCATCAAAAATCACACACACAATTGGTCGCTTATTGTGTTTCTCTATGTGGAATAATGATGACTCAAGGACATACAGCATCCATGCCCTGGGAGCCACATTTTGAGATGTCTGCAGCTTTGGACTAAAGGAATTGGGTGTCATAGTGATGGGACACATTCCGGGATGAAAAGTCCAGATGTTTATGCATTCATCATTAGAGCGACCACAAGATGGGTGAGAGTGTTCTAATATGTTCTGCTAGATTTCTGTAGGGCATGGATGCTTTACGTCCTTGAGCTATCATTATTCCACATAGAGAAACACAATAAGTGACCAATTGTGTGTGGGATTTTTGATGCTCTAGCATTTCTACTGTGGTACCCTTTGGTTGGTCACTTGACCTTAGCATCACCTTTTGGGGATCCATTATCACTTTTGCACCGATTTTAACAATCACATTAGGTAATATTTACCTTTTGCACCTATTGTGCTTCTCTTTCCTCTTTTTCTGTTTAGTCATAATGCCTTCGCACATGCCATGACCTTTATAGGAGCATGTACTAGAAGCCTCTTTGGCCTGTCTAACTGAGAAGCTTGGGATAGCATGAGAAACCCTGAGATTCTGTGCGACTAGTAGTGATCCATAGATGCGATGAAGACTTGACAGGTGGCTTTGAAGAACAGAGGGACTGGAGAGATGAACATAAGGATGTGGTTTCACTTTTTTTTTTACATTTTGTTAGACTTTTATAGTTCAGAACAATGACGTCCCATAGCTATCATTTTGCAGAATTCATGCAGTAGTGAATTACAAATTAATGTGCATTTTTTCAAATGTGAAATTTTGGTAGTACTCTTATATTCCAGTCAAATGTGTTCACTTATCTCTATATACAACTAGTTACAATTATTGCACTGAAGTTCTTATTTGAGTAGCTAACTTCCTTCCGTGAACAAGTGACCTACTAAACTAAGAATTATCCTTTATGGCCACTTTAAATGCGGCAACAGGAAGATAGAAACCGGCAGGTGTCGGAGACAATTGTACCTTTTACCTTCAAAACACCTTGCAGATACCTGAATTACACGCAGCCACTTCAAGGTGTTTTGAAGGTAGAAGGTACAATTGTCGGAGACACCTGCCGTTTTGTATCTTCCTGTTGCCGCGTGTAAAGTGGCCATTAAGGCAGTGCTTCTCAACTCCAGTCCTCAGGAGCCCCCAACAGGTAATGTTTTCAGAATTTCCTTAGTGTTGCACAGGTGTTGGAATCATCCCGTGTGCAGGTAATTAAATTATCACCAGTGCAATACTAAGGCCGGCTTCACACTGTGGTGTGATCAGGTCCAGGGCTGTCCGGTGTAAACCAGACAGCCCTGGACCCGATTTGAAAACTGAACCAGAGGGCATGTTTGCAGCCGGATTCCTCTGATCGCAGCCGCACATGCTGAAAGTTCAAGATCGCGGCTAGCTGCGGTCCTGAAATCTCTGCAGGGGACAGCTTGTGGTGCTGAAGTTTAGTGCTCGCTGCTAAACTCCAGCACCTGGTGTCCAATTTTATGTCGGATCCAGGGCGTTCCGGCGCCATAGACCCCCATGTTAGGGGGTGCCGGATCGCGCCGGATCAGATTCTGTCCGATTTTCCCCCCGGACACAAAAACGTTGTTTGCAACGTTTTTGTGTTTGGGAATAAAATCTGAATTGTCCCGGATCTTCCCGGACAGATAGGATCCAGATGGCAACTATGTGCTTCATTTGGCCCCATAGGGCTGCATTACCGCAGAATGGGGTTCGGGGCTATCCGGTTCACACAAGACAGCCTGGGACCTGATCTTGCCGTGGTGTAAAACCAGCCTAAGGAAATCATGAAAACATGTACTGTACCCTGAGGTCTGGAGTTGAGAAACACTGCTTTAAGACATGTCTAGCAAAAATGGTACTTATAGTTCATTCTTAGCTTAGAATCCCAGTTTATTACACACAGAATTCTTGATGAATATCTATTTATTTAGGCTGCTTTCACATCAGCGTTTTTTGCTGATCGCGTCAGTTGCGGTGAAAAACCCTCAACTGCCGCGATTATCGCATAACGGCCGCACTTGCGGTTCACTTGCGGCAGGCCCCATACAATGTCTATGGGGCTTGCGGCAGGTGCGTCAAGCTCGGTTTTGGCACTTGCGGCAAGTGCAGCCGCGAAAAAAACGCGGCATAACGCGTTTTTTTCGCGGCCGAACCTGCGGCAAGTGCCGAAACCGCACTTGCCGCACCTGCCGCACACTTACCGCAAGCCCCATAGACATTGTATAGGGCTTGCCGCAAGTGAACCGCAAGTGCGGCCGTTATGCGATAATCGCGGCAGTTGCGTTTTTTTCACCGCAACTGCCGCGATCAGCGAAAACCGCTGATGTGAAAGGGGCCCTAGATAGTTTAATCAGTTTGCTCATTCATATACTGTAAAATCTATTTTTTTTTCTTGAGAGACCATGGTTTTGACTCTCTACTTTATATCATGTAGACATAGCAGATGCTTTCCTTCACAAGAGGTTATTTATTCGTGGGAAAGCAAAATATAGAAAAAAGCTGATAAAAGTTGTATTCTCATGTGGACAAATAATGACTCTGATTGTAACATAGACGGTATTTCTACACTTTTGTGCACTGTGGAAATCAGTCACTGAGCAGATGCAGTTTGAATGTTTTATTCATGACTGCACTTCACTTCATCCAGTATTGCCCACGGGATAGTAACCACTTAGCTGAGCACCCTCTATTTCACTTTAGATAAATGATAGCGACTGAAATTGCATATTGTGACTTGCATTTTTTCTTCTTGAATATTTATGCCGCCAACATTCTTTTAGAAACAATGCCCTCAACATCAACATGCTTCACGATAATTTGGCCAAAGAGATACTGATTGAAAAGTTGATCAGTTACAAGTCATACACCAGTCTCCACCAGATATACATCTGCATTTTATATAGAACACTTGACTGAATTAATAGTGTACTTATCTGAATGTTATTAAACACATTTATAAATACAATTATTCGTAGAAATGGCAGTGTCTTATCTTAGCTCATTTTGCGTTAATTAACCTTTTTCTTGATAGAATTATCACAAAATTTTCAGTTTTACATTTATTTGTATGGCATATATCAACTGAAGAGACCTTTGCAGAAAAATCCATATACGTAAGTAATCTTATTTAATATTGATGTAAAAATAAAAGTATTGTTGAAATCATTAAAAATAAATAACATACATAATCTGCAGAAGAGCTGTATAATTTGGTGCACAATTTTTAATGTGTGACTGTTTATATAGTTTAATAGTTTTAAAGGTTGAAGGTAAACTTTAAGGCTAGGCCACATTTGGTCCTTAAACTGCGTTCACCGCATCCAGATTCGGATGTGGTGAACGCAATTTGCTTCAGACACATTTTGCAAGCAAAATGTGTTGCTGAAGTCGCAATCTGGTAACCGGATTGCTCCGGATGTGTAATCCGGAGCAATCCGGTTACCGTATACTTTGCTTATCCCCGCCCAGGGATGAGCAAAGTGTTTAATCTGTCAAAAATGATTAAATATTAATAATAATTGTGGGCAACATGTCTTTAGGGGGTGCCCACCCCCCCTAGAGACATGCTGACCACTCAGGCTAGCATGTTATGTGTTAATAAATGATGTACAGCAAGCCAGCTTCTTTCAGCTCTGTACATTTTTATCAAGGAAGCCACGGCTCCACTGACAGCTGTGCGCATACTATACGTAATGTACGTATAATATGTGCCACTGTCCAGGGTCCTGAAGGCTTTTACAGTATATCTATGGCGGTGCGCTGCCCATAGATCTTTGCTCAGCTTTGCTTGCAGCCGAGATAAGCAGAGTATACGGTAACCGGATTGCTCAGAATTACACATCCTGAGCAATGCGGTTACCGCATTGCAGATGATAGAATCGCTCTGCAAAACTGCAGCCTGCATGATTTTTCACGCAGGCTGCAGAGCCGGATGCAGTAACCGGATTGCATGTAATGCAATCCGGTTTTTATAATGGGCTCCTAGTAATGCTATCCTGTTTTTATAATGGGCTCCTATGAGGAGCGTCTCCTGATGTGGTTTTGAGCTTTTTGAAAGCTCAAAGCCGGATCAGGATTTAAAAAAAAAAAAACGCAAGTGTGACCCTAGCCCAGGGGTCTCAAACTCGGCTGGGTTGGTGGGCCGCACATAGAAAAAACTTGATATCGGGGGGCCGCATTCATTGTAGGACTAAGTTACATTTTAGCAATACCAGAATTTTTTGCTCAATGTATTAATGCCCAAATCCTGGTCCCTTTCTTGTAGGAATGTTCCCACCCTAATCTCCTTTATGTAGGAATGCCCCCATCCTGGTCCCCTTCTTGTAGGAATGTCCCCATCTTATATTAATGTCATCCATCCTGGTCCTCTTCTTGTAGTAATTTCTCCATACTGGTCCCCTGCTTGAAGTAATGTCCCCATCCTGGTCTTCTTGTAGTAATGTCCCCATCCTGGTCTTCTTGTAGTAATGTCCCCATCCTTGTCCTCTTCTTGTAGTAATGTCCCCTTCCTGGTCACAGAGCCCACGGGACTGTGCACACAGAGCCCACAGCGCACACAGAGCCCACAGCGCACAAAGAGCCCTGTGTACTCAGAGACCACAGCGCACACAGAGCCCAGTGTACTCAGAGCCCACGGAGCCCACAGCGCACACGGAGGCCACAGCGCACACGGAGCCCACAGTGCACACAGAGCACACGGAGCCCACAGCGCACACAGAGCCCACAGTGCACACAGAACCCACAGCGCACACGGAGCCCACAACGCACACGGGGCACACTGAGCCCACGGAGCCCACAGTGCACACGGAGCCCACAGTGCACACGGAGACCACGGAGCCCACAGAAGCCACAGTGCACACAGAGCCCAAAGTGCACACAGAACACAGTGCACACCCTCAGTGCCTGGACCCTGCCTCACTGTCTGTGCTGCTGTGCCCCCGCCGGACCTGGTAATCACCGCTTAAGTTACAGTACCATACCGGCGCCAGCGATGAGCTGCCTGGTCCTCTGCCGCGGGATCTTCCCCTGATGACATCCAGCAGCAACTCCTCCTCACTGCTCTCAGGGCCTCGCTCGCCCTCCACAGCAGTGACAGGGCAGAATTCTGAGACCCCCTCAGGCGACCCGCAGCAGCTGGAAGACTGAGGTGGGTGGGCGGGAGATGCTGAGGTGGGTGAGAGGAAGATGCTGAGGTGGGTGGGTGGAAGAGTCTGTCTTCCAGTCACCATCATCATCAAAATCATTTTAATCATCATCATACACACACAGCCGCCACCATCATCATCATCATCATACAAACACACACAGCCACCATCATCATACACACACACACACAGCCACCATCATCATACACACACACACAGCCACCACCATCATCATACACACACAGCCATCACCGCCGTCATCATCAGTCACACACAGTCACCACCGCCATCATCATTATCAGTCACACACACGTCACCACCGCCGTTATCATCAATCACACACAGCCACCACCATCATCATACACACACAGCCACCACCGCCGTCATCATCAGTAACACACAGCCACCACCACCATCATCATCATCAGTCATACAAAGCCACCACCGTCGCCATCATTATGTTACACACTGCCACCACCGCCGTCATTACCATCAGTCACACACAGCCACCACCACGATCATAATCAGTAACACACAGCGACTACAGCCACAATCATCATCATCAGTCACACACAACCACCACCGGCATCATCACCTAAGCCACCATGGCCGCCATCATCATCATCAGTCACACACAACCACTACCGCCACCATCATCATCATGAATCACACACAGCCACCACTGCTGCCATCATCATTATCATCATCAGTCACACACAGCCATCACCGCCGCCATCATCATCATCACTCACACACAGCCACCACTGGCATCACCAGTCACAGACACGCACAGCCATCATCATCAGTCACACACACATTCCTCATCAGTCACACACACACACAGCCATCATCATCATCATCATCAATCACACAAACACACACACACAGCCATGATCATAAGTCATACACACACAGCCATCATCATCATGTCACACACATACATACACAGCCATGATAATCAGTCACACACACAGGCATCATCAGTCACACACACACATACACAGCCATAATCATCATCAGTCACACGCACACATACACAGCCAGGATCATCATCAGTCACACGCACACATACACAGCCATAATCATCACGTCACACACACATACACAGCCATGATCATCATCAGTCACACTCACACATACACAGCCATCATTAGTCACACACAGCCATCATCATCAGACACACACACACACACACACACACATACACAGCCATGATCATCAGTCATACACACACAGCCATCATCATGTCACACACATACATACACAGCCATGATAATCAGTCACACACACACAGGCATCATCATCAGTCACACGCATACATACACAGCCATGATCATCAGTCACACGCACACATACACAGCCATGATCATCATCAGTCACATGCACACATACACAGCCATGATAATCATCAGTCACACACACACACATACAGCCATCATCATTAGTCACACACAGCCATCATCATTAGACATACACAGCCATCATCATTGACACACACACACACACACACACCTGGCCTATGCTCTTTCTTGTGCCCTCGGCTGTACGCCCGGCAAAGCAGCTGACGTCCCCGCTACTGGCTTGATTGCTTTGCCCTGACCGCTGATTGGACGCCGCCTTTGATTGCTTCTCCCTGGCGGCGTCCCGAAGGCGGAAGTGCGGCCGGCGGCAGAATGTTACTGGAGGCGGCGGGGGCAGTAATAAAGTGCGGCCGTCAGCGGGGGGCAGTGGAAAAGTGCGGCCGCCAGTGGGGGGCAGTGGAAAAGTGCGGCCGCCAGCAGGAGCACAGTGAACGTGCGGCCGGCGGCCGCTAATAAAGGGCAAGCAAGTACTGCCCAGTGTGTCCCCGGGCCGCATCAATCAGCCTGGCAGGCCGCATGCGGCCCGGGGGCCGCGTGTTTGAGACCCCTGATGTAGAGAATACCATTTAAAAACTTATGGGATGAATCTCGAAACACATTAGTTTGATAAATACTGAGGCACCTCTTTTTAGACACATGAGTGGCGCACATGATAATGAATCCCTAGCTATCAAATAATGTGGTATGCAGCAAGTTTTTCTTGGTCCACAAGGAGGTAGCTTAGATAAAGCCCTTCTGAGAGATTTAGCTTGTTGTATTCATAAATTGAAGTCTAGAACACCAGTACGGGTAAATGAAGGTGTTACTTTCTTTTGTTTCATCAATGTAATTCTCTATTCTTACCGTTATATTCAGATTTATTAATGGCTTTCCACTATGTATAAATTCCAATGTTACTATAACAATTCAGTGTATTAGAAAATTGATTTCATTCTAAAAACTCAACAGCACATATAGTATAAATAAGCCTAATTACTACATCTGTAAAAGCCTCAATTATATATCGATATCTGATTATAAAGTATGATTATCTCAGTAACTATAGTAGCCTTGAAAAATGTACAGAAAGAAAATTTAAATAAAAGAAGAGTCTAGTTTATAAGGAGAGATTGGCGGCACTGTGGCTCAAGTGGTTAGCACTGCAGCCTTTACAGCACTGAGGTCCTGGGTTCAATTCTCACTAAGGACAACATCTGCAAGGAGTTTGTATGTTCTCCCTGTGTTTGCATGGGTTTCCTCCGGGCACTCTGGTTTCCTCCCACTTTGCAAAGACATACTGATAGGATATTTAGATTGTGAGTTCCAAGAGAGACAGCATTACTGATGTATGTAAAGTGCTATGGAATTAATAGCGCTATATAAATGAATAAATTATTATTATCTCCCCCAATAAGGAATTATATATAATGTGAATTGATTCATATATTTTCCTTTAAAAGGATATTGATCACAGTAAGATATGAACTTTTCCCATGTAAATGTATATTAAATGATAATATGAATTTCCAAACATATAAGTAGGACCCTCTTTTGTTAATAACCCCTTAAGCAGGGCCACCTCATCTTCAATCTCATCCTCCTTCCCAATTGAGATTGTATACAACTTGATGTAGCAGTCTAGTGGAGCACTGGGGTGAGGGATGGATAATAAACAAAGATTGAGTGAGCAATAACAAACTTTTATGAAGACAGGGACTTAATGTGAAAACGCATTGTGGCTTTGCAAAGGGCAATAAAGGTTTGTTACTCAAGATTTGTTTATTATCCACCCCTCATCCCAGATTGCTATATCAAGTTGTATTTGTTTCCTTCCCTTGCTGAGGGAACAGCGGCAGGAGCAGGTCCGGGTTATAATATCACCAGGTAAAAGGACCTGGTGTTGCCTGGCAACCAGCTTCCATGCTAAAGGACCTGCAGTGACATACGTTCGGCTGTTTTGATCATGTGACACTACCTGGAAGCAATGCATGAATGGCGGCAGCTGAGGCTAGCGACTAGCAAATCGGACCGATGGTGGACTGGCTCCATCTACCAAAGACTATTCACTGGGGTTGAGCAGGGGTGTACAACCTCATAAGGTGAGTAGCCATTCAGCCCTTTCATTAATTAATACCAATCACTAGGTATTTCATATTGCTCCCCCTCTCTTCTTTTAATTCAAAGTTGAGATTGTAGGCTGACCTGATGGCAACTGTGTCTCATCATCATCAGCTTCTGCCTCTGGAGACAACAAACGATGTTCCTCATGCGGCTGTCTTCTAGCCGTAGGTCCTCAAATACTTGAGCATCAATGCTCTCCACCTCCTCACATCCCTCTTCAATGCTGCACGGTGGTAGGCCACAGCCAACCAAAGAATACTTACAAAATAGATCCTCGGAGAGGACAAGCTTGGGGTCATTTGTCTCCTGTGACCGATAATGGCGAGAGGAAGAAGAATCAGCTTCAGAATTGGAAGGGCCAGCCTTCTGTGTATCGACAGTAGACTATGTGGTCATGGAAGATTTGTTTCTGCTGACAAATGTGTAGGGATATTGTCTGCTATCCAGGGCCGCAGCATCCATGAGACAACATGAAGTGTCTGACCTAGGTGGCGATCCCTGCTAGTAGACATGGGGCATCATCCGCAGGGGTGCCTGGTTGGAGAACAGAACCCTGCAGATGACGTTCCTGCTCCTTTAGTCCCGGCTGCCAATGCTGCAAACCAATTGGTGTATCTGGTGGGGGGGCTGGCGGGGCATCTGCCCCGGGAGCAGCAGGCAGGGGGGTGCCGTCAGGCCTCCTGCTGCAGCACCAGTGTTCTCACCCTTCGGCAGTGTGAGCCGGCTTTATGCTCCACAGAGCCCTGTGCTGACAGGACCTGTGATGATGTCAATGGAGGGGAGGAGTCAGGGGGTCACATGATCAGCTCCTCAGTATGCAGAACTCCACCGTGCATGGTGCTGGATGAGGTGAAGTTTATGTGTGGGGTTGAGGGATTTACAGTGTGGATGTAGCAGAGACAAGTGTTTACTAGGTGTATGGAGCTGAGCCACGTGTGTATGAGGTGTATGGAGCGGAGCTGAGAGTGTACGAGGTATAAAGAGTGGAGCCACGTGGTTACGAGGTGTACGGAGCCGAGCCACGTGTGCACATGATGTACGGAGCGGAGCTGAGAGTGTACGAGGTGTACAGAGCAGAGCTGCAAGTGTACGAGGTGTACAGAGCGGAGTCACGTGTGTACGAGGTGTATAGAGTGCAGCTGAGAGTGTATGAGGTTTACGGAGCAGAGCCACACATGTACGATTTGTACGGAGCGGAGCTGTGTGTGTACAAGGTGTACGGAGTAGAGCCATGTGTGTACGAGGTGTACGGAGCCAAGAGTGTGCTAGGTGTATGGAGCAGAGCTGAGAGTGTACCAGGTGTACGGAGCAGAGTCAAGTGTGTACGAAGTGTACGAAGCGGAGCAGAGTGTGTACGAGGTGTACAGAGCAGAGCAGAGTGTGTATGAGGCGTATGGAGCAGAGCCATGGGTGTACAAGGCGTATTGTAGCAGAGCCGCATGTGTACGAGTCGTATGGAGCAGAGCTGCGTGTGTATGAGGCATATGGAGCAGAGCCGCATGTGTGCGAGGCATACGGAGCAGAGCCACGTGTGTACGAGGTATAGAGAGCCACATGTGTATGAGGTGTATGGAGCAGAGCTGTGTGTGTACGAAGTGTACGGAGTAGAACCGAGAGTGTATGAGGTGTACGGAGCTGAGTGTGTAATAGGTGTACAGAGCGGAGCCATGTGTGTACCAGTAGTGGCCCCCCAAGGATGCCGCTCCTTTAGTCCTGGCCGCCGCTGTCCACCCTCTGCAGCTCAGCACAATGATGTCATCACTGAGCGCCGCTGTGCTGAGATGTGCAGAGCAGCAGAGCAGACGCTGAGGAGACCAGAGCAGCGAGAAGTGAGGTGGGTATTTACTTTTTTTTTTCTAATCAGTGAGTACACTGATGGTAAACTATGTAATGTGCAATATAATATAGGAGGACAATGGGGGTGCAATATACTATATGGAGAACTATTGGGGCCCATTATACTATATAGAGGACTATGCGGGTGCATTTTTGGCGCCTTGCTCACACAGGTAACCACAGACTCACCTACAGCACGGATTGGTATCCACAGTTGGTACATGGACACGAACAACACCTTCCACCCCAGCACAGTAGGAGGAGCTCAACTTTCTGCCTTTAGGCAAGATCCCCTATAAACACTGGTCGTGGGGGCGGAGTTAGTTAGAGTGTGCAGACGCTACAAGAGCTATGAACACGTACTGGTGGTCGGTGCTGCGTTAGGCCCGAGCCAGTTGCCCTCAACAGCCTCGAGTAGTTCTGCAAGGCCCAAGAGTGGGGTCGGAAGGTGAGGAGAACAGAAAGAACAAAGTGGGAACCGAGGAGCCAGTGTTGGGTTCAGCCAAACAACACACTGGATACTGGAGTCCGAGTCTACTGGAGAGCACCCGGTAGAGAATACCGGTATTCCGTGGAGACTTTAGTCTCCCAGACATCTGCACAGTCACTCACCAGGGAGCCAGGCACTGCGGAGAGAGGAACAGCAGTAGTCCATAGTGGGTGTCCCGTCGACAGCACGGGTGGAGAGAGAGAGAGCAGAGGAGGCCAGCCAAGTTACACATGGGGAAGGTTGCTTCACACCTAAGAGGAAAGAGACAAGGAGGCCTTATACCTCTCGCTGTGGAGACCTAAAAGTGCATCCTGAATACCCGGCAGTGCTCTGGACGTTTACCTGCATCAACACCAGTAAAAGGTAAAGAACAACCAGCGGTGTGTGTGTCAGTTCCTTACCCGCACCCCTGCCATGCACAGAGACTGTCCCGTTATCCAACAGCCTGGCCAAATCCCTGATCCATCCCTCATCTTAATAACCAAACACCCCAGGGATCCAGCTCCGCCTGCTGGGAGCTTCAACACCTAGCTGCTCATCCATCATCCCTGGAGGCTCTACGCAGCACTGGTGCAGTCACCAGAAACCACAGGTGGCGTCACGATAAACTTAAAAACATTTATTCCCTTTTCAACTACCCCTTTTCAGTTGACCACCAGGGCCACGTGTCTGGGACGGCCACCAGTGACATCCCTACCCAGCAGAGGGCCCAGATGCCCGAGTCCTCATACCCTGGGCTAGTCACATTATACTATAAGGAAGGCTATAGGGGATGCATTATACTATATGGAGGACTATGGGGGTGCATTATACTATATGGAGGACTATGAGGATGCAATATGTTGTATGGAGAACTATGGGGGTGCAGTATGCTATATGGAGGACTGTGGGGTGGATTATACTATTTGGAGGACTTTGGGGGTGCATCATTCTATATGGAGGACTGAGGGGGTGCATTATACTATATGGAGGACTGTGGGGGTGCATTATTCTACATGGAGGTCTGTGGGGGTTCAATATGCTATTTGGAGGACTATGGGGTGCATTATTCTATGTGGAGGACTGTGGGGGGGGCTTTATACTATATGCAGGACTATGGAGGTGCATTATACTATATGGAGGACTTTTGGGGTGCATTATACAATATGGAGGCGTTTGGGGTGCATTATACTATATGGAGGACTGTGGCGGAAGTATTGTACTATATGTCATGCTTTAAAGGTGAAATATACTATACAGAGGACTGTGGGGCTGAATTATTCTATATGGAAGACTGTGGGGGTGTATTATTCTATGTGGAGGACTGTGGGGGTGATTATTCTATATGGAGGCCTGTTGAGGTTCAATATGCTATTTGGAGGTCTATGGGGTGCAATATACTATATGGAGGACTGGGTGGTGCATTTCTCTATATCGAGGACTGTGGGGGTGCATTATATTTTATGGAAGACTATGGGGGTGCAATATATATGGAGGAATTTGTGGGTGAAATATACTATGTGGAATTCTATGAGGGGTGTATTATATTATATGGAACCAATTATACTACATGGAAGCCATTATAATATTTGGGGGGCTCTGTGGGAGGCATGATAATACTTGGAGGGCTATAAAGGAGCCTTTATACTTTATGAAGGACTATTTGAGGGCTGTGTTGGGGGCCATTATACTGTACATAGGTCAATTTTACTTCATGGAGGGCTGGGGGGGTCATAGTTGGGGATCATACTATACTGGGGTAGTTGAAGGGGGTACAGTAGAGTCATCATACTGTGCGTGTGGAGGAATGCACTGTGGGGGATCATACAGTGTTCGTGCGGCACTTTTGTTGGCATCACACTTTATAGGGGCACTGAATGGGGAATCTAGGGACTTCAGTAGGAGGAAAATTACTTTGTAAAGGCTGAAATGTTGTGAGAGATGTACCTATGTGACCCAGCCAAATATTCGTTAATTTGGAGGGTGCCCAATTAGAACTTCTGCTCTGGGGCTCCATGATTTCTATGATGCAGGATGCATTGTCCCTCTGCAGGACTGTTTAGCCATAACTTACACACCAGATCCAGTGCTGCCCCTTGGTACATATAAGCATCCAGCCATGTTTCTCCTGAGCAGCGGTTGGTGGGTGGTGCTCCTCTCCCTTTCCGCTCCCATATCCTTTGCTCAACCCAATAGGAAGGACCCTGTTAATAATTCCAGACAGCCCCGTCTGCAGCACTTGTGATTGGCTAAGCAATTTGGGAGTAAGCATGGTCTGTTGGAGGAGAAGTGCCATATTACCAGCTTAGTGCAGTGGTGGCTTGTTGATGCTTAGACTGCAGGTCATTACCTGTGGTGTGTGGACGGTGCTGCATGGTGACTTGTCTGACTAGTTAATGCCAGGCAGTGGTCCAGAGTTTTGTAGGTGTGTGCCAGAGGTTGGCAATCAGTGCTGACTCCTGTGCCATAAGGATGCAGGACAGTCCTGCCTACAGGACCACAGCTCTGCCAGTCGTCATTATGTGTCTATATGCTTGTGCCAAGCCACCATTGCCATTAATGAAGTATAAGAAAAGAGCGGCACTCACCGGAGTTGCGACATGCGGAGTCCTTTATTTGGGTAGTTGTTACACGGTGCACCGTGTAACAACTACCCAAATAAAGGACTCCGCATGTCGCAACTCCGGTGAGTGCCGCTCTTTTCTTATACCTTGTTTGATGGACTGTATCTCGCTGGCACCCTGGATGCCTGTGTGACCTACACTTCTATGCCTACACGCAGTTAAGTTACCTCATAGGTGGTGCCCTCCCTTGTTTTTGTTGCTGGACATTGCCATTAATGATCCTTGTTCTGGATTCTTCTGTGTGGTTCTTGTATGTGAATGTGATGGCGCTGACATCCTTGTATGGACATCTTTTTTTCTTTTTCTGTAAACTAAAATGTCCACCATTTTGCTCATTTTTACATGAAAAATATAAATCTGTATGAACCAGATTTATTTTTACCGATTAAAAAACTTACTAGCGGGGGAGGGGGGGGGGGCGCTGTTTTGCAGATTCCCACAGGCAACAGAGAGGCTAGGTTCACCCCTGCTGCTATCCAAGACAGAATCTGCTTTTGCTGTTCTGGTTTCCAAACATGTTTTCCTTCTGGCCCAGGAAATTTTTCCAGAAACATAGTGGATGCATCAAGCTTCTTCTGACCTGACACCGACTCCTTCTCGCACATTATTGACTACACCACTTCCATGCTCCTGTCCCATGACAACAGGCTTCTTTGGCATTTTGGGTTTTGTTGACAGATTTTCAGATGTTGATGGCACAAGTAAAGATAGCTGTCACAGTCAAAATAGAGGGGAAAATGGCCTGGTACGTGCTTAGTAGCAGGCAGTAGAAAATGTTTGGACTATTGCTTTGCCCAGGACACTAACAGCCTATTTAAGTGGACTAATGTGGATAGCAGAAGCCAGACTAGGACCCCTAAAACAGCGGGGAAAATTGTTTGGTGTGTGCTTTGTAGCAGGCAGTCGGAAATGTTTGGTCTACTGCTTTGCCTAGGGCACTAAATGCCTTTTTAAAGGGAACCTGTCACTTCAATTTAAGCCCCTACACTATCACTAGCTGTCCCTACACCTTCCTAGCTGCTCCCTAGCTATCCCTCTGTGAGCTAAAGGAGGCTCTATAAAACTGGAGAAAAATAACTTATAACTTACAGAAGTCCCTGAGGCTGGGGACTGGAAAGGCATCCCCAGGCTCCATTCTCCCCTCCTGGATCCAGCAGTGCACGCCCCGCTGGGCGGCATTATTCTTTATTCATCACGTGATTGGCCCGGTTTCAATAAGCGCATTGTGCATGTGCGAAGCCGGGCTGATCACATGATCAAGCCCATAATGCCCCGCGCCGAATGTGACGTAGCAGGCAGTGCATACTAGCTGTACAGAGGGCAGGAGATTCCAAATAGAGGAGGTGGTGGTGAAGAAAGAATAATGCCGACCAGCGGGGCGTGCGCTGCCGGATCGAAAAGGGGACAATGGAGCCTGGGGACGCCTTTCCAGTCCCCAGCCTCAGGGACTTCTGTAAGTTGTGTAATTATTCTCCAGTTTTATAGGGCCCCTTTAGCTCACAGAGTGATAGATAGGGAGCAGCTAGGAAGGTGTAGGGACAGCTAGTGATAGTGTAGGGGCTTAAATCGAGGTGACAGGTTCCCTTTAAGTGCACTAATGTGGTCAGCAGAAGCCAGGCTCTGACCCGAAAAACAACAAGGAAAATGGCTTTGTACATTGCTTTGTGGCAAGAAGTATGAAATGTTTGGACTGCTGGTTTGCCAAGGGCACTAACAGCCTTTTTAAGTTGAGTAATGTGGAAAGCATAATCCAGACTCTGACCCTAAAACAGCGGGGAAAATTGCCTGGTGCATTGCTTTGTAGTAGGCAGTACGAAATGTTTGGACTACTACTTTGCCTAAGGCAATATATGTGGACAGCAGAAGGTAGACTGTGACCCCCAAAACAACGGGGAAAATGGCTTAGTGGATGCTTTGTAGCAGGCAGTAGGAAATGTTTGGACAATTGCTTTTCCTAGGGCATTAACCGTCTTTTTAAGGGGACTAATGTGGACATCAGGAGGCAGGCTGTGACCCCCAAAACAGCGTGGAAAATGGCCTGGTGTGTGCTTTGTAGCAGGCAGTAGGAAATGTTTGGATTTCTTCTTTGCCTAGGGCACAGCCCCCTTTATAAGTGGACTCATGTCGACAGCAGACAGCAGACAGGCTCTGACCACTAAAATAGTATGAAAAATAGAGCAGTGCTTTTTTAAAAAAAGGCAGTACAAAATGATTCTACTCTGTGTGCTGGAAAAATAGAGCTTTCCTCTTACAAGAGCTGTTTTAAGATGGACACTGGAAGAACACTTTCATCTCTTCCTAACTAATGCACAATCTATCCCTCCCTCTACTCTAAATTTGTTGTGTGGCTTCAGCTCTTAAAATAACTATTGTTTGGTGGTATTAAGGAGCTACTGACCGGCTCCTTTAAACTGTCCTTGCTTGAGTATCTCTCACTCCCTGCTATACACTGACCTAGTATGCACTGCAGGTAGCCCTAAAGAGGGCTTTTGTGTTATCAAGAGGCCTAAACACACTTCCTAGCAGCTAAGTGATCTCTCCCTATGCTTCTACAACGCCGGCTTCAGATGCAATGTGCGCAAGATGGCGGCAGCAGGGCTTAACCCTTTCATGACCTTGGAATTTTTCATTTTTGTTTTTTGCTCCTCTGCTTCCAAGAGCCATAACTTTTTTATTTTTCTGTCAATATAGATATATAATGGCTTGTTTTTTTGAGGGACGAGTTGTACTTTCATATGCAATAATTTATTTTATCATATAGTGTACAGGGAAATTGCCAAAAAATTGTAAATGCAGTGAAATTGCAAAAAAAGTGCCATAACACGTTTGTTTTTTGGGTATTTTAGTCGCTATTTTCACTATATGGTAAAACTAACATGACGGGGTGATGCCTCGGGTCGGTACGGGTTCGTAGACACCCAACATGTATACCTTTACTGGAATCTAGGTGGTGAAAAAAAATTCAGAAGTTTGAAAAAAAAAAACAAAACGACTTTTTGCGCCATGTTCTGCGTTCTCATTTTTTGGGATCTGGGGCTATGTGATGGCTTATTTTTTGCGTCTTGAGCTAATGTCCCTAATGATACCATTCTTGGGGGCATCCCCAGTTTTGATCACCCGTTATTGCATTTTATAGCAATGTTGTGGCAACCAAAAAAACTGAATTTTGGCGTTTGGACCATTATTTCAGCTAAGGAGTTTATGGCTCTCATTAACGGATTTAATAGGATGATAAATCGGGCGATTCTGAACGCGGCGATACCAAACATGTGTATTTTTTTTTTTTTAATACTTTTATTGTGATTGGGGGAAAGGGGGGTGATTTGAACTTTTATATATATATATTTTTTTTTTACAGGTTTTTAAAAACTTTTTTTTTTTTATTAATCCTTATTTTTACACTGCCCCGTAGAGAGGCACCCTGCTGCACAGGCTGATCGCTTCTAGGAGATACCGATGAGCTGCAGCTCATCAGTATCTCCCAGAATTGCGGACGGGCTGTGGTTGGCAACACCTGCCAACCACAACCTGGAAGTGCTCTCTGACAGCATCCAGGGTCTAACCAAGACCCCGGGCTGTCACGTAAGCACCAGAGATCCTGCTATATTATCGCAGGAGCAGGTGGGGAACAGCGCGTTCCCCCGCCACAGCCGCCTTGGATCCTTCTGTCAGTGATGGACAGTGGGACCCAAGGGGTTAACAGCGCTGATCGGATCCCGGATCCGATCGGTGCTGTTACCCTGATATCTCAGCTGATGAGCTCACATCAAACCCCCCTTACCAGCCCATGACGTTGTACAACGTCATAGGTCGGGAAGGGGTTCAATAGACCATATGATTTTGCTCGGCCAGCCAATCGCAGTAATGCCACAACCAAGATGTCTGCAGCATTACTGTGATTGGTTGAGAAACCCATCATGTTAAGTGGCTGCAAAGGAGGCGCCACAACTGCAGGTTCGGACATCTGAACATAGCGAGGTGAGTACACAAATACTCTCAACATAACGAGTAACCCGAATACCGTACTATTGTGCGTAGTAGCAAATACATTTGCTCAACACTAGTGATGATACATTTTCATTCTTCAGGTCAGTAGGAATAATATTTTAATATTTATTCATTAATATATATAGTGCTATTAATTTCATAGCACTTGACATACATCAGTACTGCTGTTCCTATTGAGGCTCACAATCTAAATATCCTATCAGTATGTCTTTACAATGTGGGAGGAAACTGAAGTGCCCAGAGGAAACCCACACAAACACAGGAACAACATACAAACTCCCTGCAGATGTTGCCCTTGGTGGGAATTGAACTCAGGACTTTGGGACCTCTGCAATCTCAGTGCTGCAAAGGCTGCAGTGCTAACCACTTGAGCCACCGTGCCTGCCCAACATACTGATACCACATTTAAATATTTTTTTTATGATTTGAGCACTTTTACACTGTGTTGTAAGTGTTATAATTTTTTTATTTTTCCGCTGACGGAGTTGAGTGGTGACTTGTTTGATTTTATCACTGGGACCCGATGGAGTTATTAATAAGATTTTTATATATATAAATTAGTATTTATTATTTTAAGTTGCTATGAGAGTAAATACTATCTTGGATAATTTTGTGAATAAAAAACAACTTTATTGTACAAATATCAATTAAAACGGATCCAGACTCACAAAACAATTAGTGTAGGAAAATCAGGACAGTAAATTCAAACATTTCACAATGTGATCAATAAAGACAATTTCTGATCTTATAAAAATACCATATGGACAAACAGTAGTTATCTTAGTAACTTCAGGATGCCTCCAAATTGGTGGCTAATCCTACCACCAGACTTGTTTGTCCTCACAGAAAATGAAAGGGATATATCACACCCTACTTCTCTCTGGTATACACATTGTATGTTTATCGTCCATCAAAATCCTATTATAAAATTCTTCACACTTGACGCGTTTCGCCCATTTTTATAACTGGAACTCATCAGAAGTTTTTGGAGAGGTCCTTTACAGCCTGGAAAGACAACCATGTCATTACATGCATCTTTTACTGAGTGAATGTAGCATCCATTAATTAACAATTTACTATGAAATACCTTGCACTCTATTGCTGCAGCATCAAGGAGAAAACAGCTGTGTCACTAGATCCCTTTGAGTATAAAATATTGGACCAGGTGTACTAAAAGTTGAAATAAAGTCGTGTAAATATCGGGGCACCCAAAAGAACTGGGGTAAGAATTTACAAAATGGATACTTACAGGATAAACACCAAGAAATTCAATTGACATCCCACCATGAGGCCAGAACCTTAAATATTAGTTCACTAAAGATCTGTAAAGATGTTTAGAGATAAAAAGTTCAGCCATACTAGTCACAAAAATTGGCTGTATCAACACACTAAGATGAAGCTTACTTACAGGCTCATGATATGAGAGTTCCCCAAATATCAGGAACATACTAGTCCATGGTAGTCATATTAAACACAATATCCACCGACCTCAAGCCCTGTAAGGGAGGTTTTTGTTTAGGAACGTTCAGATATAAACAAAAGCCATAAGGATCCCAAAAAAAAGGGGTATTCCTCATATGATATCATTTGCTAATCAGCCAAATCATGGTTACTTACAGTTTCAGTGGAAATCAATGGTATGGCCCCATGGCAGGAGTGTTTGGGATCCTCTCCCATCATTTTATATAGCCCCCATAACACTTGATTCAATCCACCTGTATCCAATATGGCAGGATCACCTCCACCTGAGGAGGAGCACCAAATTAGGCTCCATACATTCCCTGTATCAGAGGTGCATTATCGCTTCCTCCATCGTGGCGTGACATCATCTTTGGAGGCATCCTGAAGTTACTAAGATAACTACTGTTTGTCCATATGGTATTTTTATAAGATCAGAAATTGTCTGTAGTAATCACATTGTGAAATGTTTGAATTTACTGTCCTGATTTTCCTACACTAATTATTTTGTGAGTCTGGATCCGTTTTAATTGATATTTGTACAATAATTGTTTTTTATTTACAAAATTATCCAAGATGGTATTTACTCTCGTAGCAACCCAATGGAGTCAGGTAGGGAGTTCATTCCCTCTCACAGCCTTCTAGATATCCTGATCTCTATAGATCATGGCATTTAGAGTGTTATCAACCCAGATCCACACACATGCCTGCCAGGGCTTTGACTGCAGGAGCTCGACTGTCAGCTGATCAGCCCCGGGCACCATTGATCAGCCTGATGCCCGGGCACAGCTGACAGCCCTGGGCACAGCTGATAAGCCTGGCTCCTGCAGAGATCATGCAGAGAAGAGCTGATATTCAACACTTGTAAAGACATACAGATAGGCTGTTTAGATTGTGATCTCCAAGAGAGACAGCATTACTCATGTATGTAAAGTGCTATGGAATTAATAGCGCTATATAAATCAATAAATTATTATTATATTATTATTATTATATTAACACTTCTTTGTGCACTTCTCTGACTGACCACATCTCTCTGAGTGCAGGGACCACTAACAAGTGTCCCCACACCTCTTCCCCTGCAGATCAGCAGTCAGTGATAGCTATCGTTATGGAACTGTCACTGTGTGTTTACACGCAATGATAGTTCAAAGCCATGATGTGTATAGTCATCATGATGCGGGAAGTGACATTTTCCCACAAAGGCTATACATGTCATTGGTCGTAAAGTGGCTAAATAGGGTTCATGAGTCTGTGCAATACTTATACAGTAGTTAAGGTTTGCTTGCATGAGCTGAATAAGCACTTTAAAGGGAACCTGTCACCTGATTTTAAGGCCCTACACTATCTCTAGCTGTCCCTACACCTTCCTAGCATCTCCCTATCTATCCCTTTCTTAACTAAAGTGTCCCTATGAAAGAAGTGTAAAATAAGTATAAACTTACTGCAGTCCCCGTGGTTGGGGGACTGGGTAGGCGTGGCCTCAGTTCCTTCAGCACACCTCCGTCTTGTAATGCATGCCCCGCTGGGCGGCATTATTCTGGGTCCACTCAGCCCCATTAATTGGAATCTCCCGCCCTCTACACCTCTTTGCACCGGCCGGGCGTCACATCTGGCGCGGTGCATTATGGGCCGTCACGTGATCGGCCCTAGTGCATTCTGGGTCCGATCACGTGATCGGCCCCAGTGCATTATGGGCTTGATCACGTGATCGGCCCCGGCTTCAATAAGCGCATTGCGCATGCGCGGAGTCGGGGCCGATCACGTGATCAAGCCCATAATGCACTGGGGTCGATCACGTGATCGGACCCAGAATGCATCAGGGCCGATCACGTGACGGCCCATAATGCACCGTGCCGGATGTGACGCCCGGCCGGTGCAAAAAGGTGAAGAGGGCGGGAGATTCCAATGAATGTGGCTGAGTGGACCCAGAATAATGCCGCCCAGCGGCGCGTGCATTACAAGACGGAGGTGTGCTGAAGGAACTGAGGCCACGCCTACCCAGTCCCCCAACCATGGGGACTGCAGTAAGTTTATACTTATTTTACACTTCTTTCATAGGGACACTTTAGTTAAGAAAGGGATAGATAGGGAGCTGCTAGGAAGGTGTAGGGACAGCTAGAGATAGTGTAGGGCCTTAAAATCGGGTGACAGGTTCCCTTTAAATTCTAAACCTTTAAAAATGAATATGATATCTATGTCTCTTTAACTGAAATCTATAAGTAACTGCAATTTCAAAAGCAGAAAATAATAAACAATTATAAGTCTAAGAACAAAAAGCAGTTTGCTTAAATGTAGGAATCTGGGCAGTGACAACCATAGGATTTTTTTAAACCAAGTCCATGAGTTGGCGCAGTAAAAGCTCTTTAGAGCCCAAATACTTAATATGAAGAGAGTGATTTCAAGTACTGGAGCATGCGCAGTATACACTACTGTGTGGGAGTCTGCGTTAAGTACATAAGGATTTCCTTGGACTTTTACACTAAGTCCATAATTATCTATATTGCTCATTCGCGTTCAATGAACCTGTAGTTTACGCTAAGAACATAAGGATTTCTGTGGACTTTGAGACTAAGTCCATAATTATGTGTACTGCGCATGTGCACTTGATGAACCAAGAAGTATTTTATCTCCTGCTGTGTCTGATTCGATAAAGAACTACAAGAGAGATTATTTGATAGGTAAATAACTAATGATGAGTAGGATGTAGTTAGATCACTTATTGGCTATATGACACGAATGAGAAGTTGATAACTCTATGGCCAAATCTCCCCTCCTTCATGAGTATGAGTATTGGAGGGTTTGAAAGGAGTTGTCTGTAGATCAAATGTTATGGTTATGCTAATTGGCCACAAGACCTCTAATGTTATTATCAGAGGTATCAAAAAGGAATATTTCCTTTCCTGATCACATACAGGCTCAGTCCCCTGATGTCACCGGAATAGACAAAACATGTCAGGGAGCCTTGTAGAATTTTATTTTAACTGTTGGTGTTAGGCAGCCATTACTGACAGCATCGACACTGGGGACCAAAATTAGAGAACAATATATGATCACTTGATTTTTCAGACAGAATGTAATCTACATTGATCAACAATTGAAGGTTTTTGTGTAACGGGTACACCATGCCACTAGAACAGTGTTTTCCAAAATAACCAAATTTATCAACTTAAAACCTTTATTTTACACAAAATGTGATGATCATAATTAGAGAACAGCAATGACTATAACACAGAGAAAGATTAAAACTAAATTTTGTGAAGGTTTCAACAGTCACCAATCAGTAGAAAGTGTACAGGCATTTGCTTTCAATGCAGTGTATATTTAGTCCTTATATTGTCCGATTATGGAAAAAAATCTATTTTGATAGTTTATTTGAGAATGACCTCTATGATAGAGCTTAATGAATACAGGTGCCTTAGCAATCCAGTAATTTTAACTACGGTAATTCTTCTGTGCACTAATATTTTCTTAAAATCATAAAATAAAAGTAAATTTTTAGTTTTAAGTTTGGGGATTTACTTGCCCAAGGGAAATTGTAATTATCAATTACTGGGGAACAATTTGAAAAAACATTTCTGTTGAGTTAGGTTTTTGAGCTGATTTATACTAAAATTGGCATGATGATCCCAAAAATGTAGTCAGTTTTTTTCTAGCACGTCAAGTTTTACCTCCACAACTTACATGCCAGAGATGCACAATTGCACTGATATCTGTAATAAGACTTGTTATCCGATTACAATATATATATATATATATATATATATCCTTTGTAAAAAAACATGATAGTGTTAAAAAACATATTTGTCATACCTATTTCTTATATATTTCATTTTTTATTCATATTTGTACTATTTAAAAAAAGAAAAAAAAAAAACCACTTTTTAGGTACAGTAGTTTACATATTTTTGAGCAGACAAAAATCCTATAGTTCAAAAACTTGATGTGATAGAGAAAAACTGAGATAATTTCTGGATTCAGCATCCAAAAATTTATTAAGAACAGTTGTCTGACCTAACTCCTAAAAAATTGTGTTCCCCATTATCCACACACTGACTTTTCTGGAACTAAATGTATCTTTTGAATTAGGGGTTGGGGCTGTATTATCTAAGAGGCTGTCCCCTAATAAGTGACATCCATGTGCGTTTTTCTCAAAAAGGTTATCGCTGGACAAAAAGAACTATGATATTTGCAATAGAGATCTTTTAGCCATTAAGTTGGATTTTGAGGAGAGTCATCTTTTTTTGGAGGGAGCAGTTCCCCTTGTCACAGTAATTATAAATCATAAAATCTTCTATACCTCGCTAAACATCTTAATTCTAGACAAGCTAGGAGGTCTCTACATTTTATCAGATTTAATTTTGTTGTCACTTACCATCCAGGAGTTTAGAAAGCGAAAACTAATATTTTGCCGTGAAGTTTCCCTGGAGGGAGGTCGTTCTGAACAAAATTTTAGGGGAGCATCATGACCTGATTTTTGAGGGCCATCCATGCAGTATAGCGACTTTGGACCTTCTTTTTCAATGTTTTGGTGGCAAGGTTGCATAAGGATGTGGTTGATTTTGTGTCCACCCCACACCAGAGAGCTCCACAAGTCTATCCGCAACCTGTCCTATGCATATCCGGTCACGCGCTAACCAACACAAAAAGGTCGATCTAGCCATCGTAGGGGGGAACGCAGGTTTGTCAAACAAGGGGCTCAGCCTACCCGGTCTGGACGTCAACTTCAATTTGCAGTTAATCCTATCCCAAAGCCTCAGAACCATCTGAGAAAGTGAGACCCACTCCGTCACAAGAGGGCGCGAGGTCCTGTCAAGCCAGGGAAGCCAGTATAGGGGCATAGGGGAGAGGAGGCCCTCCAGGGTCACCCATTGTTTATGGACACTATTGAGCCTCCAGTCTACCAACCTGGAAAGCAAAACTGCATGATATTATTTTTTGAAATTGGGGAGGCCCACCCCCTCCCCCTTACTTTTAGGTCTAGTCAAAATTGAAAGTCGAATTCTCGGTCTTTTGCTTCCCCAAATAAAATTATTTATCGCCGATTGCAGACGTCGAAAAAAACTATCCGGAATATTTATCGGTACAGTTTGGAAAAGATACAAAAACCGGGGCAAAACATCCATTTTAATTACACTCATACGTCCCAACCAAGAAAGTCGAGGCTTGTCATATTTCGCCAGGTCAATGACCGTCCTCCTCAGAAGCGTGACATAATTCAGCTCATAGATTTCACTTAAATCCGTAGGAATCAGCACACCCAAGTACTTAAGTGCCGAGGTTTTCCACTTAAATGAAAAGGACGCCTGGAGCTCAACACCAGGTCACCAGACAGGGATATGCTAACCACCTCTGTTTTAGAGTAATTAACCTTGAAATTTGAGATGTCCCCAAGCTTCCGAAATTCCCTAATGAGCACCGGAAAACCTATGAGTGGATTGGTAACATACAAAAGTAAGTCATCCGCATATAGCGATAGCGTAAAGCTATGTTGACCAATCTGTACTCTGTCATTATCTGGTGAGCCACGAAGTGCCACCGCTAAGTGCTCCATGGCAATAACAAAGTAATGGGGATAGAGGACATCCCTGTCTGGTACCATTGTGTATTGCGATGGGTGCCGAAAAAATACCATTTATTTTAAGTCGTGCTGTGGGGCCCTGATACAAAGCAAAAATCTTTTCAAACAACCCGGCTCTCAACCCAAGTTGTGTCAGGGAGGGTCGTAAGAAAGGCCATCCCAGGCGATCAAACGCCTTTTCCACGTCAATGGATAGCAAACAGGCTGTGACCCTTCCTGTGCGCATATATGAAGTAAGGAGCAAGGTTTTCACCGTATTATCTCTAGCCTCCCTACGCTGCACGAATCCCACCTGGTCATTATGTATGACCTTGGTGAGGACTGGACCCAATCTGTTTGCTATGATCTTTGCATATATTTTCACATCAACGTTGATGAGGGAGATGGGACGGTAATTTGTGCAAAGGCTGGGGTCTTTGTCCGGTTTGGGAATAACCACAATTGTGGCCATCAGTGTCTGCGGAGCAAAAGGACAGGTCGCCGCCATGGAGTTAAATAATTTAACTAAAAATGGTGACAAAGACTCCACAAATATTTTATAGAAATTAGCCGAGAAACCATCTGGCCCGGGGCTCTTGCCGTTCGCCAGTGCCTTGATGGTCTCCGTGATCTCTATTTCTGACAGAGGACTCTCCAAAGCCTCAACTTCGGTCTCTGGAATAGAAGGGAGCGGTGTGTCGTGAACATATTCATCTACCTTCGTGTGGAACTCCTCCGAGGACATATCCGCAAGTGGGCCTCTGAGATTATACAGTGAGTCATAATACCGCCTAAAGGAGTCCGCTATTTCCACAGGGGAGTGGACCGTCGCCCCCGACCCTGACTTTATGTTAGGGATATAGGTAGTAGATGTACGGGGATGCAGGAATCTCGCCAATGCTCTACCCGGTTTGCAAGAATATTCATACAAGTATCTATGAAAACAGTCCCGTTGTCTTGCCAGTGTAGTGTCGACTAGAGTGCTCAATTTACTCCTAACCTGTAAGAGGTCAGCCATCGTCTACGGATCTCTCGTTCTCTTATGTGCAGTCTCTAGGGCCGGAACTTGAGACAACAACTCAGTAATAGCCTCAGCTCTACTCCTCTTTAGTCGGGCCCCCTGCTGAATAAGGACCCCTCTGACAACTCCTTTCAGTGCCTCCACTGGAAGGGGAGGGCCGTAGGATCAGTCTTATATATGTCAAAGAAGTCTGTAATTGCCTTCCGAACCGCCTGAAGACAGGAAGGGTCACTCAACAATCCAGGGTTCAGGGACCAGGTCCACTCCCCCATGGCTGAGCTTGGCAGCCGAAAGGACAGCATCACCGGAGCGTGGTCCGACCAAATGGTCACGTCAATTCCCATCTGCAGGTCATAGGACAGAAGACCATGGCTCACCAAAATATAATCAATTCGACTATGGGAATTATGGACTGTGGAAAAATAGGTGTAGTCTCTGTCTGTGGGGTGCATGATCCGCCAGACATCTACCAATCGCAGATCTGTCAGCACATGTTTCAGGCTCTCTAGCTTTGAAGGGGGCACCGATGACCCGCCCGAGGAGGAGTCCATGGCACGGTCCAACACCATATTAAAGTCACCCCCTGTTATCACATATCCCTCTGCAAATGTGAAGAGATCACGGAGATAACGTTTGCATGTCCGAGCCTGGTCCTGATTGGGCAGGTAAAGATTAGCTACAGTAAAGGTGTCATTAATAATCTTGATCTTGAGAAACAAGAATCTGCCATTTGGATCTGACCTAGAGGCCAACACCTGAGCCCGTAGGTTTTTATGCAATGCTATGCTAACCCCTCTTGACTTGGTCTCTGTATTGCTAGCATGGAACCATTGTGTGTAATATCTATGACCAAGAGCAGGGATCTTATCCATCTTAAAATGCGTCTCCTGCAGTAGGAGAACATCTACCCGCTTATTGTGCATATGATATAACACTTTCAATCTTTTTCAGGGTGTTGAAACCCCTGACATTCAGGGAGCAGAGCTGCAGATTCGCCATGGGAACCCCCGATTCTATCTTACAGCCAAACCAGGACAAGCAAAAGTGGATGGGGGGGGGAAGGTAAATGAGGAGGTAGGGAAAGCGTTAGGGGAAAGACAAATCAGAGGTCAAGTAGAGAAGAGAAAAAGTGTGAAGAGATAAGAAACTTGATCAGACAGAGGACAGTAGTCTGTCTGAGGAACCAAGAGGCTTCAAGTCACTAGGTTCAGTGTAAACTTAACAAGTCAGAGAAATCTCTGAACAAATGTGTCAAAGACACGCCCTAATATGAGAAGTGGTTGGACACCGAGCAACCAGCCCGACCCCAACAACCATTTTAACTAAAAAAAAAAATACAAATATCATAAGCCCTCGTAGACATTTACTAATAAGGACCCCTATAATGAAACATGAGCTATTGCAGATAATCATATGTATTGGATGTACTTAGTTTTGTACCTAGGTAGCAATATCATCCCTCCGTGCCTCACATATATGAGTCTCAAAGTGGGGCAGAGAAACCATCGGCACAGTGTAGTCTCAAACAAAACCCCCACCCCCTCTCAACACCCTGGCCAAAACAACAAGCAGAAGGTCTATATTAAGCCCATGAAAGTCTATGGGTGTAAACTCATAGCTCCCGTGGGAGGGACAGGGAGACCAAAAATCTCAGAAAAAAAGAGAATGGCAAAATCCGAACCGTCAAAATATTGTTGAACAGTCAAGTGTCTTCAGGACGGTCAGAAGGTCTGCGACGGCGTCATCGGCTTCTTTGCCTCTTATTTAAAGGCTCGACAGAGGGGCCTCCAGAGCGATGCAGACTCCTCAAACCAAAACTGGAGAACTGTGGCCACTCGCCTAATTCCACCAGTGGCAAATCCAATGCAGATGTGAAGTCCAGCAGGTCTTCCGGTGATCTTAGGACAGTCATCCCTCTCTCCCCCCTCACCTGGAGCTGGAAGGGGTATCCCAAGCTATATGGAATATGTCTCTCTTTAAGAACCTCCATCAGGGGGCGTAATGCACGTCTTTTAGCAAGGGTAATGCGTGAAAGGTCAGCCAGTAACAAAATTTCCGAGCCATTGAAGTCGATGGAATCATGATCTCTAGCTTTAGACATAATTTCATCCTTAATTCGAAAATAATGTATGCAGCAGATGACTTCCCTTGGTCTAGTGGCATCGGGATTTTTGGGGCCCAGGGATCGATGAGCTCTATCTATTTCAATGTCCGCCTCTCTTCCCAGCAAGGGGTTAAAGATACCATGAAGGGCCGACATCAGGTCACGTGGTGCAACCAACTCCGGTATCCCAAGGAGCCGAATATTATTATGATGGTTTCTGTTTTCGCCTCCTCCATCATATCTAATAACAAGTGAAAGTTCCCAGAGTGGAGATCAAGAAGCTATTGCTGGGAATGTACCTGCGAGGAGAGCCTCTCCACTGTGGCCTCCAATGTAGTAACATTAGTGTGGAGGGTAGTCACATCTTCTTTGAGGGTCCCCAGCTCGCCTCTACACACTGCCTCCAGTCTCTGAATGTAGCCCTCCATGTCCATTTTGGTGGGTATTGCGTTCAGCCGAGCCCTTAGATCTATAGCATCCATAGGGAGATGTGTATAACTCTCGCTTCTTGCACACATGGGGGAGACCTGCATGTTGTCCTGTGGGTCTACACTGATGGGGGACATACTGGGCATAGACTTACTATTGGATGGGTCTCCTCTAGTATGCTCGTTCCCTCCGAATGCAGGGATCCACCAGACTCCATAAGCTGACAGGTTAGGGCAGCAGAAGAAGCAGCAGTGTCTTGGGATCTCACTCCTTGTGCAGGACGGTCGAAGCAGGGGAGAGGGGAGGAGGGCCACCGCTCACTGCAGCAGCTTCTCTTGTGCCTCCATCCCTCGGTGTCACCTCAGCCTCAACCCCCTCCGCTGAGAAATCCCAGGTCTTCCGTGCCACCGGGTGCCGCCAAGTACTTGGTAATACTCGCTCCCCAAGGGCCCGCAGTGGGCTCGCGAGGTGCCTGGGAGCAGAGGCCGGTCTTCCCCTTCATTTAGGTCTAGATAGGTAGGCTTAATTCGCTAATTATCGGCTGCAAGGGCTGGAGAAAGCTGGAGCTCCTGTGAAGTGCTTCCTCACAGCTCCATGTCCAAGCCACACCCTCCAGTTTATTATTTTTTAACAACTTTTACTCACTTTTAGGCTATTTTCGCAGTGTATCTATAGATAGACTGCGAAAGTATTCATACTCGCTATACTCGCAATTAGTAGGAAGTACCGGTACCTACTCGTTATGAGTATAGCGAGCACGAATATTAAGGTACTCGCTCATCCCTAATGCCCTCATTTCAAGTAGATAGTATAGTCAATAAAACTGTGCAGTAGAGTATATAGTACCAATCATTACAACATAATGTAAGTACGCCCCATACCTGACATTCCCCCATCCTACTGTATCCTAACCCACCCCTCATAGACTGTGAGCCCTCGTGGACAGGGTCCCTGCCCCTCTTGTACCTGTACGTCCTGATCGCCTAGATTTAGTGTACTTGTTCTTGTCTCCCTCATCCTCATGTAAAGCGCCATGGAACCCAATGGCGCTATATAAATAAATAATAATAATAATAATAATACACAAGTACAGTACATAAAAGAAGAATTTTCACTGATTCTCAGTGGTACAAGGACATGTATTGTAAATCTGAATGCATGATGTGTTATGCATTTCCAAATGCGAAGATTACACTATGACTGTGTAAGTGATGGAAGAAATCCAATAAAAGTCAATAATGGAACTGCAAAGGAGAAAAGTAATATGGCTCTGTAAAATGGTATAAAAACAAAAGGTCAAGATATAACAATTGCTGCTAATAAATACTATTTGTTACGATGATAAACACAGCTTTAGGACTGGAGTAAAGGATTATTGATTCATTGTATGCATGGATTTGAAACAATTGTAGATAATTCAAGGCAATATCAATGGAAGCAGACAAAGAAATACCATGTTATTGACAATGTGTACATTCAAGCAACTACGGTATATAGCATATATAGGAATTATATGTAAAAAAAAATATATGTTTCTAAAACCTCATATACCATGGTGTTTATATTTGCTATATAATATTAATTTCTCTGAATTCTGAGGTTAGAATCCCTTATATGCAGATAACAGCCCTATAGAAACATTCCGTTTTTGCATTTTCTCTCTCAGTTCTGATTGTTCTTTAAGTGCACAATAATTTAGTACATTTTGTTTGTGAGTGGGGATTTCAGACAGTGTTTCCCGTCCTGATTTTCAAACATCCGATTCATAGTTGACAATGGGCAATCTTTAATTTGATTGCTCCCTGTTCTATCTTTCCCAACAATTGCTAGTGTTTATATTTAGGAAGCATACACTAAAAACATTCAATACCCTTAAAATTTTAATTTGTCAGCTTAGGCAAATTTTTCCTTAAACATGAGAGGCTATGGGCTACAAATCGCGCCAGATCAGTCAGAAAATTGTACCGGTTCCCAGACGCCTGGTGCTGAAAGAGCGGCAGCTGTGAAATGCAGCCGTGCTCATTCATCACCATAGACAGCACAGCATTACAGAGCTGCCGCTAAAGTTCAGCACCTGGAGAGCTCCACGGCTGAAATTTCAGCACTGGACAGCGGTACAGACGCACATAAACGATTCCTGCTTAAAACAGGATCGGATGGCATATTTGCCCTAAGTTTCTGCTCGTCCAGGTCTGTCAGGTTATGTCCAGTGCATCCTGCAAAACACTGGACACAACCTGACAGCCGAAAATTGTGGTGTGAAGTCGGCCTTAAAGAGAGAAGAGAAAGAAATTCAAGCAGGGTGTAGTAGAGGGAGCAAGAGAAGCAACATCTGGCAGGAAGGAACGGAAGATGGGAGGAAGGAGAGTGACTGCTCAGCAAGTGATACTACCAATTTTCAGGACAGGTCTAGGGAACATGCACAGCAAGCCATTCTAAGGATCTTTAAAGCATAACTACCATTTAAATTTTTATTTATTAATAATGTAGAGCAATTGATTTTAATAAACTTTCAAATATACTTTTATCAGAGAAGTCTGTTTGAAAACCATTTATAAACATTAAACAAGATGTCCCACTACACTGTGTGTAAATCAGACATACTGTATGTTCATTCTCAGTCAAATCTGTTTTCAAACTGAATAGGGCATGTAACCATATAAGGGTGGGGGTATGGCCTACACTGCGAGCTCCTGACTACAGCTGATGAGGAAACAATGTACAGATTACTTCAGGCTACAGCACAGTTGCTAAGCAATGTCAGAATTTCAGGTTCATGTTAAACTCCTCTTTCCTTGGCACAAGCTTCTGATCTGTCATCTGGCTCCACACAGCTCAGTCAGGATCTCTGTTTACCACTTCTCTGCTGGCACATCACACTGCTCACTATCAGCCTGCTCTCAGAAGCTGTGGAAATACACACACAATACTGGCAGACACTGAGGGATGCTGCCCATGCCCACACAGCCATAAAATGCAGATTTTAAAAGAGCACAGAAAAATGTGAGAAAATATGTCATATGGTACAAAAAAGCGTTAGCTTATCTGGTATGTAACCCAGCATTAACCCTTTCCCGACCTCTGACGTTGTACTACGCCATGAAAGTTGGTGCCTTCACGACCCATGACATTGCACAACGTCATGGCGGTTACCACGGCACCATTGCTGCAGTAACCGCCATCGGGCCCCGATGCTCTGTGATTCCTATCACAGAGCATCGAGGCTCAATGTCAGGGGGGGTGGATTCCCCACCCCGGTTCCAAGATCACTGTGATTGGCTGTTGATTCTGTCTCCACCTATAGAAGGGGCGGTCAGAGCCCCTTCTATAGGCTGGAGTGCTGGAGGGGGCAAAGATCGCCCCCTCCAGCACAGATAGGGAGTTATCTGATCACAGCCCATCATCTTCACCAAGATGGCGGCGGTGCAGACACTTATGCTGGCCACCGCCGCCTGTTTCCCGCCGCCGCCACCAACAGGTGAACCGCCACTTCTCTGCAGCTCGATCCTCCATGCAGGGGAATCGGGCTGCAGAATAGTGATCTGGCAGCCCAGGCATTGTGATCCACTGAGTGGATCACTGTGCCTGGGCTGTCAGATAACTTTCTGCAGCCCGATCCCCCATGCAGGGAGATCAGGCTGCAGAATAGCGATCTGGCAGCCCAGGCACTGTGTTCTACTTAGTGGATCACTGTGCCTGGGCTGTCAGATCGCTTTCTGCAGCTCTATCCCCATACAGGGGAATTGGGCTGCAGAGTAGCGATCTGGCAGCCTGGCCGCAGTGATCCACTTAGTGTGGATCACTGTGCCCAGGCTGTCAGATCGCTACTCTGCAGCCCAATCCCCAATGCAGGGGGATCGGGCTGCAGAATAGCGATCTGGCAGCCCAGGCACTGTGATCCACTATGTGGATCACTGCTCCGGGGCTGTCAAATCGCTTTCTGCAGTTCGATCCCCATGCAGGTGCATCGGGCTGCAGAGTAGCGATCTGACAGCCCGGGCGCAGTGATCTACTATAGACGGTGGATGTAGCAGAGGTGATTGAGCGTCGTGGGACCTTCGTTGTGGACTACGTCGGGGGCGATAGAGCGTCGTGGGACCTTTATAATAAAGATGGAGTCTGAATTTTGTTTGTATTTTTATTCCAAATAAAAAGATTTTTCTCTATGTGGTGTATTTTGTTCGACTATTTACTAGAGATTCCTAATGGTCGGGTCTAACATTGGCCTGACATTATGAATCTCGGGCTTAGTGCCAGCTGCCAATAAAAAAGCTGCCATTAACTCCTTTATTTCCCAGTTTGCCACCAACACCAGGGCAACTGGAAGAGTCTGGGTACAGCGCCAGAAATGTCGCTTCAATGAATGCACCATTTTCTGGGGCGGCTGCGGGCAGCAATTGGCAGCATGGGGGGCCCAGAATGTTTAGGCCTCTCCATGCTGAGGATTCCAGCCCCCAGCTGCCTAGTTGTACCTAGCTGGACCAAAAATATGGCGGAGCCCTATGTCATTTTATTTCTAGAATTAGTTCTAGAAATAAAAAAAAAAAAAATGGGCTTTGCCGTATTTTTGGTTGCCAGCCAGGTACAACGAGGCAGCTGGGGGTTGGTGGCAATCCGTAGCTGCAGAGTTGTACCTGGCTGGGTCAAAAATATGGCGAGGCCCCACATCATTTTTTTTTTTCAAATTACTTCTACAAATAAAATGACAGAGCTTTGCAGTATTTTTGGTTGCCAGGTACAACTTTGCAGCTGGGGGGCTGGAATCCTCAGCATGGAGAGACACAAAGGTTGTGGCGCCCCCACACTGCAAATTGCAACCCACAGCCACCCCAGAAAATAGCGCATTCATTAGAGGTGCCATTTTCTGGTGCTGTACCCCAACTCTTCCAGTTGCCCTTATGCTGGTGGCACACAGGGGCTCTCCATACGCGACATGGTGTCCGCTAACAATTCCAATTGTTAGGGACACCATGTCGCGTATGGAGAGCCCCTGTGTGCCTAAACATTGGAGGTCCCTCACAAGTGACCACATTTTGGAAACTAGACCCCACAAGGAATGTATCTAGATGCATAGTGAGCACTTTGAACCCCTAGGTGCTTCAGAAATTGATCTGTAAAAATGAAAAAGTATTTTTTTTTCCACAACAATTTTCTTTTTTTCATTTTTATGGATCAATTTGTGAGGCACCTGGGGATTCAAAGTGCTTACTATGCATCTAGATATGTTCCTTGGGGGGTCTAGTTTCCAAAATGGGGTCACTTGTGGGGAGCTCCAATGTTTAGGCACACAGGGGCTCTCCAAACACGACATGATGTTTGCTAACAATTTGAATGGAAAATCAGCTCAAACTGTTAGCGGACACCATGTTGCTTTTGGAGAGCCGCTCTGTGCCTAAACATTGGAGCTCCCCCACAAGTTACCCCACTTTGTAAACTAGACCTTCCCCCCCCGGGAACGTATCTAGATGCATAGTGAGCATTTTGAACCCCAGGTGCTTCAGAAATTGATCCGGAAAAATTAAAAAATACATTTTTGTTGAAATAAAAGTACTTTTCATTTTTATGGATCAATTTATGAAGCACCTGTGGGTTCAAAGTGCTCACTATGCATCTAGATACAGTTGTGGCCGAAAGTATTGACACCCCTGCAATTCTGTCAGATAATACCCAGTTTCTTCCTGAAAATGATTGCAATCACAAATTCTTTGGTATTATTATCTTCATTTACTTTGTCTTCAATGAAAAAACACAAAAAGAATTGTCCTAAAGCCAAATTGGATATAATTCCACACTAAACATAAAAAAGGGGGTGGACAAAAGTATTGGCACTGTTAGAAAAATCATGTGATGCTTCTCTAATTTGTGTAATTAACAGCACCTGTAACTTACCTGTGGCACCTAACAGGTGTTGGCAATAACTAAATCACACTTGCAGCCAGTTGACATGAATTAAAGTTGACTCAACCTCAAGTCCTGTGTCCTTGTGTGTATCACATTGAGCATGGAGAAAAGAAAGAAGACCAAAGAACTGTCTGAGGACTTGAGAAACCAAATTGTGAGGAAGCATGAGCAATCTCAAGCCTACAAGTCCATCTCCAAAGACCTGAATGTTCCTGTGTCTACCGTGTGCAGTGTCATCAAGAAGTTTAAAGCCCATGGCACTGTGGCTAACCTCCCTAGATGTGGACGGAAAAGAAAAATTGACGAGAGATTTCAACGCAAGATTGTGCGGATGGTGGATAAAGAATTTCGACTAACATCCAAACAAGTTCAAGCTGCCCTGCAGTCCGAGGGTACAACAGTGTCAACCCTTACTATCCGTTGGCGTCTGAATGAAAAGGGACTGTATGGTAGGATACCCAGGAAGACCCCACTTCTTACCCCGAGACATAAAAAAGCCAGGCTCGAGTTTTCCAAAACTTACCTGAGAAAGCATAAAACGTTTTGGAAGAATGTTCTCTGGTCACATGAGACAAAAGTAGAGCTTTTTGGGCAAAGGCATCAACATAGAGTTTACAGGAGAAAAAAAGAGACATTCAAAGAAAAGAACACAGTCCCTACAGTCAAACATGGCGGAGGTTCCCTGATGTTTTGAGGTTGCCTTGCTGCCTCTGGCACTGGGCTGCTTGCCCGTGTGCATGGCATTATGAAGTCTGAAGACTACCAACAAATTTTGCAGCATAATGTAGGGCCCAGTGTGAGAAAGCTGAGTCTCCCTCAGAGGTCATGGGTCTTCCAGTAGGACAATGACCCAAAACACACTTCAAAAAGCACTAGAAAATGGTTTGAGAGAAAGCACTGGAGACTTCTAAGGTGGCCAGCAATGAGTCCAGACCTGAATCCCATAGAACACCTGTGGAGAGATCTAAAAATGGCAGTTTGGAGAAGGCACCCTTCAAATATCAGGGACCTGGAGCAGTTTGCTACAGAAGAATGGTCTAAAATTCCAGCAGAGCATTGTAAGAAACTCATTGATGGTTACTGGAAGCGGTTGATCGCAGTTATTTTGGCTAAAGGTTGTGCAACCAAATATTAGGCTGAGGGTACCAATACTTTTGTCTGGCCCATTTTTGGAGTTTTGTGTGAAATGATCAATGTTTTGCTTTTTGCTTTATTCTCTTTTGTGTTTTTTCATTGAAGACAAATTAAATGAAGATAATGATACCAAAGAATTTGTGATTGCAATCATTTTCAGGAAGAAACTGAGTATTATCTGACAGAATTGCAGGGGTGTCAATACTTTTGGCCACAACTGTAGGTTCCTTGGGGAGTCTAGTTTCCAAAATGGGGTCACTTGTGGGGGAGCTCAAATGTTTAGGCACACAGGGGCTCTCCAAACTCGACATAGTGGCTGCTAACAATCTGTATAGAAAACCAGTTCAAATTGTTAGCAAAAATGTCCTTTTAGCCTCAATGTTTTCATTTTCACATTGGCAACAGGATGAAATGGATTCTAAAATCTGTTGGGCAATTTCTCCTGAGTACACCGATACCTCATATGTGGTCATAAACCACTGTTTGGGCACACGGCAGGGCTCAGAAGTTAAGGAGCGCCATTTCACTTTTTAAATGGAAAATTAGCTCCAAAAGTCAAATTGCGCTCCTTCCTTTCTAAGCCCTGCCGTGCGCCCAAACAGTGGTTTATGACCACATATCAGGTATCGATATACTCAGGAGAAATTGGCCAACAAATTTTAGGATCCATTTTATCCTGTTGCCCATGTGAAAATGAAAGAATTGAGGCTAAAAGGACATTTTTGTTACAAAAATTAAAATGTCCATTTTTTCCTTCCACCCTGCTTTAGTTCCTGTGAAGCACCTGAAGGGTTAATAATCTTCTTGAATGTAGTTTTGAGTAGCTGTGGGTGCAGTTTTCAGAATGGTGTCACTTTTGGTGTTTTCTGTCATGTACACCCCTCAAAGAGACTTCAAATGTGATGTGGTCACTAAAAAAAATGGTTTTGTAAATTTTGCTGGAAAAATGAGAAATTGCTGATGAACTTTGAACCCTTATAACTTCCTACCAATGAAATTTTTTTTTCCAAAATTGTGCTGATATAAAGTAGACATGTGGGAAATGTTATTCATTAAGTATTTTGTGTCACAGAACTCTCTGGTTTAGCAGAATAAAAATTAAAAATGTGAAAAATGTGAAATTTTCAAACTTTTTGCCAAATTTTTTATTTTTTTACAATTAAACGCAAATTTATAGACCTAAATTTAATACTATCATGAAGCCCAATATGTCACTAAAAAACATTCTTAGTATCGCTAGGACCCGTTGAAGCGTTCCACTCATAAAGGGACACTGGTCAGAATTGACAAAAATGCCATGGTCTTTAAGGTCAAAATAGGCTTGGTCATGAAGTGGTTAACAATCATTGCAGTATTGTTTTTTTTTTTAATTAAATGACATTTACACTTTAAGTGCATGCACAGCAAGCTGTGCTAACTGCCACATTACCACTACCAGATACATAGGGTATTATAGGCTCTCCTGGTTGGTGGTGTTATACAATGCTAAACCATGTGGATAGTGAGAAAGCATTTTGGGGTTTCCCACACAGTCTGTGGCTCATGCAATCTTCTGCAATGTGTAAAATGGTGGATGTTTTATACTGATTTGTGCAAATATCACAATTTGTGCAAATTCACTCATTGTTCCATCTGTGGATTTCAAGACATTTTTCTCAAATTCTGTTTTCATTTTATTGCTGTTTTTAAGGCAATGATTTTTGCTTTAATTTTTTCACCAAAATCAAATAATTACACTCCCTTCTCTTCTGCCTGGCCCTGGCCTCACATCTGCACTTTGCGGCCACAATTTGGATTACAGCAGACTTTTCGCATGCAGAGGCAGCATTCAAGTAGGTCAGCTAGTCACTGGATCAGTAGCCATATCCATTGGGTGAAAAAGGGTGATATCTGCCTGAAAAGGTTAAGTAAATCAGACATAATGGTAACTAGGTCATCAGGGATTAACAAAATTAACTTTATTTACTGCAGATTGGGTGTAAGTATGCTATGGTGGTAAAAACAGGAGGAAAATTATTTCAGCTCACCCACTAGTATGAAAAAACAGACTCCATATGTAATCAATGGTGCATCAAAGGAGAACTCAATGTCTGAGACACTTGCAGAAGTGTAAGACAAGAATGATATCCAGCAGATGAAAAAGCTAACAGATTTTAGTTCATGTAATGAAAAACATAGTAGGTACAAGATCCTAGGAGACTCTACTTCACTTTTTAAACATGTGGGTGAAATAAATATTGAACATGTCACAAATTGTCTAAGTAATATTCCTAAAGGTGCTATTGAAATGACTTTCTCATCAGATATCAGTAACATCCCATCCAATATACACAGGCAAAGTATCAAACCATAAATTTAGTGATTTGTAATAACAAGGAAGGAAAAAAGTATTGACCATGCTTACTGAAATGTATTTAATATTTCGTATGAAAGCCTTTTTTGGTGCCCCTTCCCTAATGAAGAAACCAGTCATATGCATTGCTCAGGTGTGATTTTGGCATATTCTTCCACACAAATGCTCTTCAAATCCTGAAATAGTGCATTGAGATGGATTATACCAGGGATCAGAGTAATAACAGTTAAAGTCTCAAAGACGAAAGTAAAGACTAGTGATGAGCGAGTATGCTCTGTGCGACTCGGTACTCGCACGAGTATCTCGGTACTCGGGGTGCTCGGCGAGCACCGAGTACTGCCGAGATGCTCGGACTGCTCGGTAATAAATAGCGATCTGAGACACATACACTGCTCCCTTCAGTGCACACAGTGAGCTGGCACCTCACAGAGAGCAGATTCATTGTTAGGATACCTCTGGGGGCCACAGCAAGGTGTTGTATGTTGCAGCGATTTCAAAAAGCCCACCCTCCCGCCCTTTCCCAGAAACACTCGTTTTATAACCGGAAGTCTGTGGGCGGAGCCTGTCACTCATTGACTTACATTGGGCTCGGTGCTCGGCCGAGTACACGAGTATCTTGAGATGCTCGGCCAGAGCACCGAGCATTTTAGTGCTCGCTCATCACTAGTAAAGACGTTAAGAAAAAGTTTAAATATTGTAAAAATATATAAAAAACACAAAATAAAGAACAGAAAAATGGCCAAAAATAAATAAACACACAAAAAATACACACATTTCACATCACCGCAAACGACCCTACCTACAATATTGTCACACTATTTAACCATTCTGTAAAAAAATAAATAAAACAAAATGGTCAAAAAAACTTAGCTTTTTCATCATAATGTCAAAAAAGTAGACTAAAATGCGATAATTTTTCTTCTTTAAAATTGTTTTTAAGATGTAAAAGCAGCAAAACATAAAAAAACAAACAAAAAAAATATATAATTATCGCTGTAATAATACTGACCTGAAGAATAAAGCACTGTTATCACTTTTACAACATGGAGAATGGCTTAAAAAAGTTGTAATAATGCAAATTCTTCAACTTCTGTTGATTTGTTTAGCCTGCCTGTCAAAGATCAGAGGAAAGGTACCGTCAGACGGCGCAACGTTGAAACGTCAGCAACGATCTTGGGGGCCACGGTCATTTTTGACATCATTTCATTGTTGGTGAGATGTCCTACGTCTAGATATCGTGGACAACTAACCAATGCTGTTGTGAGCAGATATCGTTTGCAAACCCCGCGAACGATCCCTGCTTATTGGTATGAATGGTGAAGTCGTCCACAACATCGTTATCGTTGTGTCACACAGAACGATGCAGCAGGTTGCTGGAGTTGAGATGTCAGGTTTGGTAAACCTGTCAACTCTGATCCAACGATTTATTGTTGCAATTTGCCGGAGTCGCAACGACGTTGCTGGTACGCCTCCAAACCCGTGACGTATCAGCGATGTCATTGACGATGTTGTGCCGTGTAACAGGCCCTTAAGGCTTATCTCAAATTTATCCTGCGCTCTATGCTGAGTGCTGAGTGCTTACATCGTGAATAGCGTTAAAATCTATGAAATAAGTGTGAACTGATACAAAATAAACTGTACCACAAATAGCCACAAACAGCATTCAACTCGACCAAAAAAAATCTGGTCCCCACTCAAGTTCGTCATCTGCTAATGGAAATATAGGCGGCTTTCACACTAATGGTAGCATAAAGGCTCTGGAAAAGTGCTATGCCTTTTACCAAAATAGAAAACCAGCAAAATATGCCCTCTTAAATCCAAATAACGCCTCCCTTTTGAGTACCTATGTCTCTAAACCACAGTAGAGAGATAAAAAGAAAAGGGAGAGTTCTCCTAGGTAAATCCTGGGGGTTTGAGGTTGTGTACTGCTGTTTTTATGGTTTCTACTAACCTTGCCGGGTTATGCAGCCTGCATAACTCGGTTCAATTGCCTCCGGTGCTCAGCGCACACCGCGCGCTTGATTTGATTTCCTGGTTGCCGGGGAGCCGGTCACATGGGGCGTCATGTGCCACTGATGTCACCACAGCTCCTTTACACTCAGTCAGCTCGGTCTTAGCTACGTGCGGCTAAACCACAGTAAACATCCACATGTTTGGCATTGTTGAGAGTGAGAAAGTCTGCTGTATTTACGGGGTGTGTGTCTGCGCAAGCTGCGCACAATGTATTTACACTTCAATATACTGGACACTGCAAGGACTTTTTTGCACTTTTTAGCTTTGCAAATTCACTACGTTTGACTACATGGGTGTTTTCCAGAAACAAAATTGTCACAACACCCACAGATGAATTCCCAAATGGTGTCATTTCCAAAATGCAGTCCCTTGAGGGGGTTTCTGCTATTGTTGCACTTAGGGGCTGTGCAAATAGAGTCTGCAAACTACTCTAGAAAAATCTGTGCTCCAAAAATCAAATAGTGCTCCTTCCCTCCCAAACCCTGTGGTGTAGTGAAACAGTACTGTACTGTCACAAGTGGGGTATTTCCACACTCATGAGAAATTGCATAACACATTATGGGGTCTTGTTAACTTATTCACCTTGTGAAATTTGGGAATCTTGGGTTAAAACAACATTTTCATTTTGAAAATGAAATAATTGTTTCTTCACCACCCTGAAGTAAAAAACTTTGCGACACACCTGTAGTGTGTCGTGTAGTGTGTCGTGTAGTGTGAATGCTCACTGCAACCACAGATAAATTCATGAAGGAGTGCAGTTTCTAAAATGGGGTCACTTGTGGAAGATTTCTAATGTTCTGTCAGCGGCTTTGACAATGTACCATGGCACTCACAAACCATTCCAGCAAATTCTGAAGTCTAATATGGTGATCCTTCTCTTGTCAGGTTTACACTGTACCTCAAAAGTAATTCCCGATTACATTAAGGGTATTGGCGCACTCTCGAAAAATTACATAACAAACAGTATGGTCCATTTTTTTTTTCTTATTGGCCCTTATAAAATGTAAAAACTTAAGGGCTAAAACAATATTTTAGTGAAAAAAATGTAATTATTCTTCCCTAACACCTTTGGTGTCAATAAACTCATTGTATTCCTAGATGAACTCATTGAGGAGTGTACATTTTAAAATGGGGGTCTGCATTTCTGCCATGTTAGGAGCTCTATCAATGGGTATGGCACCCCCCAAATCATTCCAATTAAATTTGAACTCCATTATGGCTATCCTTCCCTTCTGAGATTTGTACTGTACCTCAAAAGTAGTTTTCGACTGTATATGGGGTATTGGCAAACTCAGGAGGAATTATGTAACAAATTCTTTTGTCCATTTTCTCCTATTGAATATTTTAGTGGAAGACAAGGAATTTTTTTATTTTCACTGTCCAATGTTATATTATCCTATGAATTCCCTTAGGGTTTATATTGCCCACTACACCCCAAGATGAACTCCCTGAGAGATGCAGTTTCCGGGATAGTCCACTTGTGGGCGTTTCTGCTATTTGGCATGTCAGGGGCACTTCAAATGTGAGATGACATCTGCAATCTATTCCAGCTAAAAGTACTCCAAAATTCAATTAGCACTCTTTCCCTTCCAAGCCCTGTCGTGCACCCAAACTGTAGTTTTCCAATACATATGGGTTATCGGTGTACCCAAAAAATTGCGCAACTAATTGTGAGGTGAATTTTTCTCCTTTTTCCTTTGTGAAAATAAATTGTTTGGTGCTAAGGCACCTTTTTTGAGGGATAAATGTGATTTTTTACTATCACGACTCAATGGTATAGTATTCTGTGAAACACCTAGGGGTGTTCAAAATTAGTGATGGGTGAACACAAACTGTACCTAGTGTTCAGACACAGACTCCCAGAGAAGTCTATTTTAAAGTTCAGGCTTGGTTTCAGGGCAGGAGAGCTGTAAAAACAAAGAAAATGCTGATTAAAATGCAGCATTTTACTTACTTGTTTTTTGTCGCAATAGCTTTTTGTTTCCAATTATGCTGGCGGTGTGAACAGGTTCCTACAGACCTGTTCTCTGTGTGCAGGACTCATCTGTGTTATAATTAATTGCCTCTTGCCATGCAAGAGATGGAGTTCCCGCCCCTCTCTGGGCCCTGCACACATATAGCCCCGTCGCCTTCATTCCACTTCAGACACTGGTCATACTGGCTCCTGCTTACTGGTAAGTATTCACACCAGTCAGGCTTTTAATACAACAGTTAGGACCGCGTCTGAGATGGGTACACTTTGAAGATAGTGACGTGGCTTAAAATAACTTTTTCTGTGCAAAAAAACGGATTAACTAAGTACCCTGTATTTGTTATACCATTTTTATACTGCACTTGCATTTTAATATTTTTACTGCAGTGTACTGTTGTTTTTTGTCGCAATAGCTTTTTGTTTCCAATTTTACTTACCGGGTCCAGGTGTCCTTCTGCTTTTACTTCTGGGCTGCTCATTAACTTCCAGGGCATTCACTTATGAAGGGCGAAATAGTCAAACACAGATGCTGTCACAAAGAATGGGCATCTGTTATTGGCTGTTGGAGTAATCTGAAATCAGCCCAAACATTCTAGCATAGTCGATGCTACAATGTATGGGCTGGTTTCAGGTTACTCCAACAGCCAATCACAGACACCCATTCTCTGTGACAGCAACTGTGATTGGCTGTTGTGCCCCTCACCCATTGATTGACATCATAGTACTGTAAAAATAAATAAATAATAAAAAAATTATATAGAGCTTCGATGTATTTTTAATTCTCAGCACTGCTAAAGCGGACAGCCATGGGCTGTCACCCCCAGCTTCCAGCTTTACTTGGCTGGCAATCAAAATACTGGGAAGCCCATTATTTTTTTATTATTTAATTAAAAATTTTTAAAAAATGTGTGCTTTGCCCTTTTTTGATTGCCAACCAAGTTAAAACCGAGGCATCTGGGTGCTGGTATTCTCAGCGTGGTTAGGCCCAAGCATTCTAGGTCTCCCATGCTGGAAATTGCAGCCCGCAGCTGCCCCTTAAAATGGTGTATTCTTTCATAGCTGTAAAAGAAAAGAGAAGCAGCGCAAATGTGAAGCACCTCAGGGTAAACCGTATTGCAGGGAAAGCGGGGTTTCCACTCACCTTGTGGAGTTGTACTGGCTGGGTACAACTCCAGTGATAGCCTCCTGTGGAGTAATACCAAACAGGGCGTCCCCGAGAAAATCATCGTGCCAGGGAGAGAGCAGCGTCACTTCCACCGGTCACGTGATCCGAGGCGGTGACATCAAAAAGGTCCTAGTAGTCCTCCAGACTTGGATAAACAGGTCCTTTAATAAACGATGCCTCTCTTCCACAGCTGCTGAACCGCACGGTCCCTCAGAAGGGAGAGAAGTGCACAGGGAAAAAAAAGTTGCAGCTCTGATAACGCTAAGGAAGGAGGGCACGGGGAAATTGTTGTGGTGAACAGACCTTTATTAAAAACACGGTCCCTCAAACTCCGCTACGCGTTTCGACGTTACCGTCTTCATCAGGTGGAAATGAAGACGGTAACGTCGAAACGCGTAGCGGAGTTTGAGGGACCGTGTTTTTAATAAAGGTCTGTTCACCACAACAATTTCCCCTTGCCCTCCTTCCTTAGCGCTATCAGAGCCGCAACTTTTTTCTCCTATTCTTTCATAGCGTCATTTTCATGGGATTTACCCGGCTCTTCCAGTGTCCATGCTGATGTTGGCACACTGGGTATTAAAGGGGTTAATGCCAGCTTTGTATTGGCAGCTGGCAGTAAGCCAAGATTCATAATGTCAAGCTAATGTTAGACCCACCCACTATGAATCTCTAGTAAACATTAAAAAAAAACAGAGAAAAAAATCTTTTAATTGTAATAAACTCAAAAGACATCACTGGTTCCCAACTTTAATAACAGAAAAAAACAAAACTCTCTGATCCACAGGCCGACACATAGGAATATCCGGTCACTGCTCACACCACCAAAAAAATGACTTTGGATGTGCTCATGGTGACATTAGAGTCAGAGGTCACCTGATTTCAGAGCTGATTTGTCAGTTCTGAACACAGATGACCCCGATGAACTGCATCATGGCACCCGGATCCCAGACATAAGTGAACGAGAGAAGAGCTCACTTTACGGCAGTTTACCGGGTGACATAATGCAGTTCATTGGGGTCATCTGAGTTCACTGCTGAAGGAAGAACGTCAGTGTGGCCCTGACCTAAGGTCTGTTTAAAGTTACTCTTATGCGATTCTGCCTAATATAGTGTGTCTTGACAGCAGCTATAGAAAATCTTATGCAAGTATCACTGAGACAAGAAAGATTGATCCTGAACAATTACGAGCTCTGATGCAAAGAAGTGTATGGAACTGACACAGCCAAATTTGTCAATACTCCATTACAACTTTTAATAAAAGAGGCTATCCTGGGCAGTGACTGCTACCATTCAGCAACAGTAGGGTTGGGGTGCAACTGCCCAGACGAATGGTATTCTTGGTGCTACAACACAGAGGTGGAAAAACACTGTAACAAAAGGAGATTAGAACCTCTGTATATGAAGAGCACAACCACGAAGTATATCATGCATGGTGAAAATTTATTCAGAAAAGGAGGGTGTTGGCTACACAGAGCCCCAATTTAAAAACAATTAAAATTCACATGGTCCAGACTATCAACAATGCTGTGTACAAAAAAATAATTGGAGTAAACAGTATATGACAGTATGGATTGAAATAGGTGGAGTAGTACCGTATTAATTAAAGCAGGTGAATCCCATGAAACAATAAATCAATAATGGTCTGTAATAAACCCAGGGATATCACAGTTCGAGGACCAGAGGAGCACGGGTGGTAGGAAATTAGGGAGACCCAGCAATAGTTCTGTGCAGCCAACACCCTTCTTTTCTGAATAAATTTTCACCATGCATGATATAATTCGTGGTTGTGCTCTTCATATACAGAGGTTCTAATCTCCTTTTGTTACAGTGCTACCATTCAGCAGTGATACCCTTCTAATCTCTAGTCCTCTTGACAAAACTTACTTAAAAAGTACTTGGAAAGTTGTTACATGTTCATGACCAGAAATAAACATATAGCAACAGCGAAAGGTATGGTTGTGATGTGCATGATATCCTAAAGTAGATAAATTCAACAATTTATTCAAAAAATGATAGGTGTTTTATATTAAAGGTCAGAAAAAAAAATTACACTGACTTTACACAAGATAGAATGGGACCAGAAAATCTAAGTTGAATTATGTCCCAAAACCAAGCACCTGCAACTGGTAATTGTATTCATGTGTATACGCATATATTATTAAACTATTAATTAGTAAAAAAAATATTTTAAACAATATGCATGCTTTGGTGTATAAATAGTTGCGCACACTACAATAGCATTATTATTATTTTATTAATAATAATAATAATAATAATAATATAAATTTATATGACACCATTAATTCCATGGTGCCATACAGACAAAATAATAGATACAGTTTACAGTAAACAAATTACCAATAACAGACTGGTACAGAGGGGAGAGGACTCTGTCCTTGCAGACGTACGTTCTACGGGTAATGGGGAGGAGACAGAAGGTCAGGGGTGCGGCAGCTCTGGTGGTGGTGAGGTGGCTTTCATAAAAACATTTGAAACAATTTGACTTTCCAAAACTCCATTCCGAACTTGTCTTCAGAACTCCATTTACACAGTGCAAAAATATTTAAGAGACAGAACCCATTAGACTTAAATGGGGTATTCTCTTCTCCAAGATACTATCCTATGGTTCAGATTAGCTATATTACTTATCCCATGTGCAGGGCGTTACAGTAGCTTGGGTATCTATAGTTACGACTACTAGCAAGTAACTAACTGAAATCATGTGCATTCTCATAACCATTGATACCTAAGCAGCAATTACCTGCAAATAAGGAAAGGGATATGGCTATATCAGGAGAACTATACTACATTTCTAATTTGAGTTACTTGCTAATATTATTGTTATGCAGTATATTACGCCTACTACATATTGGGACAGGATCTTGGAAACAGGAATTTTCGGGTCCTCTACGCAAGACCTGGGACTTTGAGGGCTCTGCACAAAATGTATTTTTTCCTAGCAATGCGCTTTTCTGTTGAGATCTGTTGTAGCCATTTTTACAACTTAACAGTCACTGCTACAAGTGCTCCTATTGTTGCACCCTGCTCCCACAGGTAACCACAAGCTTCCCCAGTGCACAGCTGGATTTCCACAGGGGGTACCACTTACAAACAACACCTTCCACCCCAGCACAGTAGGGGGAGCTCAACTCGCTGACCTTAGGTGAGATCCCCTATAAATACTGGTGCTGGGGGAGGAGTTAGGTAGAGTGTGCAGACGCTAGGAGAGCTGCAAACACGTCCTGGTGCTCGGTGCTGTGCTAGCCCCGAACCAGAGACCCGGAGAAGCCCTTCTGCCGTCCAGCCTGGCCCAGGTGTGGGACTGAAACGTGAGGAGAACAGAGGACAGTGGGAGTAGAGGAGCCAGTGGAGGTTCACCCAATTAAGTACCAGACTTCGGGGGTCCACACCTGCAGCAGTGCTTCAAGCCAGCAGAAAACCCTGATACACCGTGGAGACTTCAGTCACCCGGTCCCCTTGCGTACTCAATATTAAGGGAGCCAGACACCATAGTGAGGAGAGGGCGACGGTGATCAATGAGGGTATCCGCAGACCGTGCAGGAGGAGAGAGAGAAGTGAGGAGGCCAGCCAGATTATACATGGGCAGGGCTTCAACAAACGGGAGAGAGAACTTAAGGAGGCCTTATACCCACACCCTGTGGAAGTTCAACTGTGCTTCTGGTCACCCGACAGTGCTCCGGACGAATTACCTGCAGTTTCCACCAGTAAAAAGGTAAAGAGACACTCATCGGTGTGTGTGTGTTATTCCTCCCTGCTCCCGTGCTCTGTAGAGACTGCTTCACTATCCTTTACCTTGGCCCAAACCCCTACTCTGAACTGCCCACTACAACACTGCCCCGGAGGCCCAGCTTCACCTGTAGGAAGCTATACCACCCTTGCCGCAATTCCAACGCCCTCTGGAGGACTGTGGCGGCGCTGGTGATCCCTCACCAGGTACTACAGGTGGCGTCACGAATCAGGGCCATGGACTCAGGGGCAGCCACTATCACCATTGGAATCACTGTTGCCTTTACCTTCCACATTTTCTCCAGTTCTTCTTTGAGGCCCTGGTATTTGGTATTGGTTGGCCAACACTTTTTTATCCATCTGAATCTTGAAGCCCCACAGGATTTTAGCCCTTTCATTCTCCCTTACTTTCTCTGAGTTGTCCCACCTGAACTTAGGGGTACTTAGCCCATTTGCTGAACAGATGTTCCAGAATATAAATTCGGCTGCTTGGTTGTGGCGTTCTGTATATGCTGTTGCTGCTTGCATTTTGCATCCTGCCACTATATGTTGGACTTTTTCTAAGGTTTCTTTGCATAGTCTGCAACTTTAGTCTTGTCTTGTGTGTGGTAGATTACTGCTTCTACAGATCTGGTACTTAGCGCCTTGCCTTGTGCTGATATAAATAGTGCCTCTGTGCTGTCTTGGAATGCTGCTTTTTATAGCCATTGGTGTGATTTTTTCATGTCAACCACCTCCATTATCTGTCAATTGTATGCCCCATGCGTATGTGGTGCCCCTGAGGGTCCAGTCGCCACAGAGGTACTGCACCCCAGCCAGAGGTGTGGTACCCCACTCTCGGATAAGGAGGGGGCACTACCCAGTACCCACACACCTGCACCCAACACTACACCACTGTATGGTCAGGGGATCTGGGTGTACCCTATTGAGGGAGGGCCCCATCTCAGGCTGGAGGGTGAACTAGGTAGAGAGGTTGGGTGGAGAAAGGAGACTAGAGTAGGACACCCGGAAGTAGAGAAAATGTGAGGAATGTTAGTTATGGAGTTGGAGAGAGACTTCCTGGGACTGGAGCGGGGAGAAGCTCGTCCCAGGACAAGGGAGGCAAGAGGAGAGATGCAGGAGCCAAGAGGGGATCCAGAGACAGAGAAGGGATCAAAGGTGCACGGGAAGTGAGGAATCCACCCCGTTGTGCCCGTAGCCACTCCGACCATAGTCAAGTGGAGGGACCTTGTCACAGAGGGGACCGGCCCCAGACTAGTGGAGAGACTGTAAGACTCAACTAGCAAACTGAAGGCTGCGGTACTTCATGTGCAGCAGCCACATCCACACACATTCACTAATAAGACAGCCGCATAGGGTCAAGGGGACCAGTAGAACATAGCCCCACAGGACCTGAGGCTGCTGTCTTGAGATACTGTGTGTGAGGCGCAGGGCAGGAGAGTGATAGCCAGTGCAGTGAGATGACCCGGAAAGGTACACCAGAAGGGGGTCCCGGTAAAGTGCATCCTAGTTATTCAAGAGTTGGCTGGATCCTTGACCCGGAGGACACAGCACCTGGAAGGTTGTTGTACTCTCTGGAGAACTGTGGGAACTGTGAGTAAAGTGTGAAGACTGCATCCTGCTGTATCCTCAGATTATTTCCTACACCCTAAGTCTGCACAGTCACTGTCACTACCAATCTGTCTTGTGCTATAACTGATACCATCATCAAATAGCTTATAACCGCTCTGGGGCCCCATTTTACCCGTGGAGAGCTGCAATATCATTTGCAGCATCACTAACCGCCCCAGTGGATCTCAACCTCATTGTCGACCATCCATTGCCAAACACCATGGCTTAATCCCCCATATAAACTTTCCCCCTTTTTATGACATGGCCAGGGTCATGGAGCTGGGTCACGCCACCGTGACATCCCGGAAGAACTGTACAGCATGATTTTGAGTACCCCATGACCCTGGCGGGGGGGTGTCACATCTGCTTGGCTTGCCTTGTACTTCATGCTCCTGTTCTTCCTTCTAGGATTGTTGTTGTTACTGCCTTAGACTTTCTCAGCATCTCATCTTTTGGTCATCTTTTTTAATGAATTCCTGGATATTCCTTGTTTTGTCCATGGTGGTGGCTTGGACATCTATTAAGCCTCAATCATCTTCATTTCTGTTGGTATACAATCTTTGGCTGTTAGAATTGGGGTGGAAAACTCCATACATTAGTCTGTCTGCATCTTCAGTCTTGATCAACTGCTCCATCTACTATCAGCTAGTGCTTGGATCCTAAGATGCTGTTCTCAATACCTTTTTGAGCTGGATTCACATGCTGATTAATTCAGTTCTGTAGTTTGGTGGCTATGATGACTGAGAGGAATTTCCATGAGGCCACTGCTGAACTTTGCAATTATGAAATTCAATCAGACTTCAAGCCCAGCTCTATACCATGTTCAAATACATTTAAGGCTGTGACCTGAATATGTTTATGGAGCGTATTACCCCGATGTGGCGCCCCTGTGGACTGGTTGCCACAGAGGTACTGCACCTAATCCATAGGTGTGGTATCCCACTCCAAGGTAAGATGGGGACACAATACCAAGACACACACACCTTGCACCCAACAACCATTCTAACTCCAGGCCAGGTGATGAAGGGTGGAAGAAACTCTATCTGAGCAGTCCCCATCACTAGCTGGAGCAGGGAAAAGGTTAAAAGGGTGCAGGTCCTAGAGCCAAGAGGATGCGCTGGTCCGATAGGACTCGCAGCAACCTGCTCGGGATCCTGTAGCACAAAGGCTCATGACAAGGGTAGAGAAAGATTAGTGCAGAGAGAAAAAGGGTAACCTGGAAAGGAATACAAAAGGGTGCCTTGGTGGAGTGACCTTGGACTGCCTGGGAGTTGACCGAATGACACCGTGGCCCAGCTGGGCTGGAACCACCCAGAACTGTGAGTAAAGGTGAAAGAACTGCACTCCCTGTGTCTGTCCACTTCTTCTGCGCCTCTGTGTACTACAATTACCAACAACCCAGGGATGTTCTTCAGCCAGCAACAGTCAGTGTAAATTGCTATCAATATGTATCCCTTATCTAAGTAACAATGTGAGGGAACCCAGGAATATTTTTCTACTGCAGCAACCTTTATTGAAGTGAACCGAGGTCTGCGTATGTGCACCATTCCGCTAGGCGAATAGCAATGGTTGCTATTGCTGAACTTCACAATTATGGAATTCAACCAGGCCTTAAGCCCTGCTCTAAACCATGTTGCAATACGTGCAGGCTGCGACCTGAATCTTTCTAGAGCGTTACCCCTATTTCTCTGGCCTAGAAGAAATGTCCCAAAAATGAAGCGTACACCAACCACCAAAATTTTGGACTAAATTTAAGAAAAACGGTGATCTAGGGAAAGAGAGACAGATGTCTCATTTCGACCACTAGACAACCCAGGGATGTTCTTCTGCCAGCAGCGGTCAGTGTAAATTGCTGTAAATATGTATCCACTATCTAAATAACAATTTGGAAGTACATATATATACTGAAGAGGAAAAACTAAACACTGGAAAATGGCTGGAGATGTGGCAATGGTTTCAGATTCAGAGACAGTTTTATTTCCCACGCGTTTCAACATCTATTGGGGTGCTGCATATTTCAGCAGTATTTAGTGTACAGTCATGGCCAAAAGTTTTGAGAATGACATCAAAATTATATTTTCACATGATCTGCTGCCCTCTGGTTTTTATTTATGTTTGTCTGATGTTTATATCACATACAGAAATATACCGTAATTGCAATCATATTATGAGTACCAAAAGGTTATATTGACAGTTAGAATGAGTTAATGCAGCAAGTCAATATTTGCAGTGTTGACCCTTCTTCTTCAGGACCTCTGCAATTCTCCCTGGGATGCTCTCAATCAACTTCTGGACCAAATCCTGACTGATAGCAGTCCATTCTTGCATAATCAATGCTTGCATTTTGCCAGAATTTGTTGGTTTTTGTTTCTCCACCCATCTCTTGATGATTGACCACAAGTTCTCAATGGGATTAAGATCTGGGGAGTTTCCAGGCCATGGACCCAAAGTCTCTATGTTTTGCTCCCTGAGTCATTTAGTTATCACCTTTGCTTTATGGCAAGGTGCTCCATCATGCTGGAAAAGGCATTCTTGGGCGCCAAACTGCTCTTGGATGGTTGGGAGAAGTTGCTCTTGGAGGACATTCTGGTACCATTCTTTATTCATGGCTGTGTTTTTAGGCAAGACTGTGAGTGAGCCGATTCCCTTGGCTGAGAAGCAACCCCACACATGAATGGTTTCAGGATGCTTTACAGTTGGCATGAGACAAGACTGGTGGTAGCGCTCACCTCTTCTTCTCCGAATAAGCTGTTTTCCAGATGTCCCAAACAATCGAAAAGGGGATTCATCAGAGAAAATGACTTTACCCCAGTTCTCAGCAGTCCACTCGCTGTACCTTTTGCAGAATATCAGTCGGTCCCTGATGTTTTTTCTGGAGAGAAGTGGCTTCTTTGCTGCCCTCCTTGAAACCAGGCCTTGCTCAAAGAGTCTCTGCCTCACAGTGTGTGCAGAAGCACTCACACCAGCCTGCTGCCATTCCTGAGCAAGCTCAGCACTGCTGGTAGTCCGATCCCGCAGCTGAAACAGTTTTAAGATACGGTCCTGGCGCTTGCTGGTCTTTCTTGGGCGCCCTGGAGCCTTTTTGACAACAATGGAAGCTCTCTCCTTGAAGTTCTTGATGATGCGATTGATTGTTGACTGAGGTGCAATCTTTGTAGCTGGGATACTCTTCCCTGTTAGGCCATTTTTGTGCTGTGCAATGATGGCTACACGTGTTTCTTTAGAGATAACCATGGTTAACTGAAGAGAAACAATGATACCAAGCACCAGCCTCCTTTTAAAGTGTCCAGTGGTGTCATTATTACTTAATCATGACTGACTGATCGCCAGCCCTGTCCTCATCAACACCCACACCTGTGTTAATGGAACAATCACTAAAACGATGTTAGCTGCTCCTTTTAAGGCAGGACTGAAATGATGTTGAAATGTGTTTTGGGGGTTAAAGTTCATTTTAGGCAAACATTGACTTTGCAAGTAATTGCTGTTAAGCTGATCACTCTTTATGACATTCTGGAGTATATGCAAATTGCCATTAGAAAAACTGAAGCAGTAGACTTTGTAAAAATTAATATTTGTATCATTCTCAAAACCTTTGGCCATGACTGTATGGTATTTTGTAGAATTTCACTTTTTAAAAAGATGTCTAGTTAAAATTTTCCAATGAGCAGCATAATATAACACACACACTGGCACACACTGACACATACACTGGCACACGCACAAAATGACACATGCAAACACTGGTACATGCACACATTGGCACACACACGTCACAAAGACACACGTATTGACACACACACACTTGATCACACACTCACTGACACACATACTGGAACACACCGGCTGACTCACACGCACTGACACACATGCACAGTAATACACACACACTGATACACACTGACTGACACAAACACACTGACTGACACACATACACAGAAACACACAGGCACACGGGATCACACACACTGGATCACACACTGGATCACACACACAATGGTACACACCAACTACACAGTGGCACACACTCACACTGACACACACACACAATAGCACACAGAGTGACACACACACTGACACACACACACATTGACATGCACATATTGACACACACACAAATTGGCACACAGTGACAAAGACAACTGGTGCACGCACACAAACACATTGGCACACAAAGATTGAAACACACTGAAACACACACACTGGATCAAACACACACACTGACACACACACTGGCACACACACACTGACAAACACACTGACACACACACACACAGACACACACTGACAAACTGGCACACACACTGGCACTCACTGACACACACACACACACTGGCAAAGCACACACACACTGACTCTCACTCACGCACACACACACACACTGGCACTCACTGACACATACTCACTGACACACGCAGTAACTATACAGACAAGCATATAGTACATGATATAGACTGTGCAACTACAACGAGTATAGTAAGAGGGAGCGCAGCAGCAGATATCACATATGGAGCTTCTCTGTGGGTGGACTTGTTGAGGGTGTAGCCAATCATGGCCCAGAAGATTTCCTATAGTTCATATATTTTGGAAATCTATGTACCTTAAAGATGATTAGATTTATAGGAGAGTGAGGTAGATTTATTTTAGCTGCTAAAGACGTGAAAGCTACCACTTCGGGGATAGTTTTAAAAGAATCTTTTATTTTATTCTTTTTAAAAATGACTGGTCAAGTCTAACATAGTATACAAAGAGTGAACAAACAGGTGTATTATACAAATTCGATGAAGGACAACAGCACATAACAATACATGTACCCCTTCCTCTCCCTATGTTTGCAAACTACCTGTCAGTGGAGGTAAATCACCCTAAAGTTTCGGGTGCCCCCACTCCACGGCGGCTCGCCCTATGATAGCCCTAGATACTACGGGTATCAAAAATAGCAACAATAGAAAGTTGTCAGAGGATGCATACAATATGTCTGGGTAACAACAGGACACAGAATCGGGCCAGGGTCAACTTAACTCAAATAGTCTCCCTAGTCCTTTGATTCCACGCTGGTCCACAGTGCATTCACGTTCTTCCTTCAGTTGTGACGTTAAAAGAAACGTTAATGAATCTCCATTGTTTCCATCTTACGCGTTTCGCCTCAGAAATTCAAGATGAGGCTCATCAGAGATCTTTTTGGAGTTTCACAACAATTGCCTGTCACTCTTTTTTCACGAGACAAAGAATAGATCAAGATAGGCTGGACACTTCACCCTGGAATCAGACACATATGGAGTCACTTTAGCTCTATGGGAGGCTTATGGGCCTGAAGTATCTTCTTCTCTGGTAATTTCCAGTATATAAGGGAAATGGTTTTCTTCTACCCTACATTAATATGGTTGATATGAAACCTGAGTGTCCATGACTTTAACAGTAGCCGGATGCCCACCACTGTATACACTGTCTCCGGGAGTTAGTGAATGCACCCCCGTGACCCCGATTCTGGGACCCCTCTTTTGAAGCGATACAATATCTTGATCTATTCTTTGTCTCGTAAAAAAAGAGTGACAGGCAATTGTTGTGAAACTCCAAAAAGATCTCTGATGAGCCTCATCTTGAATTTCTGAGGCGAAACGCGTAAGATGGAAACAATGGAGATTCATTAACGTTTCTTTTAACGTCACAACTGAAGGAAGAACGTGAATGCACTGTGGACCAGCGTGGAATCAAAGGACTAGGGAGACTATTTGAGTTAAGTTGACCCTGGCCCGATTCTGTGTCCTGTTGTTACCCAGACATATTGTATGCATCCTCTGACAACTTTCTATTGTTGCTATTTTTGATACCCGTAGTATCTAGGGCTATCATAGGGCGAGCCGCCGTGGAGTGGGGGCACCCGAAACTTTAGGGTGATTTACCTCCACTGACAGGTAGTTTGCAAACATAGGGAGAGGAAGGGGTACATGTATTGTTATGTGCTGTTGTCCTTCATCGAATTTGTATAATACACCTGTTTGTTCACTCTTTGTATACTATGTTAGACTTGACCAGTCATTTTTAAAAAGAATAAAATAAAAGATTCTTTTAAAACTATCCCCGAAGTGGTAGCTTTCACGTCTTTAGTACCTTAAAGATGTCATACTTTTTATATTATGGCACATGAGGAGTTGAAAATTTGCCAAAGGTATTAAGAGACGTGCTCCAGATGGCTTTGGTTAAAGATTGGCGTATGTAACACTGATCTTAATAAATTCTCTTCAATATGTTTTATAATATTAATTTTATTTATTTGTAGTCTGGGACATAGATGATATTTAATGGCCTGTTCAAATTCCATATTACACATCCCACGCTTCTACTTTGAAATGCAGGAACAGATAATTTGCCTTGGTGTAGATAACCTAATAAGTTAATGCAGTTCAGAGTGTAGTAGACCAAACTGAATATTGAATATTGTACCCTGTGCGTCACAGCTAGCATTGTTCAAAAGTAATACAGAAACTCCATTAACTTGAAACATTTAGAAAATGTAAAGAGGTAGGTCAATTATAGTTTATTTGAAAAATGAGCTGTCAATTTGGTTTATACTTGGTGCTGTTCGGCAAATGAAACATGAAATATTTCTTGACAAGTGAAATTATTATGCAAATCAAAAAGGAATTTCGTGTAGATCAATGTTTTTCTGCTTGATAAGTGACATTATTTGGACAATATCCATTTTACTGCTTGCTATATGAATGTTTTAGCAGTCACAGACTGGAGAAAATGTGAGGTTTCATATATATTTATTGCGTATTGGTTTCCTAAATTTTTTAGCTTGCCTCCTATTCTTAACTCCTCCATATTTAATTTATTATTGAGATGTCACGTGTCGTTAGAATTTATTTATTAATTTATTATGAACTTTTAGCTATTTATGCAAACACACGTAATAGATTAAATATGTTTGTTTTCAATGTATGTGCATATCAAGAATGTTCAGGTGCAACCGTATGAGTGAGCGACCCGTGCACAATCAATGGTCTTGATCTTCATGGTAACAAGAACGTGCACTCAATATGTCACAACCGGGGCCTAAAGATATGGATATACAGTTACATTGGATCCAGATACATTCCAAGGACTAAATGCATTTAGGCAACTGGCTAGCTGTGGTTATTGGGCACTTCATGATGATGGCTCACCGATTGCAGCCAAATGAATGGCTGCAATCGGTGAGTTGTCTGAACAGGCTGCAATGGGTGAGTTGTCTGAACAGGCTGCAATCAGTGAGTTGTCTGAACAAGCTGCAATCGGTGAGTTGTCTGAACACTGGCTGCAATCGGTGAGTTGTCTGAACACTTGATTTCATTTGGCTGCAATCGGTGAGTTGTCTGAACACTTTGATTTCATTTGGCTGCAATCGGTGAGTTGTCTGAACACTTTGATATCATTTGGCTGTAATCGGTGAGTTGTCTGAACACTGCCTTATACTATCTGCTTCTTTATTAGTTTTTTAACATTTTTGATAGGACTCGTAAGCGTGAGGATCCTGACGGGGATTACGAGCTTAACGTGTCTTGGCCAATGCTTCAACCAATACCTCGCACCAAAATTTTTTTTATCAAAAATGTTTTTCTTCTTTTGCACTTTTTTATCTTTTTGTGGGGTGTGGCTGGGCCCCATGGGGTGTCATTCATCTAGTGGTGTGGATGCATCGTCTGGCTATCCATTTGGTCTGGTGGCAGGGACCAGTGGGTGGCATACAGACACTCTGCACTGCTGACATCAGTGTGAATGGCGTCCTATGTGCAGATCATCTCGTGCATAGCAAAACCACCTCCCCCATATGTGGCAGGTTGAGGGTGGTTCTGTGCACCTGTGTCTGCAGTTATAATGGGGTCTGACCACATCCTGCCAGGTGCATTGTTTGATTTCATTTGGCTGCAATCGGTGAGTTGTCTGAACACTGCCTTATACTATCTGCTTCTTTATTAGTTTTTTAACACTTCATGATGATGTTATCCAAGCATTATATGTTTTGTGTTCAGCCTTACTATAGTGTCCCTCAGTATATTACACCTGCATGTCTAAGGGTGGTTTCATACTTGCGTATTTTGCAATTCGTATACGTCGTTTTGAAAGGGATGGACGCTGATCCATTTTTGGCTACTATGTTATCCTATGGGCACGGACTGGTTCTGCATAGCCATCCATGAGTCTCTGTTTTATCATGGATTAGTCTGTGTGCATATTTTTCATGCACCGAAATACACAAAATGTTGTGTTTTTGGGCTTGCATGAAAAATCTGCAAGACCACGGACAGACATGGATCCGTGACCATACATCAAAATTTATAATGGAGGTCTATGGGAAATGGATCCGCTTCAACATAGATCCATTGTCTTTGACTGGGCATGCTCAGGAGCATGAAGGAGCCCTTTCCCCCCTATACAAGGTGACAGAAAATGGATTTGTTATGGCAATGTTGCGTTGCTATCAGTGGCCGTCCATGTACATGGATCCATGTCTGTCCACGACTACCCATGTGGTTGCATTCACTTCCATGCAACCACACGGATTGACAAATATACAAGTGGGAACCACCCTTAGTAGTCCAGCTGCTTGCTTATCTTAAATGATATGGTGGATCATTGGATCAATCCATGATTTTTCACAGTTAAGTTCCTTTAAATTAGTCCTATATCAGACCCTCCTAAATTAGTTTAATTGTGTGACGGTATGTATCTAGGCATTCATTACTTTAGCAATTAGAACTACTAAAAATGTACAGTAATCATAAACTGAGATAAAATACTGTAGGTCTGCAGATATTTTGCCATTAGGGTGTACTGTACTATTTCTTCTGAAACAAGTATGTAATTCACCTGTTGTTTAATCCTCTGTAGTCATAAGCATTTTATGAGAATGAATCCCTTTTTTCATCTGTTATGTGAGTGTCAAGAAGACCCAGTGCGGTAAGCCTGGATAGCCTGACGGATGTACATTTTCTTTATTCTTTATATGCTTTCTCCTTGAGCCTAATGTAAGTCACGATGAGCAAACATGACATGCAATATTCCTTGTAATCTCTCCTTAACATGGAAGGTATCCAAGTATTGAATCTCCCCTGCTCTTTGAAGCTTGTTTTATGGGCTGTGTTCACTAATGCTCCATTTGTTCATCACACAGTGGATAACAATGCACACTATGCACTTTCAATAATTGCTAAAATTCACCCTCCCCACTGGCTATTATCGGATAATGCTGATAGGTAATCCAGGCTGTCAAAAGAGCATTTTGTCCTCATCCAAGTTGGCTTGCTGATATATAGCCCGTTTCATACCAGCATGTATTATAGCAATATATTCCTGGCTTTTCCTGCCAGAACACAGCTTCATGTTATGGAATACTGCATTCCAATCATCTTACACCAAACCTGGGTAATTCAAGTCTGAAGCCTCAACAGACCAATTACTGTTGCACAAGAAGCTCTGCTCATGACTTAGTGGATAAATCAAGCAGTAGTTGGACACGACTTCTTTAAACAGCTTCAGTCATTATTTTCTGTTTCCAAGCATGTTCACATTAGTGGTTAAAGATTTTACATCAAGCAGTGGTAATGGCTAATATCACCATCCCATGAACACAGCTACACAATATATGAAATGACGAGTCCTACAAGTAGCTTGTAAATTGCTTAACCTCTGATGTGCTGCCAGAATATATGGTAAAGTGAATAAATCTGCTGAATTCATATTTCTTTTCTGTTTCTAAACTAACTGAAATGACGGATTAAGTGTCTGGGAATCCTAGACTGCAATGCTTTAAGTTACTGCATGCTAATTCTCATCATTAACATGGGCTTTTAGCAGTAGCCACTGAGAAACCATATATTTTTCCACATGAGAATTTTAGAAAACATCATTATTTCTGCTTCATGCTGTCCTTTGAACTTTGGATAATTTCCATAATATGTTAAAATAAATCGTCTCTTTATAAGTATTTCAAGGGGCTTGGTTATATGAACGGTGATTTCATATATTTTGAATAAAATCAGACATTTAAAGTGGGGGCAATATTCTAATTTAATTAGAACAACATATGCATATATCCTGCAAGTTCCTGTAATCTTCTTCAGAGTTTTCTTAAGATACTTCTCTTTTCCCATACACTCCTAAAGAAAACTGATATGTTGCCTATCAGCCAGTCTTCTTATGGTTGCAGAAAATGTCTCTCCATAAGGTAGATAGCAAGTTCCCAGACCTTATCAGCCTATAGAAATTGACCTGTGTAGACTTACTATGGGTTAATATTATATACAGTGATATAAGATTTCAACCTGCTAACGTCTAATCTTTTCTGATAAAGTGTTATGCATGCAATATAGCCTGTAAAGTGACACATGGGATTCCATTGGCTCCATACTATGAAACAGAAGATCATCCATCTGCTGCTTAATGGCGTATTTGTATGGCATTACACTACATTGCATATACTCTTCAACACTGAAATTACAACACCAAGAAGAAAACGTCTTGGAATTATGAAAGTCACAGGATCAAGGGTCAAGGTTAATTATATCCAGAAAATTGAAACCCAACTTTCAAAATAGCTTTATCTCTTCAGCAACAGGTATGAGGGCCATACATAGACATACATGCACTTAAACGCTTTGGCATGCTATCAATTAATGGTTGCTGAGTATTGTTGTGCCACGCTGAATAAAGAAAATGATAAAGATCTTTTGCTGGCAGCTAGCGTTGCTGCCAATGATGACCCTTATGTACTCAACAGGAGACAATTTCAAGGAACCTACAGACTGTGGTAGCACATATAAGCCACACAGGCTACTCACAGTAGAATGAGTAACAAGTGGCTTGTTGTAATCATGTTAAAAATGGCTCCTGGGATACTTTAGATCCCATCAAGAAAAAATGGAAACTCCAATACAAGCTGCCAGCAGCGAACCTTGATGATTTCCCTTCCCAAGTGCATTTAACATTGCAGGTCATTGCTCAGACAATTATTATTAGCTTTAATGACAGCATGGTTATGGTGTGTAAATGTATGTATTAACCCCTTCACGACCAATGATGTATATATATGTGCTGAGCTTGCATCCTCTGACACACATCTCGGCTAATCTCAACAGCTGAGATGTATATCTAACACCACCAATCAGATTAGTGAACTGATCGATGGTGTTAACCCTTTGGATCACACTGTCAGTGATTGTGCAATTCAAAGCCCCGCGGTGAGGATTGCCTTTCCCCACTATGATTGGAGGTCTCGTGAAGCTGTCCTGCATCATTTCCTGCTGGTGATGACTTGGTGACATCACCAGCAGGGAGTGATTATTTCCCCCGTATTCAGATGAGCTGTAGTCCATCTGAACATAAGAGAAGCGATCAGACTGTGGAGCATTGAGGTTCTCTAGTGGGCAAAGTAAAGTAATAACAAAAATAAAGTTTGTAATAATATGAAAAAAAGAAAAACTAAATTTTCTAATCATTCCCGTTTTGCCCCATTGAAAATAAAACAAATAAAAAAAAAAAAAAAATATACACAGATTTGGTATCACCACTTTCAGAAATGCCTGATCTATGAAAATATAAAATCAATTAATCAGATCTGTAAACTATGTAATGGAAAAATGGAAAAAAAAGTCCAAATGCCAAGGTTAAGTTTTTTGGTTGATGCAACATTGCAATAAAATGCAATAACGAGCGATAAAAATGCCTACCCAAATCATCTACCCAAAAATGGTATCATTAGGAACGTCAGCTCAAGCCACAAAAAATAAGCCATCACACAGCCCCAGATCCTAAAAAATTTTAACACTACAGGTCGAGAAAAATGGCACCCAAAATGCAATTCTTTTTCTTTTAAAACTTCAAAACATTTTTTACCACTTAGATAATATAATACAAAAAACCTTGTTCATAAAACGTGTAAGTACTCTGCAGTAAAAAAGTTTAAAATGCAAGTGCAGTAAAAAATATGTAAATAACAGGGTACTTGGTCCATACTTTTTTGCGCATAAAATGTACTTCAAACTGCTTCACCTCATCACGGTGTACCATATCAAAGCAGTCCTATCTGTTGTATTAAAAACCTGATCAAGTAATGTGTATCAAGTGAACAGGGTCCAAACAGGTCCAGTGTCTAATATGGACTGAGGTTGAAAGCAGCTTTTTGTGTGCAGAGCCCAGGTTGAGGGGCGGGGAACTCACATCTCTTGCTATGCAAGAGGCTAACTTACAGAAAATTGATGAACCCTGCACACAAAGAACGTTGTTGTAAGTTGTTGTAAGTTCAGAGATACCAAATATATACTTTTACTATTATCTAAGTGACAGAAAACTGATGAACCCTGCAAACAAAGAACGTGTCTGTGTGAACACACTCACGCCGCCAAACAATCTAATACAAAAAACCTTGTCCATAAAACGTGTAAGTACTCTGCAGTAAAAAAAAATGCATTTTTAACTTTTTTACGAAAGGCTGCTTTCAACCTCAGTCCATATCGGACACTGGACCTGTTTGGACCTGCATGAGGTGAAGCAGCTTGAAGTACATTTTATGCGCAAAAAACATATGGACCAAATACCCTGTTATTTACATATTTTTTACTGCACTTGCAATTTAAACTTTCTTACTGCAGAGTACTTACACGTTTTATGGACAAGGTTTTTCATATTAGATTGTTTGGCGGCGTGAGTGTGTTCACACAGACACGTTCTTTGTGTGCAGGGTTCATCAGTTTTCTGTCACTTAGATAATAGTAAAAGTATATATTTGGTATCTCTGAACTTACAACAACCCGAAGCATCAAACCGAAATATCAGTTTTACCATATAGTGAGCATGGTGAATAAAAAACCCAAAAAACAAACATGTAATTACACTTTTTTTGTAATTTCACCACACTTGGATTTTTTCCCATTCTCCTTAACACTATATGGTAAAATGAATGCTTTCATTCAAAAGTACAACTTGTCTCACAAAAAGCAAGCCCTCATATGTCTATATTGAAAGAAAAAGAAAAAAAAAATATGGCTCTTGGAAGAAGGGGAGGGAACAACGAAAACAGTAAAATGAAAAATCACCGGAGAAGAAGGGGTTAATGCATGTGATGCTGTGGTAACCTCATGTAGTGTGCTGCAGGGCTTGTGCTGCCAGCTGGCTGTAATCTGCCTCATGATGGCCAAGCTTACTGTCACAGTGGATTATCTCCAAATTGCACACAGACACACAAAGTCCCCCAATAAAAATGGAATATGATTTTTGGATAGCTGTGTAGTTAATCGCCAATCATGAAAGAACACATAGGACTTGGAAATGAACAGTCTCTTTACTGGCAGTAATTGGTAGGTAGCTATTTACAGATCGTATGTAATAGGAGGACAGTGAGTTTGCACCTACAGTTAAACATCGAATCCTAGTTCACATTTTCCTTCTTGTAATCCTCTATGCATTAGTTATGCTGAGCTGCACTTCTATGGAGCATACTTTTACCTTTCCTAAGTGCAATAGCCATATTCCCACATGGATGCCATGAGCACTCTCTCCATTCCTCTCCTCCCCGACTCACTATTCCACACTGTACTAAGGGGTTTGTCCCTCTCCCTGTGACTCTTACAGCTGCAGTCCTAACTTATTCTTCAAGCTAAGCAGAGCTAGCTTAAACCCCTGCAAAGGTAGGGGTGATTAACCCTTTTAGTGCTGCCTGTCTTTCTGGTCTAACAATATACAATATACACAGAAATCAAAGTATTTGCATGAAACACTATTCTTCTAGTTTCTCATGGGGATGGCCACTTTGTGGGATACCACAGTGCTCATACTCCATACTGAATTAATAGAGATGTTTTGAAAATGTTTTCCATTTTCTCAGAATTTGCATATCATTAACTCATTAACATGTCTATAAATCCTGTGATTTTTGTCATTTCCCAACTTTTTGTTAGAATTTTAATGACAAGGAATATATATATTTTCTTGTATAGCTAAAAATCTTAAAGAAATCTGGCTCTGCAATATGGTGCCCAATGAAGAATGCATATATAGATAAAATATGAGAAACAACAAATATTTTTTATGACTCTGTATTAAATCACATTGGGGAATATTGAGAAACATTCATAGTAGAGACTTATAAACCACTATGGCTAGCGTATTGTAGCTATATACAAATATATCAAACAACTACAGCGTTATTTTGCAACCATCCAATTAATGATTGTCCATGGTGAATTACAACCTGTTACACTCCATGATCATGAACAAATTTTTTTTTACATAAGTCTACTATATGAGTTCATATATAAACAAGAAACCCAGGGGATCATGGACGTAAATCACGAGGTACACTTAACCAATATTTTAAACAAGAGAATAAAGTGTTAATACCTCCGTAATAAACCCAGTAAACAGTCGCATACAACAATGGCTATGCTTGTGCAAAAGTTTATTAACAAGGTCAGTTGCAAGTACAAAAAACAGGGACCATACAGATTGGATGGTACATGACACCAGAGGAGATCGACACAGAGGTCACAATCATTAATACATGGAAGGTATAAAGTGCAGAGTGCAGTACAATGAGGTAGACAAGTTACTATCACATCCAGGGACTATTGCACAGTAAAATTATGAACTAGTATAGTGATCACAACGTCCACGGGTAACATTATAGAACCTCATTACCGCAGTACCTCACCCATGGGTATCTGAAAGTGACTCTCAGTGTCTGGGGAGCGACCCCGACACGTGTTTTGTGACCTTTTTCAAGGGGTGGGGAAGGAGTGCAAAGTGAGGCTTCTTATAGGGCTCTCATTACCTAAAGTGCATCATCATGTGCGCTGCCAGGGGTCGCGCTGTGAGGAGCGTGTTGCACCACTTCCTGGTTGGAAGAAAGCTTCCTGTGACATCAGGTGACAAGAAGTGACGCGGACAGGCTCCCTGCGCATGCGCAGTCACTCCAGCCCACACTGGGCATCCGCAAAGTGGATCCGCCATTTTGGTTTAGGGCAAAGTAGTGGGCAAGCTGTTTTCCATTAAACTGCGCCAAAAATGACTCAACAGGGTGAGAAAAGGGGGGCGAAATCTCCCCTAAATGAAACCATATGCCCCCATAATTAGATCAAGCCACCGGGGGATCAGATATTAATCACATAAGTCCGCATCAAACAAGTCCATCATAGAAAAAGTCATATGGTCCCACGTGGCATCTTTCTTCATTACTCCACTAAAAGGTGCATATGGTATGAATATCATCTCACTCCCGGGGGTGGAGCAGGCTTTGGTCACAGTTATTGCTCACACCTAGGCAGCCAAAAAGAATGAAAGTCCACAAAAGAAGACGCTCATTGTGAAGAATTTAAAAATAAGGGTTAGAGATAAAAAGCACTCCTATCAAGGGTGGCACAAAAACCAATGATAGTCTAAGCCAGCAAACAGCAAAATTAGCAAACAACAACAAGACTAGGCTAAACGAGGAGTTCAAGAGGTCAGCAGAAGAAGGCTTATAAAAAAGGAGCAAAGCTCAATTTCTCATTGAGTCCATTAGGGCTCATGGTACCCAGTCAAACTATCCATTGGCACTCCATACATGCCAGGCGGTTCATAAGATCCCCGCCTCTGCTCCCAAGTTCACTATATCTGAGCATTTTCTATACGCACAAGCCTGAAACCGCTCTCCCATGTCAACCGCCCCTGACTCAAAGTCCCCTTCACGAGACATATCCTCCGTAGGTGTAAGAATTGTCCCACGGGGATAGCCCTGATGGTGGACGATGGGTGCGAGAGGTGGCATGGAGGAGCGAGTTTACGGATGTCTCGTTTCGGAACAAGTCCGTCATAACAGAGCCGTTATCTAGGATAGAGACCCGGATATCTAAAAAATCGATCTCGTTCTGAGCGACTTTATATGTCAAATGGATATTGTAGCTGTTGGAGTTCAAAGTCAGCACAAACTCCCCCAGCTCCGGGACGGTCCCCCCCAGATGACGAAAACATCGTCAATGTAGCGGTGTCAGCACTGCGCATGGGCGGAGGCGCACGCCCCCTTGCCGAAAACCTCCCTCTTCCAGCATCCTAGAAAGAGGTTGGCGTACGAGGGCGCGCACGCTGTCCCCATCGCAGTACCGCACCACTGGGGTAGAACCGATCCCCGAACAGGAAGAATTTGTGCGTCAAGATGAACTCCAACAGCTACAAAACCAACTCACACATGTCCTTGTCCCAATTGCTGCTCATCAAATAGTGTCTAGTGGCCCGTAGACCGTCTGCATGTCCTATACATGTGTATAGCGACTCCACATCAATAGTCACCAGTGATACCCCCTCATCAACTATGAGCCCGTCAAGTCTCCTCAGAACGTCTGTAGTGTCCCTGACATAGGAGGGCAGACTCTCAACCAACGGATGAAGGTAGTATTCAATAAATTTACAAATAGGGACACATAGCCCTCCAATGCCAGAGACAATCGGATGCCCAGGAGGTACGGTGGGATTTTTATGTACTTTAGGAAGTAAATAAAAGGTGGGTATCACTGGTGACTCAGTCAAAAGTCCATTACAGAGCTTTTTTGGGATAACATCCATTTCTAGGGCTCTGTCTAGGATTGACATTAGCTCTATGGAAAATTCCGCTAAAGGACTGGAGGGGAGGGTAGAATAGTAATCACTGTTTTTTAGCTGCCTCAGAGCCTCCTTCTCATACATACCAGACGGCCAAATCACCATGTTTTCCCCCTTATCCGCTGGTTTTATAACTACATCCTTCAGGTTTCTAAGACTCTCAATCGCTTCTTTTTGTTTTTATTGTGACTTTCAACCCTTGATGTTTTTTGATGTTTTTGAGTTACGGTGAACCTACTGCTCAAATATAGTGATGTTAATGTCATATTTCAATACAATTTGTAGCTATATGGATTTGGCTTGTTGATCTTGTAAGATCTAGTAAAGGTTTATATGACTCATAATGGACCATCTTGATAGCTTAGCACAGGTTATCTCACTAGAGAGGACTAAAATAATTTAACATTGTGTAAGACATTGACCGATGTCTACGTAGATGTCAAACGGCACATTTTAGGGCCATGATATCCCAGTGCTGTGTTATCTGAGTTCAGATAGCCTTTGCCGGATCTGTATGTCAATCTTTTTTTTTACTGTATGATGTAAGTTTTATTGTTAGAATGGAAAATATGGTTTAGGTTATAGAGTGAATTCATGCATAGCTGAAAAATGATTCATTGACATTCAATGCTATTTCTGTAACTAACTAATCTATAGGTATTTTTTTCAAAGATTTTCAACCATATTTAAGTCACATATCTAGAAAAAGATACACTGTGACAAACACATTTCCAAGTTTCTGATTTTGATGGATACTTTGTTTTTATATGTGGCTAGCATTTCACTGGAATTACAGTACATATTATCCTAACAGTGCATTCATCATGTTATGGTGTTCTTTTGTATTGAATTTTGAAAAGTTCAAACTAAAAATTGTCATATATATTACATATATAGTAAAATCTCTAGTGATTATGACTCATGGCTCAAAAATCATAAGCTCTTTACTTAGTCGTCAATCAAGGCATATAGAAAATTCATCTTTTACCATATGCTAAATCTTATCATGTGTTCCTTGCATTCAGAATTTTCTGTAAATGTAAATAAATGATGTTAGCGTCATTTCCTCAGTAAACATCACTGTATGCCTTCATAAAATCCAGGTTTTGTTGGCGTGGTATAAACCCTAATATTATTTGACAGAAAACTCAGTATGAATGGAGCTTGTAAAAGTCAATTTAGCTGCATGAATGGCCAAAAATGTGACATATTGTGATTTTCGTAAGACGAATTTATCAACAACATGTTTGTACTAATGAAAATCACACAGTGATACATATTTTTCTGTTCTAATATTTATTATCTTACAGTGAAAAGGGCAGGAAGGGGAATGTAGAGTAGTGAACATCACCTACTGTCAGTTCAATATACAGTACAATATACAGTATCTCCAACATTTTTAACGAGGTGTTACCGTTCACTGCACTCTGGCCTGTGATACAACAGAGATGACTATTGGTCAATGTGTGAATTAATATTTTATTTTGAAATGTATATGGTGTGATTGAAAATTAGAAATATTATCGCTCCAAAAATTGTAAAATATTTCTTTTACTTGAAAGCTTCAACCCTTCATGACCCGGGAATTTTCAGTTTTTCATTTTCGTTTTTTGCTCCCCTGCTTCCAAGAGCCATAACTTTTTTATTTTTCCGTCTATAAAGACGTATGATGACTTGTTGTTTGCAGGACGAGTTGTACTTTCAGATGCAATCACTTATTTTACCATATAGTGTGCAGGGAAATGGTAAAAAAATCCAAGTGCAGTGCAATTGCAAAAAAACTGCAACTACACGTTTGTTTTTTGTTTTTTTAGTCGCCATTTTCACTATATTGTAAAACCGATGTTTTTGGTGTGATGCCTCAGGTCGGTTCGAGTTCATAGATGCCAAACATGTATACTTTTACTGGTATCTAGGTGGTGAAAAAATAATTCAGAAGTTTGTAAAAAAAAAAAGAATCTCACTTTTTGCGCCATGTTCTGCACCCTGTAGCATCCTCATTTTTGGGATCTGGGGCTGTGTGACGGCTTTTTTTTATGCACTTGATCTGACGTTTCTAATACCATTTTTGGGTGGATGCGCTGTTTTGATTACCCGTTACTGCATTTTATAGCAATGTTGCAGTGACCAAAAAAATGTAATTTTGATGTTTGGGCCTTTTTTTCCATTAGGCAGTTTAAGGCTCTCAGTAACTGATTTTATACATTAATAGATTGGGCGTTTCTGAACGCAGTGATACCAAATATGTCTATATATTTTTTTAATACTTTTATTTTGAATGGGGGAAAAGGGCGGTGATTTGATCTTTTATGTTTGTTTTAAAATTTTGTAAAAACTTTATTAATTAATTCTTACTTTTACACTGCCCCATGGGGAGGCACAGGGCTGCAGCATCCGATTGCTTGTGACAGGTCCCGATAAGCTGGAGCACATCTGGATCTGCCACAATAGCGCACTGTGAGTGCTTGGCAGCGCTTGCCAACCACTCAAAGGAAGTGCTCCATGTCAGCTTCCGGGGTCAAGCCAGGACCCGGGCTGTCATGTGAGCACCGGAGATCTCATGATATTATCATGGGATGTCTAATGCAGGCGGGGAACTGTGCGGTGGCTTTGAATCCCGCTGACAGCGGGATCCAAAGGATTAACAGCACTGATCGGATCCCAGATCTGATCGGTGCTGGAAGTCAGACATCTTAGCTGATGAGATCAGCTGAGATGTCAGGGAAATTATGTGAACTTCGCGCCAGAGCTCACATCAAACCCCGGTAACCGGTCCATGAAGTTGTATAACATCATTGGTCGGTAAGGGTTAAACAAGACTCAATACATATTTGAATAGTGGAACTCAACTAATTTTGTGGTGCTAAAAATTATTATGATGCTTAAATTTGCAGATTGGTTGTAATTTTCAAGATCAAGAAGAGGTTGTAATTATTTATGACACCTTTCACGCAGGATTATAGATAAATTATGTCTTTATTATTTTATCATTATTATTGCATTGTTAGTAGCTAGTTTATTATATAGTCTATTTAGTCTATTGCGCCTTTACATTCTACCATGTTACGTGACCAATTAAACAATTTAGCTCAGCTGATGTAATCCTAATACAGTTTCATGAAAAATCCAACAGAAACGAAAAAGGGGCACCACTACGACCAGCAATCCTTCTCAGGCAGTGGAATAAGCATGTGAGGCGGGAAGCACTAGTGCAACTGGTGGTGCCAGTATAGTGGAACAAAACGTCATAAAAATGTAAGAAAGATGGCCACTCAGCAGGTAACGGGATCTTTATTTCGGGAGCATACAAAGTGCAGGGAGGGGGCACCGAGGTGACGACGGGTCCGTTTCGGGCAAAGGCCCTTCTACCGGTCACGGTGCTAAACTCCAGCACCCGGCATCCGGCTCCTCCAATCCGATTTTATGTCGCATACGATGCGATCCGGAGCCATAGACCCCATGTTAGGGCGCGAAGGATCGTGCCAGATTCGGGAGGATACAGGAGCATCCGATTTTTCCCTGGACACAAAAACGCTGCCATCAACATTTTTGTGTCTGGGAGAAAATCCGAATTGTCCTGGATCGTCCTAGACAGATGGAAACCGGATGGCAATGCTGCCATCCGGCTGCATCGGCCCCGTAGGGCTGCATTAGTGCAAAATTGGGTCCAGGGCTGTCAGATTTACACCGGACAGCCCCAGACCTGATCTTGCCGTGGTGTGAAACCGGCCTAAGGACAAGAGTTGGGCTACACACAAATGCTGCAATAAATGTGCATCACATTTTACCCAGTAGTTTAATAAAAAGAGGCAATCTGTGCTTTTCGCAGTCCCAATGATCTGGAGACAACCAACTGTTCACACTACCAATTACTATTTCTGCATGGCACCCCCATTAGGAAAGCAGTTCAAGAAAGAAGTGGACTTTAAAGTATCCAACATTCCATTATTTTCCACCAAACTACAGAGCAGTGATGAGCACGATGGGAGATTTCGATAAATTATTGCAAAAAATGGAATCCATCAATGCTTGCAGATTACTGTTAGTTGCAAGATGGATGAGTTCAAGAGATAAGCAAAAAAGAGCTGTCACTGAACAAGGACCAACTGTAACTGTTTATAATTTGCAACAGAGTTTATATATATTTTAGTTACCGTATATACTCGTGTATAAGCCAACCCGTGTATAAGCTGACCCCCCTACTTTTGCCCCCAAAACCTGGGAAAACCTATTGACTCGTGTATAAGCCGAGGGTGACCCCAGCACAGGTATACAGCCCCAGCAGTGTGGTATACAGCAAACCCAGAGGTATATATAGCAGCCCCAGTGGTAGTATACAGCAGCAGCCCCAGTGGTATATACAGCAGCAGCCCCAGTGGTTAGTATACAGCAGCCCAGAGGTGTATACAGCAGCCCCAGTGGTATATACAGCAGCAGCCCCAGTGGTTAGTATACAGCATCCCCAGTGGTGTATACAGCAGCCCAGAGGTATATACAGCCCCAGAGGTATATACAGCAGTCCCTTAGGTATATACAGCAGCCCAGTAGGGGTATACAGCAGCCCAGGTTTGTATACAGCAGCCCCAGAGGTGTATAACAGCCCCAGAGGTATATACAGCAGCCCTTAGGTAGTATACAGCCCCAGTGGTGTATACAGCAGCACCTCAGGGTGTATACAGCACCAGCCCCAGGGTGTATACAGCAGCAGCCTCAGTGGTGTATATCAGCAGCAGCCCAGTGGTATATACAGCAGCAGCCTCAGGGTGGGTGTATACAGCATCAGACCCAGGGGTGTATACAGCATCAGCCCCAGAGGTATACAGGCCCCCCCATCAAGATCCAGGGCCCCCCCCTTGCGCGGCAAACCTGTAAAGTAAAATCATACTTATCACTGTCCTGTCGCGCCGTCCCGCCGCTGCCGACATGACGATCCCGGGCTTCATTCAGCGTCTTCCGGCGGCTTCCTGTGGTCGCGGGCAATGACGTCATTGCCCGCGACCACAGGAAGCCGCCAGAAGACGCTGAATGAAGCCCGGGATCGTCATGTCGGCAGCGGCGGGACGGCGCGACAGGACAGTGATAAGTATGATTTTACTTTACAGGTTTTCCGCGCAAGGGGGGGGCCCTGGATCTTGATGGAGGGGCCTGTATACCTCTGGGGCTGATGCTGTATACTCGCGTATAAGCCGAGGGGGGATTTTTCAGCCCAAATTTTGGGCTGAAAAACTCGGCTTATACGTGAATATATACGGTATTTGAATTGTTGATAATGATAAGTTTCTTCTAAAGAAATAGCAGTAACTTGGCATAACAAATATTCTGTATCATTGAATTTACAAAAATAATATTTTAAACTACTGAAATTTTTTAGTTTAAGTTTATGTAGCAGTAGACCAAGAAATCGTTCATACCATAGAAACAAGAGACAACAAAAAATTTTCATTGTCAGATTTGTATTTAAGTGGTGAAAATCATAAAATATCACTCCAGCAATTTTTTTTTTAATGCAACACTGGAGTGGTGCATTAAAGGTAAGTCTCCTTCCCCTGTCTTATACACATTCTGAAGGCTGCACCCCCTATTACCATTACTACATCGGACTCCAGGGAAAGACAGGAAAGACTCCTCAGCAGCTCCAGTCTTTCATGAAGCATGTCGGAAATCACTTTTCAATACATCACGATGGGAGCCTCATTCTAGCTCTCATAGAGATGCATTAAAGAGTAAGCACTATTTAAAATTGTATTTAATAATAATGTAGAGCAAGTGATTATAATAAAATGTCAAATATACTTTAATGAAATCTGGAAGGAAACCATTCATAAACCTTTCACAAGATGTCCCCACTAGACTGTGTCTGAAGCTTATTCTCACTGAGATCCGTCTTCAGCTTTTCACAAAGACTGAGTGGCCTGATAGCCATATAAGTGAGGGGCGTGGCCTACACAGTCTACCTGTCTAATGTGGCTACAGCTGATCTGTATTGTGAGTTTACTTCATTCAGGGACAATGTGACCTCATCAGGCTGTCGGTACAAAACTCCTGGCTGTGTGATCTTATCTGATCCCTTTCCATTCACATCCACTTTCCTCGTCAGTGAAATAATATGGGGGCTGATAAGAAAGGGCAGAGATGTGAACGGATGGGTCAGATAAGATCTCACAGGACTTGTGTGCACTTATGATAGCTTGAGTTTACAGTGCCTGCATGAAACCCGGGACACCTATAAGCTGTGAACGCTCCCCACCAAGCATTTGTTAGATTTAGAATCAGGTAGGGGGAAATCGTCTGAAAGGATTTTAAATGGTTTTCTATCAGAATTCTCTTGTGAAGTATATTTAAAAATGTATTATAATCACTTGCTCCATGTTTTTAAATAAAACTTTAAATGGTGGTTACACTTTAAGCTCTTGTGCCATACCTTCTAACCTCTGGCCAGTCAAAAGTACGGGCACAGGATTGCACTGTGGGGCTGAAGTGGTTTTGGTAAAAGGTGAAGCCTTTACATTTAAAGCACCTCTCAAGCAGTGAAAACAAGACACCATGCTGGAGTGGATCCTTAAGAAATGTCTCACTTTATAACTGAATTTTACAAGTTTTGTAAATATGTAGAAGAGTGTAACCTCTTATTCCTTTTATTGATCAAGATAAATTTTTTTTCTTTATCCCTGCAAGAAGAATAACAATTTTTCAACAACATACTAGATACTGGAGCTTGTTTTTAGTGGGAAAAGTTGTAGTTGTACTTTAATTTACCATATACACTCCCTGAGGGCCCCTTTACACGCGGCTACATTTCTAGGGTGGCTACAGGTAACTTACTGGTTGCAGTGAAATCATGGAGACAAGGCTCTATCTTGTTGCTGTGTACAAATGGAATAATCTCTCCATGATTTCACTGCAACCAGTAAGTTACCTGTAGCCACCCAAGAAATGTAGCCGCGTGTAAAGGGGCCCTTACAGACGTTATGTCGCTTATGCATGTTATGTAAATAAAAGCTTATAACCTGACGTTAAGTTCATCCATTGGTTGTATAAATTACTCTTTTAAAAGCTGAAACCCTCTGAAATGTAGTTTAGGTTAAGAAAATAAATTGGCATCAATGCTGAAATATTGATTTAACGAACACAGAATGGTCATATTTTGGCAAGACAAAAGTTTGTCGCCCACACAAAGTAATGTGATTTTCCAACAAAAAATGAACTTAAAATACAAATATATGTTGCATAACATTGGTGAATGAAGTTGTGGTGCTATTAGAGTCATATTTAATATTTTGCGTGACTTCCATGAGCTATAAGGACCGCATTCATGCGGTTCTACAATGATTCATGCAATTTATTAATGAAGTCATCAGGAATAGCAAAGAACGCAGTCTTACACGCATCCCAGAGTTCATCTAGATTCTTTGGTTTTGTCTTCCAAGCTTCCTCTTTCATCCTACCCCAAACATGCTCAATGATGTTCATGTCTGGTGACTGGGCTGGCCAGTCCTTGAGCACCTTGATCTTTTTTGCCTGGAGGAACTTTGCTGTAGAGATGGATGTATGAGATGGAGCACCATCCTGCGGCAGAATTTGACCCCTTTTATTTATGATTTGGAATATAAGAGGTAGTTAATACTTCTTGATATTTTAGGCTATTGATATTGCCTTCCGCCTTGCAACTGTTTCGCACACCCCCATACTGAATGTAACCCCAGACCATGATCTTTCCACCACCAAATGTAACTATTTTCTGGGTGTAGTTTGGATCCATACGGGCTCCAGTAGGTCTCCTGCAGTACTTGCAGTGGCTGTGGTGTAATTCTACTGAAGATTCATGAGAGAAATCTACCTTCTGCCACTTCTCCAGCATCCATCTGTATAGCAGGCTGTGGGACTTTGCAAATGCCACATTTTTTTTAATTTGCCTTTTGTTTAGTGCTGGCTTCTGGGCACTGATTCAATCATGGAGGCCATTTCGAGACAGAATCCTATAAACTGTTGTAGTTGACACAGGGACTTGAGGTGACCAGGTTGTTGGAGCTCTGCTACAGTGGAAGAGGGGCTTGCTTTGGATTTTCTAACCAACGAACGTTACTCCTGAGCAGTTGTCTTGCGGGGTCTGCTGGACCTGAGCTTGTCAAACACATCTCCAGTCTTTTCAAATCTTTTTTTAATTCTTTGTACTTGACGCTGAGACACATTAAAGGTGCCAGCCACCTCTGCAGTGGATCTGGTCTTCAGCCTCTTGATAATCATGGTTTTGGTGGCAGGGTGAATTTTTGGCATGTTGTCAGAGCTCAAGTTGCAGTTCAAATGAAGGTCTGGGGTGCTGGGTTTCTTTTTAGACACACCCACTAATTAACCAATCATTTACTTAGCACAGGTGAGGATGTAAACTAGGATTGGGTGCATTATATGACCAGGTGACAAACCTTTTCTCTTGCTAAAACCTGACCATTCTGTGTTCATTAAATGATCAATATTTCAGCATTGATACCAATTTATTTTCTTAACCTAAACCAAATTTCGGAGGGTTTCAGTTTTCAAAAGAGTAATTTATACAACCAATGGATGAATTTAACGTCAGGTTGTAAGCTTTTATTTATATAACATGGATGAGTGACATAACTTCTGTCAGGGAGTGTAATGCACTGAAAAACCGCTAAAATATGTTGTTTTTTTTTTCCTTTTCGTTCTTACGCAAACTTTAACGCTTTTTTGTCCCCTTGGAGATTTTAATTTACAATCATTTGATCAATGGCCCAATGCATTGCAGCTAGTGATTAGTGAATAGTAAAATACTCAGATTAGGAGATTGTTAACGAGTAGTTTGTAATAATTGTGTATTCTACCAAATAGCGAGTACAATATAAGTCAATGGCTAAGTTCACATCTAAGGGTGGTTGCGTTTGTTTTTCTCTGCAATGCAAAAATGCATAGAAATGCAAACAAACACATCCAAAAATGCACCCATTGATTTAAATGGAAAAGGCATTGAAAAAGCATTTAAAAACGTATGTAATTTTCTGAAAAAACAAAACGCATGCGTTTTTGCAAACGCAGCCCAAGATGTTGCAGGACTTGTTTGTTTTGCATTTGCAAAAATGCATGCGTTTGCAATGTTTTTTAGGCACACATGCTGCCAAATACGCATTGCAACCCAAATGGAAAAGAAATGCAGATGTGAAAAGGCCCAATGGGAAACACAAGTCATTTTCTGCTGGACCCAACAAAGATAGCTGGGGGCCTTAGGAAAAGGCTGAATTGGCTGGGAAAATGATGAAACTGAATGGGAAGAACCTGGAGAATATGCCTGCATGCTTTTCTGACTTACATAATAAAGTTGTCAAAGTATTATGCCACTTTTAAGGATTCAGAAGAACACAGACCAAACCAAATCTAAATTGCATTTTAGCCTAGTGTCACGCTTCCGGGGCGCCAAGAGTGGACCATTGGGCCATGGTACCGAACTCCCCTGGGTGAGATGGTCCTAGTTTAACCAACCCCTATACAGGGATTGTCAGGGGCAATCCCAGGGGGTCTAAATACCACAGCTGCTAGTACCATGGGGTGGCTTGTAGGGTTAGCCTATACTACGGTAAAGCTAAGGAGGATTCGAGGGATCAGAGCCCGAGGCTAGGAGAGCAGGAATGGGTCTACAGGAGAAGGGCACAAGGAGAGACTGACTAACAGCCAGAGAAGCAGAAGCTTACTAACTCAATAATCAGGCACCTCCCATCAGTGGAGGTGACCTGATATACCGGCGGACGGACAGCTATTGGGCGAGGGGAATGTCAGGTTGAGCTGTGCCAGCCCCTACATTCACAGGGGAGGAGGACAATCGCACCTAGTGCACCGCTGATTAGGTTCATGACTACGACCATTGTAGTGTGCTGATGTGTGAGCCCAGTGGTCAACAGACAGGAAAGGGACCCAGCGATGGCTCCGAGACACAGCATGCCTGGATGCCAGATGCCCTTACGTTAGGGGAGCAGAGGATGCAGAACCAGGAGAGGTGAGCTGGGGAGCGGTGCCAGGGGACCTAACACCTAGGGTCACACTTGAGCCTTGGATCCATTAAAACCATCAGTTTTTCCAAGTTGAAAATGTTGAAAAACTGATCCGTTAACGGATCCATAGGCTGGATTCAGATTTAGCAGTCAGTTTTTCTGCATCTTCAAAAACTGATTCTGTTTTTGGAAATAGCCATTTTTGCATGTTAAAAACGCTATGCGTTAACACATGGTACCTATATGTACTATACATTAACGGATGCATTTCCCATAGGTCATGTTATCAAAACGTTATGTATTTTTTTACTGCTCCCAACACTGCTAGCAGCGTTTTTGGGTGCAGTAAAAAAAACACATAGCGTTTTTTTAGCAGTACATTTTAACACTGCGTTTTTTTGCATAGGAGCCTATGGATCCCTTAAAGCAGAGGTCCCCAACTCCAGGCCTCAAGGCCCACCAACAGTGCAGGTTTTCAAGATCTCCTTAGTATTGCAGAGGGCTTGGAATCATTACCTGTGCAGATGATCACATTAGCACCTGTGCAATACTAAGGAGATCCTGAAAACCTGCACTGTTGGCGGGCCTTGAGGCCTGGAGTTGGGGACCTCTGCCTTAAAGCATCAGTTTTTCAAGAATTCTAAGTTGAAAAACTGATGCTTTTAACAGATCCAGGGCTCAAGTCTGACCCCAGACATACAGAAAAAAATTTGAAGAATCAGTTTTTTCTGCATAATTACTTGTACAGTTAGGGCCAGAAATATTTGGACAGTGACACAAGTTTTGTTATTTTAGCTGTTTACAAAAACATGTTCAGAAATACAATTATATATATAATATGGGCTGAAAGTGCACACTCCCAGCTGCAATATGAGAGTTTCCACATCCAAATCGGAGAAAGGGTTTAGGAATCATAGCTCTGTAATGCATAGCCTCCTCTTTTTCAAGGGACCAAAAGTAATTGGACAATGGATTCTAAGGGCTGCAATTAACTCTGAAGGCGTCTCCCTCGTTAACCTGTAATCAATGAAGTAGTTAAAAGGTCAGGGGTGGATTCCAGGTGTGTGGTTTTGCATTTGGAAGCTGTTGCTGTGACCAGACAACATGCGGTCAAAGGAACTCTCAATTGAGGTGAAGCAGAACATCCTGAGGCTGAAAAAAAAAAAAAAATCCATCAGAGAGATAGCAGACATGCTTGGAGTAGCAAAATCAACAGTTGGGTACATTCTGAGAAAAAAGGAATTGACTGGTGAGCTTGGGAACTCTAAAAGGCCTGGGCGTCCACGGATGACAACAGTGGTGGATGATCGCCGCATACTTTATTTGGTGAAGAAGAACCCGTTCACAACATCAACTGAAGTCCAGAACACTCTCAGTGAAGTAGGTGTATCTGTCTCTAAGTCAACAGTAAAGAGAAGACTCCATGACAGTAAATACAAAGGGTTCACATCTAGATGCAAACCATTCATCAATTCCAAAAATAGACAGGCCAGAGTTAAATTTGCTGAAAAACACCTCAAGAAGCCAGCTCAGTTCTGGAAAAGTATTCTATGGACAGATGAGACAAAGATCAACCTGTACCAGAATGATGGGAAGAAAAAAGTTTGGAGAAGAAAGGGAACGGCACATGATCCAAGGCACACCACATCCTCTGTAAAACATGGTGGAGGCAACGTGATGGCATGGGCATGCATGGCTTTCAATGGCACTGGGTCACTTGTGTTTATTGATGACATAACAGCAGGCAAGAGTAGCCGGATGAATTCTGAAGTGTACCGGGATATACTTTCAGCCAAATGCTGCAAAGTTGATTGGACGGCGCTTCATAGTACAGATGGACAATGACCCCAAGCATACAGCCAAAGCTACCCAGGAGTTCATGAGTGCAAAAAAGTGGAACATTCTGCAATGGCCAAGTCAATCACCAGATCTTAACCCAATTGAGCATGCATTTCACTTGCTCAAATCCAGACTTAAGACGGAAAGACCCACAAACAAGCAAGACCTGAAGGCTGCGGCTGTAAAGGCCTGGCAAAGCATTAAGAAGGAGGAAACCCAGCGTTTGGTGATGTTCATGGGTTCCAGACTTAAGGCAGTGATTGCCTCCAAAGGATTCGCAACAAAATATTGAAAATAAAATTATTTTGTTTGGGTTATGTTTATTTGTCCAATTACTTTTGACCTCCTAAAATGTGGCGTGTTTGTAAAGAAATGTGTACAATTCCTACATTTTCTATCAGATATTTTTGTTCAACCCTTCAAATTAAACGTTACAATCTGCACTTGAATTCTGTTGTAGAGGTTTCATTTCAAATCCAATGTGGTGGCATGCAGAGCCCAACTCGCGAAAATTGTGTCACTGTCCAAATATTTCTGGCCCTAACTGTATATACAATTGTGGCCAAAAGTATTGACACCCCTGCAATTCTGTCAGATAATACTCAGTTTCTTCCTGAAAATGATTGCAATCACATTCTTTGGTATTATTATCTTCATTTAATTTGTCTTCAATGAAAAAACACAAAAAGAATTGTCCTAAAGCCAAATTGGATATAATTCCACATCAAACATAAAAAAGGGGGTGAACAATAGTATTGGCACCTTTAGAAAAATCATGTGATGCTTCTCTAATTTGTGTAATTAACAGCACCTGTAACTTACCTGTGGCACCTAACAGGTGTTGGCAATAACTAAATCACACTTGCAGCCAGTTGACATGGATTAAAGTTGACTCAATCTCTGTCCTGTGTCCTTGTGTGTACCACATTGAGCATGGAGAAAAGAAAGAAGACCAAAGAACTGTCTGAGGACTTGAGAAACCAAATTGTGAGGAAGCATGAGCAATCTCAAGGCTACAAGTCCATCTCCCAAGACCTGAATGTTCCTGTGTCTACCGTGCGCTGTGTCATCAAGAAGTTTAAAGCCCATGGCACTGTGGCTAACCTCCCTAGATGTGGACGGAAAACAAAAATTGATGAGAGATTTCAACGCAAGATTGTGCGGATGGTGGATAAAGAACCTCGACTAACATCCAAACAAGTTCAAGCTGCCCTGAAGTCCGAGGGTACCATAGTGTAAACTCGTACTATCCGTCGGCGTCTGAATGAAAAGGGACTGTATGGTAGGATACCCAGGAAGACCTCACTTCTTACCCCGAGACATAAAAAAGCCAGGCTGGAGTTTGCCAAAACTTACCTGAGAAAGCCTAAAACTTTTGGAAAAATGTTCTCTGGTCAGATGAGACAAAAGTAGAGCTTTTTGGGCAAAGGCATCAACATAGAGTTTACAGGAGAAAAAAAGAGACATTCAAAGAAAAGAACACAGTCCCTACAGTCAAACATGGCGGAGGTTCCCTGATGTTTTGGGGTTGCTTTGCTGTCTCTGGCACTGGACTGCTTGACCGTGTGCATGGCTTTATGAAGTCTGAAGACTACCAAGAAATTTTGCAGCATAGTGTAGGGCCCAGTGTGAGAAAGCTGGGTCTCCCTCAGAGGTCATGGGTCTCCCAGCAGGAGAATGACCCAAAACACACTTCAATAAGCACTAGAAAATGGTTTGAAAGAAAGCACTGGAAACTTCTAAGGTGGCCAGCAATGAGTCCTGACCTGAGTCCCATAGAACACCTGTGGAGAGATCTAAAAATGGCAGTTTGGAGAAGGCACACTTCAAATATCAGGGACCTGGAGCAATTTGCCGAAGAAGAATGTCTACAATTCCAGCAGAGCATTGTAAGAAACTCATTGATGGTTACCGGAAGCAGTTGATCGCAGTTATCTTGGCCAAAGGTTGTGCAACCAAGTATTAGGCTGAGGGTGCCAATACTTTTATTTGGCCCATTTTTGGAGTTTTGTGTGAAATGATCAATGTTTTGCTTTTTGCTTCATTCTCTTTTGTGTTCTTTCATTGAAGACAAATTAAATGAAGATAATAATACCAAAGAATTTGTGATTACAATCATTTTCAGGAAGAAACTGAGTATTATGTGACAGAATTGCAGGGGTTTCAATACTTTTGGCCACAACTGTAATTGCTGGGAAGGTCCTCAATGAGGAGCTTTCCCAGCTACTTAGGATAATTGCGTAGTTAAGCCGCCGCTCTCCATGGATGTGATGCAGAAATGTTCACCTCCATGGAGAGCTGCGGCGGCTTAAGTACGCAATTATCCTAAGTACCTGGGACAGCTTCTCATTGAGGGCGCTGCCCAGCAATGTACATACGGTAATAGCATATGTACCGCGCTCTCACAGCCAGGACCCGCCAGCTGTCAAAGCACATTACAGACAGCCGCCAAATTCCGGCTATTCAGTAATGTCCCATTTTAACCCCTGAACTACCAATGATTTTAAGCACCATGTCTCTAGGGAGGGTGGAAATCCCCAGAGACATGGTGCCACTACATTTACACATATTAACCCTTTATTACCGGAGTTCATTACCGCATATGCAGCATCTGTGCTCATATGACCGCACAGATGCTGCATATGCAATTTAACCCCACAAAATATACAAAAGTGCTCATCAGCTGGGTGCTTAGTAATCATCTTGCACTGCTGGCACAGAGGTACAAGATGATTACTTACTGTACAGGCAAAGCGGGAAATTTTAACTCTGTGACTTTGACAGCCGCATAGCTTAAATTCATCGACAAATGCTGCCCGTGGTCCTTCAGGACCGTAGACAGCATCACAATCATGCACCACAAACGCACTCACACCTCACAATCACAGCACACTAACATACATACAGCCAGCCACACTCACCACACGCACCACACATCGCATCACACACAGCCAAAAACACGCACAGCACTCACATCACTATCGCGCATCAAAAACGCAGTGTTTTTGATGCATGATAGTGTGCCTCCAGCCTTAGGCTCAGAGCTGCACACTGTGCTCTGCTGCTACAAAACTCACACCAGGGAAAAAAAAACAGAGGTGAACATTTAACTTCTCTGACCACACCTCAGGGAGGGAGGGACGTGCTGAATCAGCCCCAGCTCACATAACAGAGTTCATCAACCTGGCTGACACATATCTCCCATCACTTATGGTACCAGTAATCATATTACACTCCTGTAACCCAAAAACAACACTTTGGAAAGTTTAGAGTTAAGTGGTCTGAGAGGCTTATCTGATTATGTTATGCTCGCTGCGAGCCCGGTCCTCCCCACCTTCTGCCTGTGTGTGTCTGTGTGTGGAGCTGAAGAGGAGGGCAGACCTACACAAGACAAGGTGGAAAACACAGACAGGAGGCGGGAAGGGCCGGGCTGGGACCGGGCGGGGAGCATAATCAGATAAGCCCCTTGGACTTTTTAACTCTAAACTTTCCAAAGTGTTTTTTTTTCGGTTTTCAGGGGGAATAGAGAAATGGTACACACCTTCACTGAATGCAACATACACGCTGCATTCAGTGGTGCTTTCACTTTGGAAAGCACCAGGAGGGTGACAGGTTCTCTTTAAAACAATGGGAGGCAAAATCAAGGGCTACTAAACAACTTAATTGGGGCATAACAGCTGCCAAACACAGCTCGAATTAGGGGCAAACACCTGGAAAGTTTCCATCTATTTCTCAGAGTTAACATTTTCATCATTGTGCATTATGGATGCATGGGACAAGGCTTCAGGTGTAGGCATGGTGCTCACATAGCCCTGCTACGTTCAGGAAACAGACAGGGAGATCTCAAAAAGAGTCTCCACATTTCAAAAAATTAGGGCTTGATACCACCAAAGTGGCATCAATTGGCCCACAATAAAAAATGGATAATAGTGAAATCAATGCAGCACAATGAAAAGTACATCGTCTACTCTGAGCAGTCTTCTAGTGGGTTGGACAAGCCCTTGCAGACCCATGACTTGTTCATCTTGATGAAAGATAAGTGGTCTACAATTTCAGGTGACAGCCAGATGCATGTATCCATCAGGACAGCAACAGCAGCGCTAAAGATATATTCTGAGAAAACGCTGGCTGCCAGGCATGACAATATCTCCAAGGCGTGACAGGCGAGCTCAGGCCACTCCTCCATTTTTGAATCCCAAAATGCAAAAGGGTCCAAACTCCCCAATGGCATGAAGCTCTAGACACTCTTGCACTATTCTCTGAAGTGCAGTTGTTCACTATGTGTCACACTTGTACTCATTTCTACTAGTGGACAGACTGGTTGCAAAAAATTGGTCAAAGAGTGGCAAGAAATTGCTTCTGCCACTTACAGTGCTGCTGCTAATGTTTCTATGCTGATGACTCAATGTCCCTCTAGTTGTAAATTTAGATCTGCCATGTGTACTGTGTCCCTCATTGATGTGTTGGGGAAAACCAGTTCAGCTTGTCTACAAGCTTTTTTTGATACTCCAGCATGCACGTGTCCCTGGTCAGGGCTGCATGAAGTCTCTGACTAAATTTACTCTTGTACTGCAGATCCAACAGTGAGGCAACCCACTAGTCATTGTTAATTTGAATCCAAATGATACAGGCACCATGTTGCAGATAGTGCAGCAAAAAGGTCCTCATGAGTCTGATGCATCCATGAGGCCCAAGTCCTTGTTGTGTTGGTGGCAGTTAGATAACAACCCCCTCTTGCTTCCTCCATTCTCTCCTGCCAACCTCGGACAACAGAATGAGGAATAATTTCTTCCTCATCTCTTGACTATCTCTTGAATATTCCATGCCCATCACCACATCAAAACTTGACTTTTAATTTTTATTATTCCCTTTTTCCCAGTGACCCCTAGGGTTACGGGCCTGGGCAATGGCCACCAAGACATCACTTCCCAGCACTAACGCCTGGGTACTGAGTTCCCAAAGACCCCTGGGCGGGTCATTTTTTGCACCACGAACAGGATCCTGTGCCCGGTCTTACCAGGTACTGTGTGCCGTATATTGACTGTGTGTTGTGAACTGTTAAAATTTGACCGCCATTACTGCTCCATCGAGCAGGAAGGAAGGGGGTGAAACAGTCAAAAGATCGCAAAGGCAAGCCCTTCCCTGTGCTCTGCCGACAACTTCTGAAGCACTGCGGCCCTATACGGAAACTCTCGAGCGCTCAACTCCCTGCCTGCGGGGCCATCATTTGCTTTACTTTAAAGAGACTGGCCATGATTCACTAGGGGGTGCAAACATAATAGATGCATATGAAATAGAAAAATATAGGCGGCACTTACCGGTAGCTGGGTTTAAGTATTCTTTAATGCTTACTTTTCAGTACATTAAAAGTTCCAGTGCGGCGGGGAGAGGGAGTGAGGAGCAGGTGGAACTACGGCACCGTTTCGTGGTGAGTAACCACTTCGACGGGTTCCTGTGTGTCTATACAGCGTGCAACACCTGAGCATCGGGGGTTTGCCCTAATTGGGAAGCAGCTGAGCTCTAATACAAGTCGTAGTGCCCGGACCGCACATCTCTGGAACTTGTAAACATAATGGATGCGCATTAGGACGCTGCAGTTCCCAACCTCGATCCCGTCAATCAGCCCCCACCAATCGCTCCCCAGCTGGTGGACTACTCGCACCGATGGGGGCTGTAGCACGGATCATGCCGATATCTCTACTGTATGTCCAGGGAGCCAAGTGGCTACCCCAGTACGCTGACCGTCCAGACACCTTTTCTGGATTCAAAAGGAAAATCTGCAGTGTGCTAGATATGTACGCAATGACTGGCAGCCAGAGAGCTACTGTTGTATTGGGACAGTTAACCGATGCAGCAGAGCGGGAGATTGAAACCTGCTCAGAGGCAGATCAGGAATCAGTAACTGTTATCTTTGACAAATTAAAGGCTGCTTTTGAAAACCGCAATGAGACTGACTTGAGAATGAGATTTTATCATTGTTACCAACAGCAACAGGACAGTATCAGAGACTATAAGTGTGAAAAGAATTATGAGCGCACTCCTCTTTTTATATAGTGGGTGCTAGCTTCAGAAATACATGTAATTATTAAACCAATAAATCCACTGCACACCACAAAACCTGGAATTGCCAAAATGGCTGTGTGAATATATTTCATCTTATGTATAGGAATCTAAGAAATATTAGTAAGATATCAAAAGCTGTCCCTGGTCTAAAAGGAAAATACGTGAAAGCATTAGTTTGATTCCATAGCTATGATATCATAAGCCCAGGGACAGCTTTTGATATCTTACTAATATTTCTTAGATTCCTATACATAAGATGAAATATATTCACACAGCCATTTTGGCAATTCCAGGTTTTGTGGTGTGCAGTGGATTTATTGGTTTAATAATTACATGTATTTCTGAAGCTAGCACCCACTATATAAAAAGAGGAGTGCGCTCATAATTGTTTTCACACATATATAATGTTATTTGAGCTGCACCCCACCCAGTATAGCTAGGAGAACATTCACACTCTCACCTTTACCCTTTAAAGGCAGGGTTACACCTAGTGTCTTAGTACATCCCCTTTAAGAGGCACGATTTTAATTACATTAGGGCATTTTCCCATTCCACATTTCACAGTTGCAGTCCAGAGGGTGAGATAGGACCCAGAACAGGTGAGAGAGCTCTGTAAATAGCTTCTGGGCTTATGATATCATAGCTATGGAATCAAACTAATGCTTTCACGTATTTTCCTTTTAGACCAGGGACAGCTTTTGATATCTTACTAATATTTCTTAGATTCCTATACATAAGATGAAATATATTCACACAGCCATTTTGGCAATTCCAGGTTTTGTGGTGTGCAGTGGATTTATTGGTTTAATAGTATCAGAGACTATGCCTGGTGCCTGCAGGAAGCGCTGCGGGCCCTAAAGCAAGTCAGTCTAGCTAGCGTACAGGATGAAAATAAAATGCTAATTGAACAATTTATTCGGGGGCTATGGTCACCAAAGAAAAGCAGAACCGTGCGCTGGTGGGCCCTAGACCACCCGGATGCAAACATGACCACCCTAAAGGTTATGTCCATTAAGGGTCTACAGCCCCTAGAAACCCCAGTCTCTGCCATCCAACGGTGGCAGGGTAGTGCCACTCCTGTACCAGTAACATCTACTCCTTCGCTTGCAGCCAAGACAACGTACAGACTGTGATCCCCAGTAGTTTGACAGCCTGTGCTCAGAGGTGCGCCAGCTGAGTGTGACGACCATCCGCTATGAGGCTGAGCTGCTGGTATGGCAGCACCCCGAGAAACCCTGAGACCCTTAACCCCAATACAGGGATCTGGAAGTACATCAGAGCCCAGAGGGTAGCTGCCTATTATGAGCAGCAGAGCAGGAAGGTCGCCAGGAAGGGAAAATCAGGACCCGAAAAATGTAGTCAGGAGTCCGAGTCAAAACCGAGAGGGCAGCTAAGGTACAAAATCGTCAGGCTGTAGCAGAGTCGAAAATCCAGGCAAAGGTCAGAGTCAAAACTAAACACACACTATATCACTGGGGAATCAAGACTATATCTGGCAGCCTGCAAGACAGGCTCAAAAGTATTTGAAGGGCGCGGTTACCTCTCATAGGCTGGAGCTCACAGGCTGATGATCTCATCCGGACCGCCCCTAGAACCAGGCCAGATGGTGATGCACGACTGGCACCAACCACCCCACTTCTGGCAGAAGAATGAAGGCTGCGCCTATGAGACACCTCTGCAGGGCCCGCTCCTCTGCAACCAACATCACCCAAAGGAGAAACATGGCGGCGATCAGTGACAGGGACAGACATCGAAGGAGCAGGTCCATATGAGGACAAGGCCCTCCTATCACCGGCACCATCAGCCGGAGGAATCCGGCGCCTCCCAGCGGCCGAGGCAGGAACTCCAGCCACCGAGTCCAATGGCGATGTGACACCAACATCACCCAAAGGAGAAACACGGCGGCGTTCAGCGACAGAGGCAGACATCGAAGGAGCAGGTCCATATGAGGACAAGGCCCTCCTATCACCGGCACCATCAGCCGAAGGAAACCGGCGCCTCCCAGCGGCCGAGGCAGGAACACCAGCCACCGAGTCCAATGGCGATGTGACACTGAGTAAGAACCTGTCCATAGTCATGAACGCCCTGCAGCTACACACAGAGCCTAAGTCGTTGGGAAAGATACAGCTCGCTGACAGCCCAGAGGACGTCCCGTGAATGTCGCTCTGTTGGAGGACCACCGGTCGTGAAAGCTTTACAGGAGAACCCATCTGCCGCCGCTGCAGCAAGACCGGTCATATCGCAAGGCATTGCCCTTTAAACCAGCAACCCCTGGGGGAGGGGGCCAAACCCGAGGTGTAGACCTACCTAGCCCATCGGACTGGTATGATAGTGTAACGGAGTGGGTAGCCCTGACTGTATTATTATTGAAATGGACACTGAAGTGAACATTACACAGTCCGATACTGCCCCCTTGTGGACAATTGCTGAAATGACTGTAGAGAAAAGACTGCTTTCATCCTACCCATGGGCCTGTACGAGTTCGACCGGATGCCCTTTGGTCTGAACAACGCGCCAGGGACCTTCCAGCGACTGATGGAGCGCTGCCTGGGGGACTTTAACTTCGACTTCACACTCATTTACCTGGACGACATCGTAGTCTATTCGGCCACATTTGAAGAACACCTGCAACAGCTGGGCCGTGTGTTTCGTAGGTTGAGAGAACATGGCCTGAAGTTGAAACCCAGCAAGTGCAGTGCAGTGCAGACCCAGAGCTCAGCCAGGACAGACCTGTGTGTGGTGTCTCTCGACATAGGGCTCTTTTGCAACCGGATTCTTGGGAAGAAATACCTTGTGAGGATCGCTGTTGCAACCCCCGGTCTGCAGGACATGTTTTACCGAGGGTCCAACTCAAATTCAGGACATTGCTACCGGATTACATGTGCAGGGGCTGTGACCGACATAAGGGAGCCATCTGTGCTACCGTGATCTCCCTTCTGCTGCTCTGTGTGCCCCGGGACAGAGAGAGAGACTAACAAAAATCTGTTACCTGCGGAAGAAGACCAAAGAAGAGGACTGAGGAGTTTCCCCCTTCAGCGCTGCACCGGGACCCGTCATCGTGAGATCCCCAGGCCTGCCATGTGGGAGCGACATCTTCTTCTGTGATAGACTGGTACGTGATTTGAGGGAAAGTTAGAGAAAGATATCTCCATTTTGTTTTTTTTCTTTTTCTTCTTCTTGCTGCGCACCCGGACAAAGTGAAGATCCAGGGACTCCACCATATACATGTGTGCAGCTAGATCAGTTGACTGTTATAGATATGTTTTACAGTAAAGAAATGTTACTACCGGTTAAACTGAGTATGGAGATTCTGTTGAAGCAAGACATACACACACACCCGCGGCCTTACCACCGGTCATTACATCAGATACATAGGAGGAAGACCATTTCTGTCTTTCATACTAGACAGGATCCCTACACCTGCATTGCTGGACACTGGGTCGCAGGTGACCACCATACCTCATATCCTTCACAAACGATTCTGGTCTAATGCTGAACTTAAACCACCAGAACCCGGCCTCACTATTTATGCTTCTAATGGTTTACCACTTAACCTAGTCAGGGTTACAGAGGTAACAGTAAAGGTGGGCAGGGTGGAGTTGAAAGACCAGGGGCTTATTGTGGTTGAAAATAAGCCTAATGATAGGGATCCATATATCATTCTTGGTACAAATGTAGTTAGCAATTATTAGGAGGAAGTGTTGTTCTTTCTCCAACAGATTGCGGACACTGCCAAACCTGGGCAGAAAAAAGCTCTCCAGAGAGAAATCAGAGTCCTCCTGCATCAACAACAGGTAAAACTGACTGGTGGTGAAATTGGTAGTGTACAGGTAACAGACAAGACTCCCATTGTGGTACCCCCGATGAGGCTGGCTTCACACCACGGCCAGATCCGGTAGCATACTATGGGGCTGGATGGAGCCGGATGGCAGCTATCTGCCATGCAGATTCCATTTGTCCGGGAGAATGCGGGAGGAATCAGATTTTTCTCCCGGACACAAAAATGCTGCATGCAGCATTTTTGCGTCCGGGGGTAAAAAGCTGATCCTCCCAGATGTTCCCGGATCCTCTCAGTCTGGTGTGATCTGCCTAACATGGGGGTCTATGGCGCCAGATTGCACCGGAGTCGCACTCGGGAGCCGGACGCCAGGTGTGGCGCTGAACTTCAGCACCACAGAGCAGTCCCCTGCTGACAGTTCAGTATCGCGGTTCGCTCCCTGTGAGCCGCGATCCTGAATTAGCAGCTGCGGCTGCAAATGAGCCATCCGGCTGCACACCGGACCGGAGGGTATAATTTGCCCTCTGATTCTGTGTCCAGATCTGATCCGGGACTGTCATGTTCACCCCTGAGAGCCCCGGATCGGATCTGGCCGTGGTGTGAAGCTGGCCTGAGTGAAATGATGATCTGGTGCCGAGCAGCAATAGGCCTCAGGGGACAGGACTACCAGGCGGTAGTAGAGCACATCAGTACGGAACATAGGCATACACTCTTGACAGCCGGGGGGGTTGTTGATGTACGCAAAGGAAGGGTGCCCATCCACATTCTAAACTGTGGAGAGGATAATGTCAAACTACCCAGATATTCAACCGTTGCTAAGCTGTACACTGTAAATAACAACACCATCCATGCAGTGGAACCCTTAACCTCACCAGACTTGGTTGGAGGTTAACATTTCCAAGGGACGGGAGGAGAACTGGTGTCAGGAACTGCATGTAGGCACTGACTCCACTCCTGCCCACAAAAAGCACGGTGTCTATCTGGTAGTCCAAGAATATGAATGGGTATTCAGTTAACATCCACTTGATTTTGGGAGGATAAAAGGGGTACACCATCACATACCCACAGGTGACCATCCACTCATTAAAGAGTGGCACAGGCCTATTCCCCCAGCTCATTATCAGCGTGCCAAAGAGATGTTGCAGGACATGAAGGACACAGGGATCATAAGAGATAGTTGCAGTCCCTGGGCAGCTCCATTAGTCCTGGTCAAAAAGAAAGATGGCAGCATGAGAATGTGTGTAGATTATAGGCAGATAAATCGCATAACACATAAAGATGCCTACCCATTACCTCGTATAGAAGACTCACTTGCTGCATTAAAGTCTGCTAATTACTTTTCAACCTTAGATCTTACTAGTGGGTATTGGCAGGTCTTTGTTGCAGAAGAAGACCCAAAGAAGACGGCATTTTGAACACCTATGGGTCTGTGTGAGTTTAACAGTATGCCTTTTGTACTCTGTAATGCACCCGGAATGTTGCAGAGATTCATGGAGTGTTGCCTGGGGCACAGAAACTTTGAGACTGTACTACTCTATTTAGATAATGTCATAGTGTATTCAAAAATCTATGATGAGCACCAGAAACACCCGGCAGAGGTATTTGAAGCTTTATCCAAGTTCGGGATGAAGCTGAAACCATCCAAATGCCATTTGCTAAAACCAGCGGTTCAGTATCTAGGACATGTAGTTAGTTCAGAAGGCGTAACACCAGATCCGGATAAAGTCACCGCAATCAAAGAATGGCCAGAACCAACAAGTGTCAGAGAGGTATGTCAGTTCTTAGGACTGGTAAGATACTACAGGAAATTCCTCAATAGCTACACGAAGATAGCAGCACCTTTATAAGATCTCCTGGTAGGCGAGACCAAGAAAGGCAAGTCCAGAGGTCCTCCGTTTCAGTGGGGCAAGAAACAAGAGGAGTCCTTCAAACTGATGAAAGAGGCCCTGACTGGGTAAGAGATCCTGGCCTACCCTGACTATAACCAACCGTTCTTGCTGTACATCGATGCCAGCAACGTAGGGTTAGGAGCGGTTTTTAGACAAAAACAGAATGGCAGAAAAAGAGTGATTGTCTATGACAGCATGAAGCTCCGTCCTACAGAAAGGAATCCTGAAAACAACAGTTCATTCCATCTGGAATTCCTGGCCTTGGTCTGCGCCATAACAGAGCGGTTCAAACACTACTTGGCGTCTGCAAAGTTCACCGCCTACACGGATAATAATCCTCTTACCCACCTGGAAATCGCGAAGTTGGGTGCAGTGGAGCAGCGCTGGGTGGCCCGGTTGTCGAATTACCAGTTTACCATCATGTACCGGGCAGGCCATAACAACACCAAAGATGTAGATGAGCTAGACGAAATAGAGCTACCCGCCTTCCATCGCCACAGAGCATCCCAGTGTCAGCAAGCTCCAGAAAATACCCTGAAAAGTCAATGAATAAATTACCTCACTATGGTTGGAAGGAGACCCAAGGCAGTGACCAGGCTATCAGTTTAGTTAAAGGGCTGATAACTCAAGAAGGTTCCCGTTTTGATTCAGATGCTCCACCAGAGGCAAAGCACTTGTGGAATGAAAGAAGCAAGTTATTCATCTACCAAGAAAAACTGTATTGGTGCTACATGAATCCCAGAACTCATGAGATGGTCTGGCAAATAGTGGTACCAAAGAAGGATATCCAGATGGTGTTGGAAGCACACCACAATCAAGCAAGACACTTTGGATGGAAGAACCTCGAGATGTTGCTAAGAGATAGATTCTATTGTGTTGGCATGAGAGGCTCCATAGAGAGATGGTGTGAGAACTGTGGACCATGCAACTTGAGAAGAAAAGACTATGAAAGCCAAAGAGCACCACTACAACCAATTGTAACCACTCAACCCCTTGAGATAGTAGCATTGGATCACGTGAAGCTAACACCTAGCGATCAGTTTATACTTATGCCTTAACAATGGTAGATTTCTACTCAAGATTTCAAGTAGTAGCTCCAGTCAAGGACTTGACAGCTGAAATATCCAAAAAACCTTTCAAGCCCATTTCTATAGACCACACGGGTATCCAGAACAGGTACTGACTGATCAAGGTTCCTCATATGAAGCTGAGTTGTTTCAAGAGTTTTGCCATTTATATAGGTGCAAGATAATTAGGGCCACACCTTACCATCCACAAACAAACCGCATGTGTGAAAAGATGAACAACATAGTAATAGACAAGTTGAGGACATTGCCTTTGGAAGAAAGAAATCAGTGGCCAGAAAAACTGCCTGACTTAGTGGACATGTATAACAATATACCTGTGACTTCCACCAACTGCACATCAGCTTATCTAATGAAAGCAAGACCTGGAAGATTACCAGTTGACTTAGAAATGGGAATTGTAGTACCAGAAGCAGAAACATCCAATACTGATTAGGATTCCAGACGCCAAGAACAGTACAAAATGGTGCAAGCATGTGTAGAACACAATCTGAATAAAATCAGAGAAAAACCAAAAAGAAACTACTACAAGATGCACAAGCTGAACCTTTAACACCTGGAGAATTTGTACTTAAAAGAAAAAGAAAAAATCACAAACTTGATGACCAGTGGGAAAAAGAACCCTATACTGTGATGGACTCTAATTTTGACAATAGTAAAACTGTTTAATCAGTAGAGATGGAGGTAGGACTACTGCAATTGTATCAAGGGATCATCTATAAATATGTCCAGAACAACTCAGTGTACAAGAAGAAGAAATACTTTGTATAACTCCAGTAGAACCAAAAGAAAAAGTGATTCACATAATACTTGGAGACTTTCCAGAAGATTGGCCCTAATGTGAGGGAGCTGTAACTGTGCCAGTAATCCACTTTTACCAGCAAACGGAAGAACAGAGAACACTGGAAGAATCTGCAAGAGTTCCAGAAGTACCTGTCCAAGTTCTAGAAGAATCGCCCATTGTAGAAGAACCTGAGGATCCTGCAATCGGTGAAACTGCCAGCCCTGTAGTGAGATTAAAGGGCCCATTACACACAATAATATCATGAACGATATCGTTGCAACGTCACCGGTTTGGTGACATTGCAGAGATGTCGAAAGGACATCGTTGTGTGTGACATGTATCAACGATCAACGATAAGTCGTTGATTGTAAATTTATGGCCAGGACAATAAATTGGTCATTGGTCTCCCGCTGGGTGGCCAGCATAGGCGCGTGTGACAGCAGGAGACCAACGATGGATGAGCTCCCAGCTCCGCACAGCAAGCGCTGGGAGCTGGTAACCATTGTAAACAGCGGGTATCAAAGTGCCGCACTCTGCTTAGTTACCCACTGTTTACCATGGTTACCAGCGTTCTCGCTGGTCCTGATCGCTGGTGAGTCTGCCTGTTTGACAGCTCACCAGCGATCAGTTCACGATGCCCCAGCAATCCCAGCGAGGTGGGATCGTTGGTGGGATCGCTGAAACATTGAAACCTGTAATGGGGCCTTAAGGCAGCGCAGACAATTACCCAGTTTGCCTATTACACATATAGCAACCCAAAGCACATACACCTCTACACATCACATAGTGTTGAGCACACCACCTGAGACACAAACACTACATAGTTAAAACAAGGATCCAGTAAAACATATTGGACTCGCAAAGTCAGCAACTCAAAGACATTATTTTAACCAGAGAACAGAGTTCTTTTATGCTGTAAAGCCCAGTATAAAAATCAGAAAACTCACTGAATGCACACATTTATTTTACAAAATACATTGAGACAGTGTATAAAAAACTGGGAAGATTACAAAAAAACAGATAAGGTTTGTTAGAGGGGATGAACAGGTCACCAAACCCTATAGTTATAGAGGGGTGAGTATACAGAGTCCATACCACTGTTACAGTTACAAAGCATACAGAAGGGTACAGTTACAATTACATAAATACAGTTAAAAGTACCACATTCCCTAGCCTATCAATGAATGTCCGGATAACTCACCCATGTACTGAGGGGTTAAGTGACACATGTTCGAGGCTAACCCGACACGTGTTTCAACAATCTTTCTTCTGAAGAAAGATTGTTGACACACGTGTCGGGTAGCCCCGAACACGTGTCACTTAACTCGAGATGAGCCACCACCCTAGTGTTCGAATTCGATTCAGTGTTCGGTGAATGTTCGTTCGAACACTGGCGAATTCCATTGAAAACAATGGCAGCCAAACACAAACACATACAAACATATAGAAAACACATTCTAAAGTGTCCAAAAGGTGATAAACTACTCAGAAGATACAACAAACATATGAAAAAGTGAAAAGTACATATAAAAATGTGGAAAGAACAGAGATAGAAGAGTAAAAGGGGGAGGAGACACAGATATAGGCATGTCATGCCCTTCCAAAATCAGTTTTTACTACAGTAGTTGTAAGGCATCATGCACACGATGAGTAGTTGTTGAGTTTTACTTCAGTACCTGTAAGGCCACGTTAAGAAGATGAGCATTTGGTGCTTTTTACTTCAGTATTTGTAAGGCCATGTGCAGATGATGATTATTTGGTGCGTTTCACTTCAGTATCTGTAAGGCCATCTGCAGATGATGATAATTTGGTGCGTTTTACCTTAGCATCTGGAAGGCCTCGTGCACACGCTGAGCATTGTGTCACATTTAGGGGACTACAACAAGAGTCTCAATTTTTCCCCAAAATTGGGCCCAGACACCACTTCAGTGGCATCAATTGCCCCGCAGTTGCAAGCTGAAAATGGTTGGTGAGGTGACTTTCATGCAGCTTATTCCAAAAATCCACAAGACTTTAGTCTCCCCCATGTTATCTGTAAGATTTGTCACCAAAATGTAAGTAATGGACAAAAAATCTGGGTAACTATGAAGACAGCAGGAGAAGGGGCTGCTGTCCAAGTCTTGCCATCCCCATGAGTTGTGCGTCAATCCTCTGTATGTAGAAGTTCCTCCACTGCTTCTTCCTCCTCAACCTCGTCTCAGTCCTCCACCTGCACCCAAAGCCTGTCTGGTAATGCCACCCGCGTTCTAACTGCGCACAAGGAATCCTGCACACCTCCTTACTATGATGGCATCAGGTGGTCTTTACCTTGAAATGTATGGGAAATGTGAGTCACACAGCTGAGGAGTTGTGGTCTGCTTTGGAGACCGAGTTTCATCAATGCTTGTGTCCACTGAACCTGCAGCCAGGGAAGGCCGTGTGCGACAATGCTGCAATGCTGGGTGCAGCCCTCCGCCGGGGCAATATGAAACACGTGCCTTGCATGGCTTGCGTCTTAAACCTGGTTGTCCAGCAAATTTTTGCACACAACCCGTCCCAAGACGGTCTTCAGTAGAGGGCACGGTCGCTGTGTGCTCACTTCCGCCGTACGCATCCCATAGCTCAACGCCTTGCATCTCTACAGAAGTCGTTCGACCTGCCAGTTCACCGGCTGAAATGTGATGTGCCAACACGATGGAATTCAACCCTGCACATGTCGCAGCAACTGTGGCAGCACCGACGAGCCCTGGTGCAATACGTCATGACGTATAACCTGGGCCTACGAGATCCAGAGGTGGCGCAAATCACACTGTTGAAGTGGTCTGAAATGAAGAACCTATGCACCATTCTGTACAGTATTGAAATGTCGACGAAGATGTTTAGTGATGATGATACCATTATCAGCATGACTATTCCCGTCATTTACATGATGAAGTCAGGTGGTGGCACTAGAGGAGGGGGAGGAAGTACAGGAGGAGTAGTATGCTCACAAGATCTCCAAGGTGCAGTTGACACTTTATGAATCAGGGTCTACATTATGCTTGCTCAGAACCTTCTTTATCTGGGCCTGGATCCGACTCCAAAAGCTTCTGGGCATCAATGCCGATCATTACCTTGTCTTGACTCACAAAAGCTTTTGAGCAGACCTCTGATTCCCAGGCTATAGTATGAGAGAAGTGCGATGCATACTCAACCATCTGTCTTACCCCATACTCAGATGGGTGGCTGGAGAAGCAAGTGGGATTGGGGTGACACCTCTGAGGACTGGTTATTTGTGATGTAGAAGTTGAGGAGAGCCCACTTGCTGAAGCGCTTGCTATCCATTCAAGTGCCTGCTCTTTTTGTGCCTCATCTAGAATTGGTATTGATCGTCGTCTGAGTCGTGTCCGTACGAAAGGGATCATTTCAGAATCTACAAGGAAAAGAAGAAGACATCTTACTTTGGTTGGAAGATGGTCTTTCTCCAGCAGATGTTACTCTTGCTTTCCCACGTACCCCACAGACACAAACTTTTTTCCCTTTCCACCACGCCTTTTCCCCTTCCACCAGCAGCAGGCCTTTTGCCACTTATTTTGTATGTGAACAAATTGGCAACTCTGCAGTTGTTGGCAAAAAATATTCTGATGGAAATCGAGCACAGTTGATTGGCCAGACAGTGGTACTGGGCACAAAAAAATACATTTGCTTGTTCCAGTAAAAAAGTAGTAGAATGAACTACACTCATGGTGTATTTGGTTGTATTAAACGTGGCCTACAGTAAAGGTTTAGTGAACACTGCTTTTAGGCAAAAACTGACAGGTTAGCTTGTTGCAGTAAAAAAGTAGTAGAATGAACTACATTCAAGGTGTATTTGGTTGTATTACACTTGGCCTACAGTAATGTTTTTTGTGGACACTGGTATTAAGCAAAAACTGACAGGTTTGCTTGTTGTAGTAAAAAATTAGTAGAATCAACTACACTGAAGGTGTAGCTTCTCTCACAGGTGGGCTACACCACTGTGGGACACTGCTATTCTGCTACTAGCCCGAACAAAGTGCCTGGACTAGCTGCAGCAAAAAAAATGCCTAATTAATACAGGTGGTGTAGCTTTCTTCACAGCAGTGCTACACTACCTGCCCTAATGGATTCAAAGAGCTATATTACTGTGGCCAGATGATGTGAGAAAGACTTGCACAGCACTGGCACACACCTGACACACCCCTGCCTGCAAAAACTAATAGAGACTGCTCTAACCTATCCCTGATAAGGGCTGCAATTAAAACTAGTCCCTGCTTCTATGGAGTAGCCCTGAAAAGGGATGATAGACTACTAGTCCCTATCCCTATCCCTAATCACTATTCCTATGGAGCAGCCCTAAAAAGGGCTGATATTACTAGTCCCTACTCCCTAAACCTATCTATCTAACTTTGTATTCGCTCACTAGCTGACTGAGAGAACACAGTTTAGTTTGCACTGTTTAACGGTCGGACACAGCAGCTGCCGCGGGTGCCGTCTAACACCTGCAGCAGCTATCAGCAAAATGGCGGCGATCTTTAAGATGGCCGCGCTTTATAGGGCTTGGACATGTGACAGACACAGCCAATGATGACATTAGTTGTGTGACAAAATGCACTTTGCAGTGTGGCACTGTGATTGGCTAGCAGCCTGAACCACCCCACTGTACATGCTTTAGGAGAAAAAAAAAAAGAGCGAAACCTTATTGCTGCAGCTCTGATACAATTCCCCCCTGCACAATATACACACAAACTGGATATTAACATTCATTTGCAGTATTAGGGCTAGGTTTAGGGTTAGGAAGATAAAGCTTTTGTGGATCGAAGCGTTATCGAACATATACTAGAACTGCTGAATTTCAAGCAAATTGTTCTAATTCGACTAATGACTAGAACACCACCAGAAACAGCTCAAATTTGAGATTGGCAAATAATTTGAATCGAACATCGCTCATCTCTACACTTAACCCCTCAGTACATGGGTAAGTTATCCGGACATTCATTGATAGGCTAGGGAATGTGGTTCTTTTAACTGTATTTATGTAATTGTAACTGTACCCTTCTGTATGCTTTGTAATTGTAACAGTGCTATGGACTCTGTATACTCACCCCTCTGTAACTATAGGGATTGGTGACCCGTTCATCCCCCTCTAACAAACTTTACCTGTTTTTTGTAATCTTCCCAGTTTTTTTATACACTGTCTCACTGTATTTTGTAAAATAAATGTGTGCACTTGCATTCAGTGAGTTTTCTGATTTTTTATACTGGGCTTTACAGCATAAAAGAACTCTGTACTCTGGTTAAAACAAACACTACATAGGTCTTGTCATAGTAGCCAAGGTCAACCCCCATCCATTTATGGAGAATGGGTTATAAGATTGTTGAAAAAGGATAACCTGTAAATAAGAACTGGAATGTACATTAAATGTAAATAGTAGTGTTAAGAAGGGTAGAGGAACTGGGCCTATCCCTATGCACATTAAGTTAGGAACAGAAAGTACCTGGGGTGGAGAGGAGGTACCAGGTCCCATAAGCAGAGACGCCCATAGGGAAAATGTTTGTTTGCGTGTATTGGACCCTGAGCCTACAGAGACTTGCTGTAAGGACTTAAACATTTTCCCTGGAATTTCCCCACTATAGCTTTAAACATGGACCATGGTCACAGGACTGGTTGTGACAGCAAACTCTTTTAAAGTCTGCGGTGGATGGATTAGCACCGTATGGACTGCACCTGGTGTTGTTTTCTACCATTTTTCAGTTGTTTTTGTACATTTTTGATTTTCAGACTCTGTATTATACCTGTTATTGTTGAATGTTTTCAAAAATGTTTCTCAGTCCAGAAGTACTGATGTTAACTAGGGGAGAATGTGGCACCCTGCCATTACAGGGAGCCACAGAACCAACTAAAGCTTGGAAGGATTTCCACAGTAGGTACCCGCATACACACAACACCTTCCACCCCAGACCTGTAGGGGGTGTTCCACTTGCTGCCTTTAAGTGAGATCCCCTATAAATTCTGGTGCTGGGGGCGGAGTTAGGCAGTACAGTTCCAGAGAGGACTGTGAAGAGTCAGTTAGTCAGTTCAGTACGGAGCAGTACTAAGGAAGACATCCTGGTGTGTCGGAGCCATGCTAGGCTCGAGACAGTAGATTAGCCTAGCCAGTGTGAGGGCCTGAGAGTGAGGTCGAAGGCAAGGCATGAGAAAGATAAAGTAAAGGAGCAGACTAGAGACAGAGTAGCCATACCAGTTCACCCCATGAAGCAACCCAGACACCGGAGTCCGATTCTGCAGGAGCGCATCAAGCCCAGCAGAAAACACCGGTTCACCAAGGAGAGTAAATGAATGCAAGCAGGAGCTCGCCCTCGCCTCCAATGATCCGATCCCAGGTGTGCAGAGTGGCTGGTATCCACCAGGTCCATAAACAAATTTCAAAGAAAGTTCAGCACACCGGGTCCATATTTCTTCACATGGATATTCCTTTATTTAGTGCTCATATATAAAATATTAAAAGCAACATCTTGCGGGGGCAACCCGGTCAGACGCGTTTCGATAGACTTTATCAATGACAATGACTTTAAGACATATAGACAATATATACATAAACAATTAAGAAACAAATGAGCACACATGTGAAACCTCAAATCCTGCAAGGTAATTTAGGGCATGGTGTTCCCATTATAAATTGTAACCTGCAATCCAAAGAAAGGCTAGAGAGAAATGCCAAAGGAAAACTCCTTGAAGGAGAACTCCCAAAGGAAAACTCCTAAAAAGAAGATTCCTCAAAGGGAGAAAATTCCCAAAAGGAAGGAAAAGCTACAAAAATTTGCTCAAAATATTCAAGATATGAGACATGCACACCATCCTCCTTATACTAATTCAATAACAATAAAGTATATGATATGGCCAAAAAAAATAAATATTTTTTTTGCCTTTATATTATAACAATAAATTGTTGTTATGGTGTGCAGTCCATATAGAACATTTACAATTAAGCAATACACAATGCGTATAATTCATAGTGAGGATCGAAGAAGATATAGCCTTATTCGTTATTTCTTTGCATACATAAAATGTATACACGTTAGAGAGAAAAACCCAGAGGAAACAATAAAGAGGAATCAATAAAAATACATAAGATCACTCTTATAAGTTAAACCAGTTGGAGATCTCGTTCCTAGACGTAGGATCCACAAACTTTCTGTATTCTGAAGTTTGCGATCCCAGTCTCCCCAACGGGTGGGCTTATGGACATGTTCAATTCCTCTAACCACTAGACTATCTGTCCGGCCGTTATGCTTCTCCAAAAAATGTCTGGACAAACCTGAGGGAGACCTTCGGCTGCTGGCTGTAGAGGGATCAGCAGCCGTAACATGCTCTGATATCCTCTTTTTTAGAGGACAACTAGTACATCCCACGTAGTCCAGATTGCACACCGTGCAAGATGCCAAATAGACTACATGGTCAGTGCAACAATTGATGTAAGTTCTAATCTTGTACGTCTCACTTGTGTGTCTGTTTATGAAGGAATCACTTTTTTTCATGTATTTGCATAAACCACATTTATTTTATATTTATTATAATGACAAACATTCATTATAATTAGCCCTTATACTCTTCTTCTGGTGGGGTTACACGTCCCGATATCGCGGCGATATCGGAGGCAACGACGCGGGAGCGCGCATTTAGTGCACGTTTCTCCCTGCATCGCATTGCCAGTTTACACGCCGCGATATCGGGATGCAACGTCCCTCCGATGTCTACGCCCACCAACCCAGGAACGACCAGTTAACATGGGAGTGAATGGGTGACGTGAGCGTAGACATCGGAGTTGGGCTGTCACACGCAGCGATGCTGGTACAACGGCCTTGCGATATCGGCGAGTTGAATAGCTTTGCTATTCAACTCCGATATCGTTTTGGCATCGTTCCAGCATCGCGTTGTACTGTCAAACAGTACAACGCGCACCCGATATCGGCTCCAACTCGCGACCCACGTGACTTTTTGTCGGAGTTGGGTCGCAGTTGGACGCCGATATCGGGACGTGTAAACCCACCATTCCAGTTTCTGTAATTAAGTTGTGATCGTTATGATGTCTGTCTTTCACACTTTGTTTATGAGAAAGTTAAGGAGCCCCAATCTTGATGGAATAACGATGTCTAAAGTATTATGACACTAATTATACTCTGATTGCTAAGGGCGGCTTCACACTGCGGCGTGATTGGGTCCGGGGCTGTCCGGGATGCCCCTGACAGCCGCGGACTGGATCAGCACACAGGACTGGAGGGCTAATATGCCCTCCGGTCCCGTGTGCAGCCGCGCGCAGCTACGGCCGCTGACAGGTCAGGACTGCGGCGCCGCGGTCCTGACTTATCAGCAACCGGATGGAATACTGATGGCATCTATTATGCGATGAAATATGTCTAAAATTCTGCAAATAACTGAATTGTGAGGACTATAAAGTTAGGTTCAGATTAGTTTTTCTATACATTTGTTGAAAATAATAAAAATGAGGAATTAATCATTGTCAAAGCAAACATTTAGGGATGGGCGAATCTACTCGCTAGGACTCGTTACTCGGCGAGTAGTAAGGGACTCGCAGGGCTCGGTACTCTGCGAGTTTCCCAGCGTTTACTCGCACGAGTCCAATGCAAATCAATGGCAAACGCTGACAAAACTAGGATTGCCATTTTCTTGCATTAGACTCGGCTACTGTGCCAGTGATAGCAGGGAAACTCGCAAAGTAACAGCAGTCCAGCTGTCTTCTCTGTGCAGGCTGCCGCAGCTCCAGGGTCCTAGAACCCGCCTGCTCATAGAGATGATGTAGCAGTGCTGAGATTGTTCTCAGTCTGCTCATTCCCTGTGCATAGACATCTATATCTATGCACAGGGGATGTAGCAGAGAGGACATCGCGTTTTGGACTACCTCGGACGGAAGAGGATTTTTTTAATTAAAGATGGAGTCCCTAATGGTTTTTTTTTTTATTTCAAAAATTTTTTTTCTCTGTGTTGTGTTTTTTTAACCCTTTATTGGAGATTCTTAGTGGCTGGGTCAAACGTGGCCTGACATTAAGAATCTTGGGCTTAATACCAGCTTGTATAACAAAGCTGGTATTAACTCCTTTATTACCCAGCGTGCCACCGCCACCAGGGCCGCTGGAAGAGCGGGGTTCAGCGCCAGAGGATGGCGCTTCAATGAACGCGCCATCTTCTGGGGCGGCTGCAGGCTGCAATTTGCAGCGGGGGTTGCCCAGAAAGCTTGGGCCTCCCTGCGCTGCGGATTCCAGCCCCCAGCTGCTTAGCTGTACCTGGCTACACATAGAAATTGCGCGGAGCCCCACGCATTTTTTTTTTATTATTTCATGAAATTCATGAAATAATAAAAAAAAAGGGCTCCCCTATATTCTTGTGTCCGGCCAGGTACAAATAGGCACCTGGGGGTTGGGGGCAGCCCGTCGCTGCCTGCTGGATCCGGCTGGTTCCAGAAATACGGCGAAGCCCACGTGAAATTTCTTTCTGACAAATCCATAAAACAATCCTAAAAAAGGGACTGCATCTTTATTAACACCTGGACCATGGGCGAGGGGTTAATAAAGATGCAGTCCCTTTTTAGGATTGTTTTATTGATTTTTCAGAAAAAAAATTACATGGGCTTCGCCGTATTTCTGGAACCAGCCGGATCCAGCAGGCAGTGACGGGCTGCCCCCAACCCCCAGGTGCCTATTTGTACCTGGCCAGACACAAGAATATAGGGGAGCCCTTTTTTTTATTATTTCATGAATTTCATGAAATAATTAAAAAAAAATGCGTGGGGCTCCGCGCAATTTCTATGTCTAGCCAGGTACAGCTAAGCAGCTGGGGGCTGGAATCCGCAGCGCAGGGATGCCCAAGCTTTCTGGGCACCCCCCGCTGCAAATTGCAGCCCGCAGCCGCCCCAGAAGATGGCGCGTTCATTGAAGCGCCATCCTCTGGCGCTGAACCCCGCTCTTCCAGCGGCCCTGGTGGCGGTGGCACGCTGGGTAATAAAGAGGTTAGGGCCAGCTTTGTATTATCAGCTGGCCCTAAGCCCGAAATTTATGGCGGTCACGCCAATATTAGACATGACCGCCATGAATTTCTATTAAATTGTTTTAAAAAAAACACAACACAGAGAAATTTTTTTATTAGAAATAAAAAAAAAAGCCATTAGGGACTCCATCTTTAATTAACAAAATCCTCTTCCGTCCGACGCAGTCCAAAACGCGATGTCCTCTCTGCTACATCCCCTGTGCATAGATATAGATGTCTATGCACAGGGATGAGCAGACTGAGAACAATCTCAGCACTGCTACATCAGGCAGCAGGCGGGCTCTAGCACCCTGGAGCTGCGGCAGCCAGCACACAGAGCATACAGGACTCTTATCTGTGTGAGTTTCCCAGCGATTACTTGAACAGTAAATGAGTCCAATGCAAATCAATGGCAAAACTAGGATTGCTTCAGGCTGAAGCTTCCGAGACACATCTGTGATTTGTAAATCGCACACTACTCGCTATTACTCGCTTCCCCATTCATTAACATTGGACTCGCTAGACTCGCAACGAGTAGCGAGTCCTGGGCTCGGACTCGCTAGAGTCAAGCGATTCCGAGTAATTTAGGATTCGCCCATCACTACAAACATTGATTTTGGAGTTGGGCATATCTATTTATCTATCTACAGTTGAAACCACAAGTTTACATACACTATATAAGAAGACATATTCATGTTTTTCTCAGTATCTGACATGAAATAAGAATAAACCTTTCCCATTTTAGGTCAATTAGGATTATCATAATTATTTATATTTGCCAAATGTCAGCATAATGAGAGAGAGAATGTTTTAAGTCATTTTTATTACTTTCTGCAAAGTCACAAGTTTACATACACTAAGGCCCAGTTCACATCTAAGACAGGGCTGCGCTTGACTTCATTTGCTTTTCTATGCTTTTTTACAGCTAAAAATGCATCCAAAAACGCACCCATAGGGTTTAATGCAAAACGCATTGCACATGCAATGCAAAATGCATGTCATTTTGTAAAAACGCAGCCCAAAATGTTGCAGGCCACGTTTTGCATTAAACCCTATAGGTGCATTTTTGGATGCGTTTGAATGTGTTTTTAGTGGTAAAAACACATAGAAACACAAATGCAGCCAAACGCAGGCAAAACGCAGATGTGAAATGGCCCTAAGATTACTATGCCTTTAAACAATATGGTAACACAAAGGCCAAAGAAGAGGTGTAATGCTGCACTGCCAGGAGGAGACACATCAAGGCGTGGATCAAGGCCACTTCATAGTGACGTATCCAACCTCCACTGTATCCAATCTGACTGTGTGCCCCTAATGTATTGTGATTAGTGATGGGCGAATCCTAAATTACTCGGAATCGCTTGACTCTAGCGAGTCCGAGCACAGGACTCGCTACTCGTTGCGAGTCTAGCGAGTCCAATGTTAATGAATGGGGAAGCGAGTAATAGCGAGTAGTGTGAGATTTACAAATCGCAGATGTGTCTCGGAAGCTTCAGCCTGAAGCAATCCTAGTTTTGTCATTTATTTGCATTGGACTCGTTTACTTTGCAACTGTAATCGCTGGGAAACTCGCACAGATAAGAGTCCTGCTTTCTCCTCTGTGCTGGCTGCCAGCTCCAGGGTCCTAGAGCCTGCCTGCTGCCTGATGTAGCAGAGCTGAGATTGTTCTCAGTCTGCTCATTCCCTGTGCATAGACATCTATATATATGCACAGGGGATGTAGCAGAGAGGACATCGCGTTTTGGACTGCGTCGGACGGAAGAGGATTTTTTTAATTAAAGATGGAGTCCCTAATGGCTTTTTTTTTTATTTCTAATAAAAAAATTTCTGTGTGTTGTGTTTTTTTTAAAACAATTTAATAGAAATTCATGGCGGTCATGTCTAATATTGGCGTGACCGCCATAGATTTCGGGCTTAGGACCAGCTGATAATACAAAGCTGGCCCTAACCTCTTTATTACCCAGCGTGCCACTGCCACCAGGGCCGCTGGAAGAGCAGGGTTCAGCGCCAGAGGATGGCGCTTCAATGAACGCGCCATCTTCTGGGGCGGCTGCGGGCTGCAATTTGCAGCGGGGGTGCCCAGAATGCTTGGGCATCCCTGCGCTGTGGATTCCAGCCCCCAGCTGCTTAGCTGTACCTGACTAGACATAGAAATTGAGCGGAGCCCCACGCATTTTTTTTAAATTATTTCATGAAATTCTGAGATTCTGACTCTGACTCTGAGACTCTGACTCTGAAATTCATGAAATAATAAAAAAAAAATGCGTGGGGCTCCGCTCAATTTCTATGTCTAGCCAGGTACAGCTAAGCAGCTGGGGGCTGGAATCCGCAGCGCAGGGATGCCCAAGCTTTCTGGGCAACCCCCGCTGCAAATTGCAGCCCACAGCCGCCCCAGAAGATGGCGTGTTCATTGGAGCGCCATCCTCTGGCGCTGAACCCCGCTCTTCCAGCGGCCCTGGTGGCGGTAGCACGCTGGGTAATAAAGGGGTTAATACCAGCTTTGTTATACAAGCTGGTATTAAGCCCGAGATTCTTAATGTCAGGCCACGTTTGACCCAGCCACTAAGAATCTCCAATAAAGGGTTAAAAAAACACAACACAGAGAAAAAATTTTATTTGAAATAAAAAAAAAAGCCATTAGGGACTCCATCTTTAATTAAAAAAATCCTCTTCCGTCCGAAGTAGTCCAAAACGCGATGTCCTCTCTGCTACATCCCCTGTGCATAGTTAGATGTCTATGCACAGGGAATGAGCAGACTGAGAACAATCTCAGCTCTGCTACATCATCTCTGTGAGCAGGCGGGCTCTAGGACCCAGGAGCTGCACAGAGAAGACAGCTGGACTCGGCTCGCAAAGAAACAGCAGTTACTTTGCGAGTTTCCCTGCTATCACTGGCACAGTAGCCGAGTCTAATGCAAACAATGGCAATCCTAGTTTTGTCAGCGTTTGCGAGTTTCCCTGCTATCACTGGCACAGTAGCCGAGTCTAATGCAAACAATGGCAATCCTAGTTTTGTCAGCGTTTCTGACAAAACTAGGATTGATATTGATTTGCATTGGACTCGTGCGAGTAATCACTGGGAAACTCGCAGAGTACCGAGTCCTGCGAGTCCCTTACTACTCGCCGAGTAACGAGTCCTAGCGAGTAGATTCGCCCATCCCTAATTGTGATGGTACGGAAAGAGACTTCATAGTGACGTATCCAACCTCCACTGTGTCCAATCTGACTGTGTGCCCCTAATGTATTGTGATGGTACGGAAAGAGACTTCATAGTGACGTATCCAAACTCCACTGTATCCAATCTGACTGTGTGCCCCTAATATATTGTGATGGTACGGAAAGAGACTTCATAGTGACGTATCCAAACTCCACTGTATCCAATCTGACTGTGTGCCCCTAATGTATTGTGATGGTATGAAATAGTCTCCCATCTACTTTGTACCTTAGAAATATGCTTTTTTTTTTCTCCTCCTGCCCTTGTCTCTGTCTCCTGCTGATCCTGACCCAAACTTTCCTCTTAGCAGTAATTTGTTAATTATCCCCTGGTGTGATGTATCCTTCTCCTCTGACCCCTCCCCTCCACATACCTGGTACATTGTCTGTTGCTCACAAGAGCTTTAAGTAGCATGGTGTAAGGCATTTTGTGCCTTGGCATCTGTGCCATTTCAAAGTGGCATTTCTAAGTGGACGGCAGAGATAGACCAGAGATAAGCCAGAGGTAACCAGAAGGTAACAACTCTACCCATCTACTACCCTTCCGTACTTTACTCAGCCCATTGCATCAAAATGTCGTTCAGTTCAATGCTTTTATATCTATGTGCATTAGTCATCCACTTTTACCGCCCAATTGCCCCTCCATCACCCTTTATCCACATCAGCCCCTCTACTTCCCTTTACTATGTCCTGCTCCCATACTCTCTTCACCCTACTCAATAATCTAAGCCCCTCATATTCCAGGGTCTTGCATCAACAAAAACAATGTCATAGAGCCAAACATTACTCCCTTCTTCTCTTTCTATTACTGCTTATGTCAGGCGATATTTCTCCCAATCCTGGTCCACCCTCTTCCAACTTCAACCCCCCCCCAAGCCTCACACAGAAATCCCAGTAACCTTATTACCATTACCTGCACACCTTCATCTCCCTCTTTTAAATGTGCCCTCTGGAATACACGGTCCGCATGCAACAAACTTCCCTTGATCCACAACTACTTTCTCACTAACTCTCTTAACCTTTTGGCCCTTACTGAAACCTGGATCCAGGACTCAGACACTGCCTCCCCTGCTGCTATCTCCTACGGCGGTCTACACTTCTCTCATTCCCCGAGACCTGGAAACAGACGTGGTGGTGGAGTTGGCCTACTCCTGTCCCCACAATGTACTTTCCAGGTCATCCCCCCCCACTCCATCACTCTCATTCCCTTCTTTTGAGGTTCACACCATTAGGCTGTTCCGTCCCCTCCCCCTCAGAGTAGCGGTGGTATATCGCCCCCCAGGGTCACCCACCAACTTCCTCGACCACTTCTCCGCGTGGCTGACGCACTTCATGTCCTCAGAATTACCAACCCTCATCCTGGGAGACTTTAACATCCCCATAAACAGCCCCAACTCCACATCTGCATCCCAGCTCCTATCTCTAACCACTTCTCTTGGCCTCTCGCAACTCTCAACCTCTAAGACACATAAGGATGGTAACAGCCTTGACCTGGTCTTTACCCGACTCTGCTCTACATCCTCCTTAGACAACTCATCTCCTTCTCTCTCTGATCACAACATTCTCTCCTTCACACTCGCAAACCCTCGCCCATCACAGCATAGTCCGACCTATCACACATTCAGAAATCTACAGGCCATCAACCCTCATACACTCACAGACTCTCTTCTCTCATCACTGTCCCCTATCTCCTCCTTCTCCTGCCCCAATCTGGCTGTGAATTACTACAATGAGACTCTCAAAAGTACCCTGGACCAAGTAGCGCCCCTCACCCTCAGAACCTCCAAACACAGAGTAAAACAGCCTTGGCTCACATCACAAACTCGATTCCTCCAGCGATGCTCGAGGAGTGCCGAACGCCTATGGAGGAAAACTCGCTCACCAGGAGACTTTATCCATTATAAATTCATGCTAAAAACCTACAACTCTGCCCTTCACCTCGCCAAACAGACCTACTTCACCACCCTGATCTCCCCCACTAGCCAACAATTCAAAGAAACTTTTTGACACCTTTCACTCTCTCCTCAGTCCGAAAGTGCAGGCTCCTATCACTGACCTCTGTGCTGATGATCTGGCCTCTTACTTCACAGAGAAAATAGAAAACATCCATCAGGAAATCAGCTCCCAACCTTCAAGTGTTTCTACTCCCATCTGTCCCCACATTCCCTCTGGCTCATTCTCCATTTTTGACCCAGCCACAGAAGAAGAAGTCTCCAGGCTCCTCTCGTCCTCACGTCCCACTACATGCACCTCTGACCCCATTCCCTCACACCTACTACAGACCCTCTCTCCAGTGGTCACCACTCACCTAACCACAATCTTCAATCTCTCCCTTTCCACTGGCATCTTCCCCTCCTCCTTCAAATACTCTATTATTACTCCACTACTAAGAAAACATCCCTCAACCCATCCTGCACAAATAACTACACACCTGTCTCCAACCTCCCCTTCGTCTCAAAACTCCTGAAGTGCCTGGTCTACTCCCGCCTCACCCATTACCTCGCCACTCACTCTCTTTTAGATCCATTGCAGTCTGGCTTCCGCCCCTTACACTCTACAGAAACTGCCCTCTCAAAGTGACCAATGACCTTCTGTCAGCAAAACGTAATGGTGACCACTCTCTGCTTATCCTTCTTGACCTCTCTGGGCTTTTGACACTGTTGACCACCATCTCCTACTCTCTATGCTGCACTCCATTGGCATCAAGGACACGGCGCTCTCCTGGTTCTCTTCCTATCTTTCTGACCGCTCTTTCAGTGTATCATTCTCTGGCTCCACTTCCTCCCCTCTTCCTCTCACTATTGGGGTCCCTCAGGGCTCAGTCCTTGGCCCTCTCTCTTCTCTCTCTACACAGCCCCGATTGGACAGACCATCAGCAGATTTGGATTTCAGTACCATCTCTATGCTGATGACACACAATTATACACTTCAGCCCCTGACCTTACTCCCGCTCTAATAAAGAACACGAATGACTGTCTAACCGCAGTCTCCAATATCATGTCCGCTCTCTATCTGAAACTCAACCTTTCCAAAACTGAACTTCTTCTGCTCCCACCCTCTGCCAACCTCCCTAAATCTGACATCTCTCTCTCGGTGTGCGGCACCACGATAACGCCTAGTCAGCAGGCTCGCTGTCTCGGTGTTTTGATGGACACTGATCTCTCTTTCACCCCATATATACAATCTCTCACCCGCTTCTGTCGCTTGCACCTGAAAAATATCTCTAGAATCAGCCCCTTTCTCACCATGGAAACAACTAAAACCCTCACCGTGGCCCTGATTCATTCCCGCCTTGACTACTGTAATTCTTTATTAGTTGGCCTCCCCCACAGTAAGCTTTCCCCTCTCCAGTCTATCCTCAATGCAGCACCAGGATCACCTATCTAGCAAACCGTTACTCAGATGTTTCTGCTCTGTGCCAGTCACTACATTGGTTACCCATTCACTATAGGATCAAATTCAAATTGCTCGTTGTCACCCACAAAGCTATTCATGGTGCGGCACTCCTTACCTCTCCACCCTCATCTCTGTCTACCACCCCACCCGTCCCCTTCGTTCTGAACGTGACCTCAGACTAACATCAGCATTAATCCGAACCTCCCATTCCCGACTCCAAGACTTCTCTCGAGCTGCACCAAACCTCTGGAATGCTCTACCCCAAGAAATTAGGACCATCCACAACTTGCATAGCTTCAGACGCTCCTTAAAAACACACCTCTTCAGGGCGGCCTATCCTTCTCCCTAACAGTAGTCACCTAAGCATAAGATATTCATTGTTATAAGCCCCTGTACTTTGTGTTCCCATCCCGTCTTAGAGTGTAAGCTCCTTCGAGCAGGGTCACCTCCATTTTTTGCCTTTTTATTGTATTTCCTGAGTTGATTCTATGTTTATTGTATGTAACTACTGTTCTGCATTACCTTTCTGTACCGTATATTTTTCTTATATGTACCATTGTACTGTAAAGCGCTGCGGAATATGTTGGCGCTATACAAATAAAGTTTTTATTATTATTATTATTGTAGACATTGATTTATTTTTCTCCGTGTTAGGTATGTGATTTTTTCCTAAAAAGGAGCGATTTAGATGAAAAATAAATCACTGTCTGCAATATCCAGGTCTTTGATGTGTCTCCTCCTGGCATCGTGGCATTACACTCCTTCCTTGGCCTTTGTGTTACTTCTACCTCGTAGTGGTTGCTGCAGTTGGGATTATATGAGCATATAGTGGTTGTGGCTGGCACAACATATGCAGGGAAGCCCCCACTATATAGTGACTTTTAATCCACTTACATAGTTAAGATCCTATGTGTGCTCCTCTTGTCATCCACAGCCTGTAATACATTTGTAAACAATTTGGGTTAGCCCATATGAAGATGTCATGTGTTTAGAAGATTCTGATGGGTCTATTGGCAACATCTGAGTTAATTAGAGACACACCTGTATTTTAATGCACACCTGAAACACACTGCTTAAATAAATTGGGGAATTGCACACGTCTGATTCATGCAAATTTCAGGTACCTGAAGGTGCCTCATTTATCTGTACAAACAAGATGGAAATGCCCAGCCATCATAACACTCAGGAAAGAGACAGGTTCTGGGTCCCAAAGATGAACATGCTTTGGTCCAACATGTGCATATCAACCCAAGAACAAAAGCAAAAGACCTTGATAAGATGATGGCGGAAGCTGATAGGGTTGTGTCATTATCCACAGTGAAACAAGTACCATGTTAACATGGGCTGAGATGCTAATCTGTGAAGAATTAGCAATTACTCTTAAAGAAACAGGAAAAAGCCAGTTTAATTTTTGCGAATGCACACGAGAACAAAGACCCAAATTTTTGGAGATATGTACTGTGGTCTGCCGAATAACTATAATGACCATCATTAGGTTTGGAGGAAAAAGGGAGAAGCTTGAAAGCCTAAGAACACCATCTCATCTGTGAAACAAGGGGTGGCAGCATGATTCTTTGATGTTTTGAGGTTGTTTTGCTGCAGGAGGGACCGGTGCACTTCAGAAAATAGATGGCATCATGAAGAAAAAAGATTATGTGACAGTACTGAAGCAACATATCAAGACATCAGCCAGTAAGTTAAAGCTTGGGTGGAAATGGATCTTCCAAATAGACAATGACATGAAGAATACTGATTAAGTAGTAACAAAGCTGCTTATGGATTACAATGTCAATATTTTGGAGTAGCCTTCACAAAGCACTAATCTCAAACCTATTGAAAATTTTTGGTCACACCTGAAAAGGCAGGTGAGAGCAAGGCAACCTAAAAACATGGCTCAGTTACACCAGTTTTGTCAAGAGGAATGAGCTCAAATTCCTATCAACCATTTTGAGAAGCTTGTGGAAGTATATCCAAAATGTTTGACCCAAGTCATACAGTTTAAGGGCAATGGTAACAAATAATTAAATGTGATAAATTTATGACTTTGCTGAAAGTACTAAAAATGCCTTAAAACTTTCTCTCTCATAATTCTGGCATTTGGAAAATTTAAATAACTAGATGTAGGTCCAATGCTATCGCATCGGGTGGGTGGTGAAATCTAGATGGGGCAGGCTCTGTGGCATTGAGGTCGGCAGTCATCTCTCTCCCATGTGTGGTCTCTTCCACCCCCGTGTCCGTGCTCTCTCCTAATGTATGTGAATAAATTTATTTTTACTTAAAAAAATGTTTCTGTTTTTTTATTACAAAGTGTTTACAATCCAGGGAGAAAGTGTGTAGGGCTTCGCTGTATTTTCTATTGTCAGCGCAGGTAAACCAAGCAGCTAATTGATGTCAACCCCCGCTGCCTGGTGTTACCTTTGATAGCAATAAAAAATACAGGGAAACACTATTTTTTTACTTATTCAAATAAATAAATAAAGCAAAAATTTGCATGGACTTCGCAGTTTGTTTGCCAGCCAAGGTAACCCAGGTAGCTGGGGGCTAGAAGTCTCAGTGTGGTGAGGCCCAAGAGTTCTGGGCCCTCAAGGCTGAAATTTGCAGCCAGCAGCTGCCTGAGAATTGGCCCATCCATGAGAGACACCAAAACTAGTGGTTACCCCACTCTTCCAGCTGCCATGTAGCAGTGGCAGACTGGGTAATAAAGAGATTGATGTCAGGTTTTTCTGGCAGCTGACATCTAGCGCTAGGACTAATCTCAGTCCATGACTATGACAGCCGGCCATTAGCAATACTTTCAGTAAAGTGAAAATAAAACACTGAGAGAAATCATTTATTGCATACAAAATAGACTGAGACACCTCTGAGACGGAGCTTCGGAGAGCAGACCAGGAAGCAACCAAGCAGCGAGAGACAGGTAAGATGATTTATGTGTGTCTGTCTGTGTTTGGTAGCTTTTAGACACCTTTAAAGGAGTTTTCTGTGCAATGGATGTTGTCTTGCGCATTGAGGGGGGCACAGAGAGCACACAGGGGGCAGAGAAAGTACAGGGGGCCAGAGAGCATGCACAGGGTAAAGAGAGAATGCACAGGACGGCTTGAGACCCTGCACAGGGGGCAGAGAAGAAACACAGGGGGATCCGGACAGCACATAAAGAGAGGGCAGCGAGCACTCACAGGAGGGCAGAGACTGCAATTGCTATGGTGACTAGATCAGCTAACTTGATTGCCATAGGAATCTTTCAGCTGATCTAGCACCTGACTTATTTACAGGATGTGCGGTGACTCACTGAGGTTATCTGAGGTCACTTTTCAGGTAAGTATAGTGGCTTACTTGAACAGTGACCTCAGGTGACCTCAGGGAGTCACTGGACATCATGACCGGAGTTCACAGCTGGTTCATTTAGTGCCTGGAGGTTACAATGAGGATGCTTTATTCTTCATTGCAGTCTCCATTCAACAAGACGTCGCAGAGTATCGTGGAGAGATTGAGGGTGGCATATGGTGACAGATTCCCTTTAGTGCTGACTTCATTTAACTCAGGTTTCATCAAAGTGCCTAATTATATTTTGCTACTTCTTACTTTCTTTTAATTACAGATGAACAGATTGATCTACAAAGGAATGAGTTCAAGTCAAATTTTGTTTAATTTTGCATTTTCACATGAATTCAAATATTTTGAGATTTGATTTGCAGTCTTACCCCCCCAAAAAAAAAAATAATAATTCCCTTACTATTTCTTAAGGCATTGAAGAGTAGTCCTTCACATAATGCCCTACAACTATTACACCATGTACAATGGTGGTCAGTACCTTGGCCATCATAGATCAGCAGTTCCAGTTGAGCACAGTTTGTATAGTAGAGTCAATCTCCAGAGTTATTATGTACATTAGTGTTCTAAATAATAGCGGATCAATATAACTAACCAGATTATTCACGGTTTTTGGTATAAATTATATTACCACATGTCAAACAATTTCACAGTTGTGCAGTAGATTCTTACTAAAACAGCAGACTTAGGCTGCCTTCACACTGCGGTCAGGTCTGATCCGGGGCTGTCAGGAGAGACAGCTCCGGACCAGATTTTGGCCCCATAGTATCCTATGGGACCGGATGGAGCTGGATGGCAGCTATCTGCCATCTGCCTTCCATCTCTCCGTAAAAATCTGGGAGAAGTCAGATTTTTTTACCGGACACAAAAACGTTGCTTGCAACATTTTTGTGTACAGGGAGAACAATCTCCCCAAAATTGGTGTCTCCCGGATCCTCCCGGATTCGCCCAGATTTTCTCGGATCCTCCCAGATTCCCCCGGATCCCCCCGATCCTCCCGCAGCAATTTGGTGCTCCCTTAACATGGGAGCCTATTGGGCCGGATTGCCCCGATTTGGGAGGATCCAGCAACCGGACACCTGTGGCTGCACGCCGCTGTTATTTCAGGACCGCAGCTAGCTCCCTGCGAGCCGCGGTCCTGAATCATCAGCAGCGGCAGCTGCATCAGGCTTCACACCGGACCGGAGGCCATATTAGCCCTCCCGTTCTGTGTGCTGATCTGCTCCAGGGCTGTCAGGCTCACCCCTGACAGCCCCGGATCTGACCTGACCACAGTTTGAAGGCAGCCTTAGCATTCATGATCTACATGTTTTGAGTCTATGTATTTAAATAATTGATTGAAAGGGAGCGTGTTCAAAATAATAGCAGAGTGGAGTTGAATTAGTGAGGTCAATCATTCTGTGAAGAAAAGGTTGTGAATAAGGTGGGTGATACAAATACATAGAAAAGGACTGGCATCACCTTATGTCTAGGTGCAAGCAAGAAAAAAAACTATTATTTAAAGTGAAACTCTGCTGCAACACTAGACAATATATGTATAGGGAATAGCATAATGGCTGAATGTGAATAGCACAGCTAATAAAGACATGGGGAAAAAAAGACATAGCAGAAACTGCTATTCCCTATACATATATTGTCTACTGTTGCAGCAGATTTTCACTTTAAATGTTATTTTTTTTCTTGCTTGCACCTAGACATAGGGTGATGCCAGTCCTTTTCTATATATTTGTATTACTAATTTTTGACTGAGCTCCCTTCCCCTGCCCAGTAGCCATGTTTGGTATCCATTTTGTTGTAGACATGTCCAGTATAAGCCCTCACAGCTGGTTTTAATTATATATAGAGGCATGAAAACCCACACATACATGATTACACCACAAGAGAGGCACATGGTTAGGACCAGATAAAATGAGAAAGACTTTGACGCGGTTATCAAGTACTTAACGCAGTGGCCACTTCTTAAGCTAAGGTTTCTCAATTTCTTTAGATTCACAAGCAGTTTCTGCCATGTCTTTTTTTCCCCATGCCTTCATTAGCTGTGCAGAGAGCTCTGCTATTCACATTCAGCCATTATGCTATTCCCTATACATATATTGTCTAGTGTTGCACCAGATTTTCACTTTAAATCTTATTTATGGGTTAAGCCAGCACATGTTGTACATGCATTTCTCCTTGAAAGCCTGAGAAATATAGGTTGTTCGAGACATTGTTCAGAAGAATAGTGTACTTTGATTAAAAAGTTGATTGGAGAGGGAAAAACTTATAAAGAAGTGCAGACAATGATAGACTGTTAACTCACCAAGCAAAGTAGGAGGTTTCAGGCCCTTTTTGTAATGATTATATATATCAAAAATCACATGTGCTATGTTTTTCAATATGAATTTATTAAAGTATTAAATACATATAAAGTTCATTACATAGCATATATAGGGGATATACATAATTTTGGTTTTTATTTATTTCATATGTGATCAAAATTAATGTGAGATTGTGACCATTAAAATTTTCCCAGGTATAGGAAACATCCCCTCTAGTTGGACTTGAGGTAGAGGAAGGGAGTAGTTCAGTGCAAATTGCGTCCTAATATGTATACTATGCATGTAAAATGCTAGTCAAAACAGGTATTAGAGACAGCCGTATGGTATGTGTGTTACCTCCAGGGGGAGAGTCCTGCGGAGCAATGCTGGATAGTATCCTATGCAGAGATCCTGCAGTTCCTCTGCCCCCGGGGGAACATAGACCCCAGCTAGCCTCATGTAGATGGAAACATGCACAGTGTCTACATCAGGGTTGTAAATTTGATCCTCCTCCTACCTCCTCTAACACTTACCCATGTCCTAAGGGAAAATGAGTGTCCGGGTGCCCCCAGACGCGTTTCGCTTATAGCTTTCTCAATGGGGTCCGTACTGCAAATGCCAGACGGCATCTGTTTATATTAACACTGTGCTCCTGCACGTGTATCCCATTTTCGCTCCGCCTCCACCACGCCGACCCGCGGCCAATCCCAAGGCAGGAGAGTCAGTGGCCACCTGATCTCATCCAGCCTATCCGGGATGCCTGCGGAGTCGCTGGGGGGCGGGAGCGGATGTTGTCTCTAGGATTCCTCACCAATAGCATTGTACCCAGGGCGGAAGTGCCATTTCCACCATTTTGGATACTGGTGTCCCATAGGATCACCAAGATGACCTCATATGAGGGCGGAAATCAGCATTCCGCCATATTGGGTATGGGCACCTCACAAAAATACCCTCAAATAACATTCATTAAAGGTAATAGGGAGAGATTAAAACCAAAGGGAAGTGTATATGGATGGTTTAAGCCTAGGTTAGACCGAGCTATTTCCCATTCACCCCATATGATGTGTACCTCCGTTGCACATTTCCTCCCGCGGTGTTTTGAGGCTACTAGTTTACCTTGGAATTGCGTCAGACTACCAGCACCCATTCATCCATGAGTTCCATGGACCAACAGGAGTGGCAGCGCGCGCATCTCCCTCCACCTCTATACTACATACCCAGTTGTTGCTACATCCGGATATACAACATCACATAAGGCAAGTCATTAAGTCATCACTATAAACATCCACAATTACAATTTCCATCAATATTTCAGTCTTTATACTTCTTTCCCTATATTGGTACTTTGTGTGAGGTGAAATCCATTGGTGAATCTTTCTGTGTTCACAATCAGATGTCGCATGGCAGTACGGTTGCGTTATATACTCATATCTAGAAAGTAAAGGAAAAGTGAAAAAGTGAATTAAAAATATTAAAACCACTTGTTAAAAATGATCAAGTCAGCAGTTTGAAGCAAACAAGTCCTTCATAGGAAGGGCACGAAACTCAATTTTTCGTTTAGTCCCTTTGGGCTCATTGTGTCAAGTTTCACAATCCATTTACATTCTAATTGTGCTAGCCTCTTATTGTAATCCCCACCACGAGATCCCAAATTTAGGGTGTCAATACCTCTGACTTTAAATCCCATTGGGTCGCAATTGTGTTTTTTCTTAAAGTGTCGGGGTATGGTCTTCAACAGGGGCTGTCTCTAATACCTGTTTTGACCAGCATTTTACATGCATAGTATACATATTAGGACGCAATTTGCACTGAACTACTCCCTTCCTCTACCTCAAGTCCAACTAGAGGGGATGTTTCCTATACCTGGGAAAATTTTAATGGTCACAATCTCACATTAATTTTGATCACATATGAAATAAATAAAAAACAAAATTATGTATATCCCCTATATATGCTATGTAATGAACTTTATATGTTTTTAATACTTTAATAAATTCATATTGAAAAACATAGCACATGTGATTTTTGATATATATAATCATTACAAAAAGGGCCTGAAACCTCCTACTTTGCTTGGTGAGTTAATTGATATGTATAGGAGGGGCCCATTCTGGCCAAAGGCCAATCAAATGTTATACATTGTAAGGACAACCTTTTGTGTAATATTAATGATAGACTGTTCAACTAAAATATTCTCCAATGCTTTAAAGTGAAAAGCAAAACCAAAAAGATGTGGAAGAAAACTGAAGACCACCATTCCAATGGATCAAAGCGTAGCCAGAATGGTATAGGCTCAACCAATGATCAGCTCCAGGATGATCAAAGACAGTCTCAAGGTACCTGGGAGTACTGTGACAGAAAATACCTGTGTGAAGCTAATCTAGTAGCAAGAAGTCCCCGTAAAGTCCCACTATTAAAAAGAAGACATGTACTGAAGCGGATACAATTTGCCAAAATACACTTAAACTGTCTTAAAGAGAAATGAGAAACATTTTGTGAATAGATGAAAGTAAAATTGTTTTTTTTGGGTCCAAATGATGAAGGCAGTTCCTCAGATAACACCCAAACTCTGAATTCAAGTCACAGTGCACTCTGAAGACAGTAAAGCATGGAGGTACAAGCATCATGACATGGGTATGTTTCTCTTACTATGCTGTTTGGCCTATTTACAGCAGACCAGGGATCATGGACCAGTTTCCATATATCAAAATACTTGAAGAGATCATATTGCCTTATGGTATAGAGGAAATGCCCTTGAAATGGGTGTTTCAACAAGATATCAACCCTAAACATACCAGTAAATGAGCAAAATATTGGTTTCAAATTTGAGGTTATTGAGTGGAAGCCAATCTCCAGACCTTAATCCAATGGAACACTTATAGGGTTACATAAAAAATGCAGTTTTTGAGGCAAAGCCAGCAAATTCAAATAAATTGTGGGATGTAGTCAAAGCATCCTTGGCTGGAATAATATTTGACAGGTACCAGAAGTTGGGTGACTCTATGCAACATAGATGTGAAGCAGTTCTAAGAAACTGTGGTTATATAACAAAATTTTAGGTTAGTGATTCACAAGAATACTAAATCCTACAAAATAAAGAGTACATATTTTGAGTTTGTAAAGACAAATGCAGACACTGCTATTTTTGTCAATAGCACAATGTTAATTTTTTGCTATCTTCTATAAAGTCGAGAAAAAGTATATACATTTCTCTTCATCTTTTGATTTAGAAAACAGTGTGCAAATGTTCAAAATGCATGCAAATAAAAACTATTATAAAGATTTTGTGCTTAAGTCATGTTTTTGAAAACACTGCGTTACTGTTTCAATCTACACTCTCGGCCTAGGGCAGTGATGGCGAACTCCAGGCCTCGAGTGCCGGACACAGTGCAGGTTTTCAGGATTTCCTTAGAGTTTGACAGTTGGTAATTTGATTGCCAACTGTCAAATGCAATGGAAATCCTGAAAACCTGGACTGTGTGCGGCACTCGAGGCCTGGAGTTCGCCATCACTGGCCTAGGGCATCTCATTGAGTCCCATAGCCTCCAGTACCACCTGTAAGCCGACGACACCCAAATCTACCTGTCTGGTCCTGACATCGCCTCCCTTCTATCCAAAATTCCACACTGCCTATCCGCCATCTCATCCTTCTTCTCTGCTCGCTTTCTTAGGCTGAACATGGACAAAACCGAGTTCATAGTCTGCCCCCCAAGACACTCCCTCTCACTACCCGACCTATACATTGTCATCAATGACTGCTCTCTCTCCCCAGTCCCCCAAGCCAAGTGCCTCGAGGTTATCCTTGACTCTTCCCTCTCCTTCAAGCCCCACATTCAGGCCCTCGCCACCTCCTGCCGACTCCAGCTCCAAAACATCTATAGAATCTGCACTTTCCTTGACCACGACACTGCTAAAACCCTTATTCACGCTCCCATCATCTTCCTCCTCAACTACTGCAACCTCCTGCTCACCGACCTCCCCAATATCTCCCTTGCACCTCTCCAATCTATCATGAACTCCGCTGCCCGCCTAGTCCATCTGTCCCCCCACTACTCCCTTGTCTCCCCCCTCTGCCAAGCTCTTCACTGGCTCCCTACTTCCCAGAGATCCCGGTTTAAAACATTAACCATGACATACAAAGCCATTCACAATCTGTCCCCTACATACATCTCTGACATGGTTTCCCGATACCTACCCTCACGCAACCTGTGATCCTCCCAAGAGCTCCTCCTCTACTCCCCCCTCATCTCCTCTTGGCACAACCGCATACAGGATTTCTCCCGCGCTTCACCCATACTCTGGAACTCACTGCCCCAACACATCAGACATTCTCCTACCCTGGGAACCTTCAAAAGAAGCTTAAAGACCCACCTGTTCCACCAAGCCTACCACCTGCAATAAGACCTGGCCCACCACACCACCTCACGACTCAAACTTCCCCTCCCACTGTATCCCCACCCGTCCCTCGTAGAATGTGAGCCCTCGCAGACAGGATTTCTCCCCTCTTCTATCTGTACGACCGAATTGTCCACATTTATTGTTACTTGTATTATTATGTTACTTGTCCTAGTCAGTCCCCTTTAGCATGTAATTCGCCATGGAAAATAATGGCGGCATATAAATAAATAATAATAATAATAATAATTTTGAACACAACTGTCGTCTTTACTATAGATTATAAATTCTTGAGATTAGCAGGGTCTTCTCTCTCTCCCCTCTGGAGTGCAGGCTCATATGACCAGAGGGGTTCTCTCTCTCTCTTGCCTATAGAGCCCTTCAGAAAGGGAGAGGCTCAATTGCTTTGAATACAGTTTAAGGGAACCAAAGAAAGCCCAGAAACTGCCAGGAACATTTCTTAATAAAGATTAAGCTACTGAATTGGTTCAACACTAATTCAGAGCTTGTTCAGGAATGGCAGCAGGCAGGTGTCATTACATCTTCACATACAGTGAAGCAAAAAGTAGGCTTGCTTGGTGTGAAGATAGGCAGCAAAAAAGCCACTTATCTAAAAAAAAGATCAAGGGCAGACTGACATTCTTTCAGACTGTTTGTGACAGATTGCTTGGAGAAGAAAAGTTTATCTCTACTATGTTTCCTCTGTCCTGACAAAGGTAAAGCATGCGGAGGCTATTAGTGTGTGTGGTTGCTTTTCATCCAAGGGAGCTACCTCTCACATTTTTGACTAAGAACATTACAATACATTAATAGCAGTACCTACAGTAAATATCTATCAAAAGCAACTTCTCTTAACAACTCAGGAACAATTTGGTTATTAACAATGAGTTTCTCAGGATGTTGGAGCACCATGTCACAAGTCTAAAGACCCCGTTACACGTAGCGATATTGCTAACGATATCACTGCAACATCTCAAGTTTTGTGACGTTGCAGCGACCTCACTGCGATGTTGCTGAGTGTGACATGCCGCAGTGACCAGCGATGAGCTCGCTGATCGCTGCAGAATGGCCAAGACCATTTTCTGGTCACTGGTCTGCCGCTGTCACACATGTATCGGCATGTGTGACAGGGGCAACGACCAGCGATCCCCAGTCTGCGTCCGAGACCCCGAATGATCATAACGACCGTCGGGTGTTGGCGTTGGGTGATCGCTAGTGAGTCTGTTTGTCTGGCAGCTCACCAGCGATCACATAGTGATGTTCCAGCGATCCTGATTATTAGTCGGGTCGCTGGAACATCGCTATGTGTATCCCGGCCTTAAGTTGCTGCTCAGTGGACCAAACACTGAAAGTTTCGATTCATTGCCAGGAAATTTCTGAGATTTCAATCTCATTGAGAACCTGTAATCATTCTTTAAAAAGCAGGTGGACAAACAAAAATACAGAAATTCAATTAATTTTCAAGCACTTTTTAATCAAGAATGGGTTGCCATCAATCAGGATTCAGCCCAGTAGCTGATACCGAGTAGCCAAGGAGAGTTACAGCAGTGTTGAAATATAAAGTGTCAATTTTGAATCTTTATATAAACTTGATGTGTTTGTCAAAAAAAGTGTAAAAGCACATGAAATGCTTATAATTTTTCTTCACTAACCATAGCAACATAACTAATGAATGGTAATTCTAAAAACACAGAATTGTCAAACTTAGTGAAAAACAAAATTTGTGCCATTCTCAAAATTTTGGGTGAGAACTATACCATACTATGGAATACATGGGTTCTCTAAGTAAATATCTCTATTTTAATATCATTAAGAAATCAGGCTAATGTATAATTAGTGCATTTATTACAATATCTCTTATAACTGTAATTAAGTTTCTCATGAGCTGCGGATACCGTGTACATTACAGTTCTTCATGCTGTATTCTGTTCTATGATATTTGTATATTAGGTTTAAGCTGAGAAATGTAAAAGGTAGCACACCATAAATTAACTGAACTAGAATATTTTCCAAGAGTGCTTGCCAAAAATAATACACTTGTACATGTTGCCAAGAAAGAGGTTTGTTAATGCAGATCTAGTGCTTCTTAGTCCCAATTGCATGGTAAATAAGGAGGTCTAGACTCAATGGGTCCTTTCATTAAACTGCAGGTTGTGCCATGTAAAATTACCTAAACATTTAATTATCTCTGCAGAAAGATCACTATAAAAATAATTCATTTTTATTTCACTTTTTCTGTGCAAAGTGCTCCATCGAACAGAATTTCCCTTTCTCAAACATTCAGCAGTGGATTTTGACGAAAGATAGTTTAGACTACAATAAGAAGGCATTTCTTGTTGTCTGGACTCTGGGTGCTACTTGTGCTGTTCAGATGCTGCTAGACAGTTTTTTATCATGAATAACACCTTTTTCTAGGTCGATTGGACCATATGCGTTCATGTTTCTATATATAATTTCTTACTGGCTTAGATAGTGGTGGTCTTTAATGTCCCATGTGTTGCTGGCAGAATATAAAAGACTGCATTGAAATGTAAAAGTACACACCATTCTAGACAAAAGGTGCAGTATTTCAGCTGCCTGAATACGTAAAACTTATTATGCTTGAATGAATAAGTACAAAATACCTATGGACATATTTACTCATGCCTCTATTATCATATACACACTATGCAAGCAACTTTAGGTGTGCTGTTGTAACAATGACAAAAGAATTGTATAGGCTGGGTACAGTGCCATGCGTTTTTTAGTGATTTAACAAATCATGCTTTTTCATCACATGGTTTTGAAAGTGTGATGGCTCCTCGTTTTGGCTGCGTTTTGAATTGCACCTAAAAATTCTGTATTTTTTGGCTTGAAAACCATGCTTTTTGTAGAAAACGCTGTTTTATACATGGGTTCTATGAACGCATGCAAAACCATGACAATAGACCTTAGTGCCTTCAAAACGCATGCTTCCAAGACCATTAAAACCATGCTTTTAAACGATGCGTTTTTAACTGGGCTCCTATGGAAACGCATGCGTTTGAATGGCATATTTGTAAAGCGTTTGCATGCTTCATAAGGCCCCTTATTAAAAAACCATGCGTTTTGTTATCTCCAAAACGCTGGATGTCACATGCTTTTGGCTATAGGCATGGTTTTTACATGGCTATGGCTTTTACATGGTTATTGAAACGCAGTCTCCAAACGCTGTGAAAATAACTGACCACTCATAATAACTTAATGAAAAATAGTTTCACTCACCTCCATATTAAAAGAAGAAAACTTTATTGTGTTATCTAAAACATGTCTCTCTGTGGAGACTGCGGCAGTGGGGGAGAGAATAAGGTGTTTCAGTAGCAGGGAGATTTAGGGCCGCGTCACACTGCGGCGTGATCCGGTCCGGGGCCGCTTCACACTGTGGTGTGACCCGTCGTTCTGTCGATACCAGACACCGCGGACCGGATCAGCACACAGGACTGGGGGGCTATTATGCCCTCTGGTCCGGTGTGCAGCGCACGCAGCTGCAGCTTGCTGACAGGTCAGGACCGCGGCCCCGGTCCTGACTTATCAGCAGCGGGAACTGCGTGCGCTGCAACACCGGACCAGAGGGCATAATAGCCCTCCAGTCCTGTGTGCTGATCCGGTCCGCAGCTGTCTGGGTCATCCCGAACAGAACCGGACCGGATCACACCACAGTGTGAAGCGCCCTTAGTCAGAGACGGCGTTTCGAGCGATATTGCGCTTCTACGGGTCTGATTCAGACTCGTAGAACCACAATATTGTGTCAAACAGCCCACCATCCAACTAAGATCTTCCTGCAACTGAAGCACATTATTCTCTCCCCTACTGCCGCAGTCTCCACTGTAGAGATATGTTTTAGATAACACAATAAAGTTTTCTTCTTTTCATATGGAGGTGAGTGTGCCTTGCTGAAATATGAAATGGCTCAGTATTACCGATACTTGAAAACATTTTTTTTAATAAACATTACATTGAAATGGGAAAATGACATGATGTCGAAGGGTGATGCTTTGTGTGCGAATAAATCAATAACTGGATTGTCCTGGTTACTCCAGAATGACCTAAAGAATTGTTATTCCGTTTAGCACCAATCAATACAGTGTATGGTCATAATAAGGTTATTTTAGAAAAGATGTCTAAATCAAGCCCGACAAACACACAGATTTTGCAGTACTATCAGTATTATCCTTTTAATGGAACAGATCTACTGCACTATTATTTTGCTGCTGACAAAAAAGCAATGTAAGTAATAGAAGTAATATGTCTTAAGCGCAAGTACAAGTGACAAACAAATTGGTCAATTCATAAAGCAGTTACTCTGAGGAAGTCATTTAAAGGATGAGGCCACAAGTATAAATCAACACAATCTAAAATATACACTTTCAAACAATGCATGTTTTCTTTCTGTCTTCTCATATATTAATATAGTTGCACTGTAATAAACATTTGCTGCAATCTAAAAATTCTTCATTTTCCCCTTAGCAATAGATGGCTGGGTGTAACATTCAATCAGTGTCAGACTGGCAGTGTGGGAGCAGCAGTTATAATTTGGTGTGTTGCAAAGATCTGCAAAAAAATATAATGTTCCCCGAATTGTGTCTCATTTATATGAGTATATTGTCCTGTTTTAACATCTTTTATTGGGGCAAAGTAATAAATAAGACCAGGCACCCTATTTTGTAAAAAAAAAAAGTGTTATGTTATTGTTATTATGGTTCAACTTTACACAACACTCCTATTTTTTTGGAACATCTACGTCTTATTACTGAAGATTAGGGATGAGCGAGCATGTTCACCTGTACTTGGTGCTCTCCTGAGCATCACAGTACTCGCGATGCTCGGCGAACACCGAGTACCAGCGAGATACTCGGGCTCATGCTTGGGTCCACCTCCCTGCATGTTGGCACTCTTTACAGAGCCAGCCCACATGCAGGGATTGGCTGCCACACACTGTAATGCTACAGCCATGTTGGTTGTGCATTACAGTGATTAGCTGGTCGCACAGCATCATCAGATCTATATAAGACCTGACCGCGCTGTGCTCGTCACTCTGCTCCACATTGTCATCTAATGTAGGGAGAGGTGCTGCTGAGTGAGGGACAGATTTTGGGTCTTTTAGGTAGTGTAGGTGCTGGGATACAAAATACATCAAAACAGCAGTCCTTTTGAGGACTAATATAGCTGTATACAGGCAGGCAGTCACGGTATATATCATAATTCGGTGTACCACAAGAGGCTGTATACAAGTGAGCACATCTGGGGCTGGTGAATAGGCTTCTAATATCTATCTCCATCAAAACAACAGTCATAAGGATTAATTTAGCTGTATACAGGCAGGAGGGGTATATAGCACACTTTGGTGTATCACAAGAGGCTGTATACCAGTCAGCACATCTGGGGCTGGTGTACAGGCTTCTAATATCTATCTATCTATCTATCTATCTATCTATCTATCTATCTATCTATCAAAACAACAGTCATAAGGAATAATGTAGCTGAATACAGGCAGGAGGGGTATATAGCACACTTTGGTGTATCACAAGAGGCTGTACACCAGTCAGCACATCTGGGGCTGGTGTACAGGCTTCTAATATCTATCTATCTATCTATCTATCTATCTATCTATCTATCTATCTATCTATCAAAACAACAGTCATAAGGATTAATGTAGCTGAATACAGGCAGGAGGGGTATATAGCACACTTTGGTGTATCACAAGAGGCTGTATACCAGTCAGCACATCTGGGGCTGGTGTACAGGCTTCTAATATCTATCCATCAAAACAACAGTCCTTCTAAGGATTAATTTAGCTGTATGCAGACAGGAGAAGTATATAGTACACTACGGTGTACCACAGCAGGCTATATACCAATCAGCACATCTGGGGCTGGTGTACAGGCTTCTAATATCTATCTATCTATCTATCTATCTATCTATCTATCTATCTATCTATCTTTTTAAGCATATTTTGGAATACCCAAAAAAAGTGACTTTACTCCCCCTTGCTGTTCAACTACCATTATGGCATTTATGGGAGGGGTGAATAAGGACATTGAGGAGCTTAAAAAAAATGCAGTGAGGGAATATGTACAACCCAATCTAACCAGTGCAGAGGTTGAGGCACTAAAAGAGCTTGTCCATGATGATAGCATCATCATAAAAAGTGCGGATAAAGGGGGTGGTGTTGTCATCATGGACAGGGAGGCATATTTAAAAGAATTGAAAAATCACGTGTCAGATCCAAATGTATACAAGAGATTAAACTGTGATACTAAATTTGATATCCAACGACAGCTCAAAAAGATCATAGATGTAGTGGTAGAGCAGAAAGTGATTGATCGAGCTATTTTTGATTTTTTGATGATTAAATTTCCATCCACTCCCATCATTTATGCTCTACCTAAAGTACATAAGTCCCTAACAAAGCCACCGGGGCGTCCAATCGTGGCTGGTACAGATGCCGTACTCAGCCACATTGGCGTTTTCCTGGATAAGGTGATAAATCCGATTGATATGAGTTTTAAATCTTATGTAAAAGACACAGGTAATTTTTTAAATACAATTTCTGATGTGAGATTGGATGAAGAAAATTACCTATTGGTCTCTTTTGATGTTGTTTTTTTATATACATCAATCGAACATGACTATGGATACATTGTGTAAAGAAAAAACTAACGGGTCATGGATATACATGTGAGTTAGAGAAATTTATCTTGGAATTATTGACACTTGTACTCACACGAAACTACTTACTGTTTGGTGATGAGTTTTTTGAGCAAAATAGAGGAACCACAATGGGGGCCAATATGGCCCCTGCTTATGCAAATATTGCTATGGGAGTCCTGGAGGAGGATGTCATCTCTGTGTCACACCACTACACCCATGTTCGGGGGTGGGGGAGATACATAGACAACATCTTCCTCCTATGGACTGGATCAGAAGAAACCTTAGTAGAATTTTACAATTTCTAAATAATGCCAATCAAACAATCAAATTTACTATGGTTCAATCGCCAAATTGCTTACAGTTCTTTGATGTCCTTGTGGAAAAAATTGGTAACAAGCTAACCACAAAAACATATGTGAAACCAACAGATAAGAATAATACTCTATTATTCTCAAGTCACCACCCACATAGAACAATAGAGTCAATCCCTTTTAGCCAATTTTTAAGGGCTAAAAGAATAGAAAGTGAGGAACCTAGTCGGAATAAAACCTTAAATGAGGTGACAAACAAAATCATGAAAAGAGGTTGCCTTAAAAATTTGTTGACAACACATAGGGATAGACTGAAAACCATAGAAAGAGGAAGTTTATTGAAACCAAAGGTGAGAGATGAATCTAAGCGCATACCATTTGTCTCAGTTTTTTGTGATTTTCCTTACTAATGGGAAATCCGAGATTCCTGAAGTCAAAGAAGCCCCTCTCTTCTCCTACCGATGCAACAAAAACCTGAAGAATCAGTTGGTGCATTCCGATGTAGGTTCATTGAAAAAGCAAAAACAAAGTACCCTTACTGGTCTTGATAGAACAGGTTGTTTTCTGTGTTTAAATTGCATTAATTGCAGAGCTATAATAATAATAATAATAATAATAATAAAACTTTATTTGAATAGCGCCAACATATTCTGCAGCGCTTTACAGTACAATGGTACATATAAGAAAAATATACGAAACAGAATGGTAATACAGAACAGTAGTTACATACAATAAACATAGAATCAACTTAGGAAATACAATAAAAAGGCAAAAAATGAAGGTAACCCTGCTCGAAGGAGCTTACAATCTAAGACGGGATGGGAATACAAAGTACAGGGGCTTATAACAATGAATATCTTATGTCTAAATGACTACTGTTAGGGAGAAGGATAGGCCGCCCTGAAGAGGTGTGTTTTTAGGGAGCGCCTGAAGCTATGCAGGTTGTGGATGGTCCTAATTTCTTGGGGTAGAGCATTCCAGAGGTTTGGTGCAGCTCGAGAGAAGTCTTGGAGTTGGGAATGGGAGGTTCGGATTAGTGCCGATGTTAGTCTAAGGTCACGTTCAGAGCGAAGGGGACGGGTGGGGTGGTAGACAGAGATGAGGGTGGAGAGGTAAGGAGGTGCCGCACCATAAATAGCTTTGTGGGTGACAACGAGCAATTTGAATTGGATTCTATAGCATACGGGTAGCCAATGTAGTGACTGGCACAGAGCAGAAACATCTGAGTAACGGTTTGCTAGATAGGTGATCCTGGCTGCTGCATTGAGGAGACTGGAGAGGGGAAAGCTTACTGTGGGGGAGGCCAGCTAATAAAGAATTACAGTAGTCAAGGCGGGAATAAATCAGGGCCACGGTGAGGGTTTTAGTTGTTTCCATGGTGAGGAAAGGGCGAATTCTGGAGATATTTTTCAGGTGCAAGCGACCGGAGCGGGTGAGAGATTGTATATATGGGGTGAAGGAGAGATCAGTGTCCATCAAAACACCGAGACAGCGAGCCTGCTGACTAGGCGTTATCGTGGTGCCGCACACCGAGAGAGAGATGTCAGGTTTAGGGAGGTTGGCAGAGGGTGGGAGCAGAAGAAGTTCAGTTTTGGAAAGGTTGAGTTTCAGATACAGACCAGACATGATATTGGAGACTGCGGTTAGACAGTCATTGGTGTTCTTTATTAGAGCGGGAGTAAGGTCAGGGGAGGAAGTGTATAGTTGTGTGTCATCAGCATAAAGATGGTACTGGAAGCCAAATCTGCTGATGGTTTGTCCGATCGGGGCTGTGTAGAGAGAGAAGAGAAGAGGACCCAGGACTGAACCCTGAGGGACCCCAATAGTGAGAGGAAGAGGGGAGGAAGTGGAGCCAGAGAATAATACACTGAAAGAGCGGTCAGAAAGATAGGAAGAGAACCAGGAGAGAGTCGTGCCCTTGATGCCAATGGAGTGCAGCATAGAAAGTAGGAGATGGTGGTCAACAGTGACAAAAGCCACAGAGAGGTCAAGAAGGATAAGCAGAGAGTGGTGACCATTACGTTTTGCCATCAGAAGGTCATTGGTCACTTTGATAAGGGCAGTTTCTGTAGAGTGTAAGGGGTGGAAGCCAGACTGCAATGGATCTAAAAGAGAGTGAGTGGCGAGGTAATGGGTGAGGCAGGTGTAGACCAGGCGCTCCAGGAGTTTTGAGATGAAGGGGAGATTGGAGACAGGTCTGTAGTTATTTGTGCAGGATGGGTCAAGGGATGTTTTCTTTAGTAGTGGAGTAATAATAGAGTGAAGCTATGATGAAGGGCACTCAGCTTATGGACAGACAGTCACAAAGGATGTACAAAATTAATTACTACCTTACAAGCGATTCAAAATATGTAGTGTAAATGCTTGAATGCTCTTGTGGGCTTAGGTACATAGGGGAGACCACCTACGATTTTAAAAATCGCTTTAGTCAACATAAATGTTCAGTTCACAAAAAGAAGGTGGATCTTCCTGTACCTAGGCACTGTGTTGAGATGAGACATAAAGACGGGGATGTAACAGAATCACCTTGTTAAAGAATAAAGAGTTAGAGTGGATATTCAGATTACAGACTCTAAGACCGAATGGGCTTAATGTTGATTTTAAGCTACACACCATAAATTAGGTGTGTTTACTGATGTTTTGTAAGATATTCCTCTGTTTGTTACAACTCCATTCCACATTAGTGCATAAGATTATCTAATATGATGACATTAAAGACTGTATTAATGTTTTTTATTTTATCCTTTTTCTCAGGTGGTTGATTGGAAGAGAACCCAAAATTGCCATATTGTCCTGTTCGTATTGAGTCTATATAATAGGGTTCAATGAACCTTGTGTTTGATAAATAATAAAAATAATTTTTCTAAATGCACCAGTTCATTGTAAAATATTTTTATACATTATGCAAGCAGTAGACCGGTTGGGGGTGATTGTGTGGTTGCTATGGGTGTCTGGTATATGTGTGTGTGTGCTGGTTGCTCAGGTTCTCACCTCTGTGACTTTCAGCACACTACCGCATTAACAGCTATGGTTCCGCCCTAAATGGGGGAGATATCTTAGCTGTTTCCAGTATTAAGAAGACAAAAAAACTGCACAGCACTCACAGACAATGTGAACTGGTGCCAGCAGGGATGCTGGGTCAATATACTAGAAAAAAACCTTGTAGCACTCAGCTACTACCAATGATGTACATATGCTGATGCTGACAAGCTATATAATATATGAGAAAAAATTAAAAAACTTACGTTTTTTTCAAAAGACTCAAAATTCTTATTATTTTTTTTAAATCTGAAGTTCTTAGTACACACATTGGCCAATGTCTGCTTGCTCATCGACTGCGACAAAGTGACTTCTGGTCCGATGAGTCCTATCGCTGACCCCCAAGTCCTCCTTGTCCACCCTAACCCACTACTAAGTGGGCGGACACCATCTAGACGCTAGATCACCAGTAGGCAATGAGGGTGCAAATTGCAGTAATGGAGCCAGCCACTCCACACGATACAAAAGAGAAAAAAACTGCACAGCACTCACAGACAATGTGAACTGGTGCCAGCAGGGATGCTGGGTCAATATACATCATTGGTAGTAGCTGAGTGCTGCAAGGTTTTTTTCTAGTATATTTTCTAGTATATCATCAGTCATACGGTTCCTATCCCTAAAGGGCATAGATTCTCACCAAACACTATTAGTATATTGCACAAAACAAATTTTTTCATTTATTATAGTCATTAGAAAATCAGACTGTATCTTTATTTTTTAATCTGAATGGGTTGTAAGCTTGCATCACACCTGTAAGATGAAAAAAAGAGACAAAATTACAATAAAACCATATCATGATTTCATCATATGATCTATACAATGGTTATTAAAAATCAAACCTCTCACAAAGGTTAATATTACTGTACTTTCTCAATTTCACTAAGTATAATATGGTGTAAAGATATGGATGGGATCCCAATATATGTATATACTTCAGGGATGCACGTATTCAAGTTAATGTATCGATCTTAAAATTTGACATTAAGACATGGAGTTTCAAAGTATTTCACTTGTAGATCCATGCCATTTCCCTTTTCTTTAATAAAGCAATCCTATTGCCTCCCTGCTCAATACTGGAATATGGTCAATGAGTCTAAATTTTAATTCATTGACTTTATGGCCTACTCCATTAAAGTGTTTAGCAATCGGGAGATCCAATTTTTTACGTATGAAATATTTGTGTTGGGCAAAACGTGTTTTTAAATCCCATGTCGTCTCCCCCACATACCGTAGACGACATGGGCATTCCAACAAATAACAATTAACTCAAATTCACACGTTAGAAAATGCTGGATTTTATAAACCTGCTGAGTTTGATGATCTGTAAACTCTGAGCCTTTTGAGCATTGCGACACAATTGATACAGTTCAAACAAGGAAAACATCCCTTCCTATCAACTCCCGTCAAGGACGTTTGTTTTTGTTTTTAAAAGAGCCAATATCTGACTGGACCAAATGATCCTTCAAACTTCTTCCATGTTTATAAGAAAGTAGAGGAGGGTTGGAGAACTCAGGCCCCCCCGAAATTCCATTGGTCAAAGTACTCCAATATTTTTTTTATAATTTTTGCCACAGCATTTCTTTCTTCCCCATATACTGAAAGAAATGGTATTCTGTTCATATTATTCCTAACCCTAGGTTCTAACAGTGTATCTCTATCAATTTTCTCCATCTTAGATCTATAAGACCCTAACAATTTCCTAGGATAACCCTGTTGTTTCAACTTTTCAGTCATGGTATCTAATGTTAACTCTAAGTATCATTATTGCTCTCTATTCTTTTCGCCCTAAAATATTGTCCATAGGGTATCACTTTAATAGTGTTGCGAGGGTGATACTCGCATATGACAGAATATTATTTCTGTTAGTTGGTTTTACATATGTACTTGTGACCAAAGTACTCCCACTTTTTGTCACCAGAACATCTAAAAATTGGATTTGACTATTAGAGTGTACCATGGTGAACTTAATGGTACTATTAACTTGATTAAAAAATGATGACAGAAAGTCAACGTGTGTTTGTTCCACATCCTTCCATGTGAGGAAGATGTCGTCAATGTATCTCCAACCACCCCAGAACTTTACTGAAGTGGTGGGATACAAAGAGGACATCCTCCTCCATTACTCCCATCGCAATATTGGAATAGGGCAGAGAGCCATAATGGCCCCCATTGCCATACCCCTCAACTGCTCATAGAAATTATAACCAAATAGAAAATAATTTATTTTCAACACTAAGTCCAACACTCAACAATCAGATGTTTCATGTCCTCAGAATAGTTCAGATCAAGCAATGTTTTCTGTACACATTCAACCCCATACATGTGTTCAATAGATGAATACAAGCTAGCAACATCGAATGATACCAACCAATATTTATCCTCGATCACTAAGTTATTAATCTTTTTAAACAAATCTGTAGTGTCCTTTATATAGGACTTAAACTTTACTGCAATGCGATTCAAAATCCTATCAAGGAACACCCCAAGTGGCTCAGCACAGAATCTGTGCCTGCCACGATAGGCGTCCTGGAGGATTTATTAGATATTTATGTATCTTGGTAGAATATAGATTATGGAAATAGTGGGAAATTCAATCAATACGTCAGACCTCAGGAGTAGACTTGGATGTCCGACATATGTACCGTCCTTCAAAACTTTGAGCGGCAATGACACCATCATTAGCATCACCATCCGCTTCTCTGTCTTCTGAAACGCTCTCTGTTCTAAAACAAAGAGGATGCATTGCGGGCGGAGCACGATGACATGGAACAAGGAACCATACAGGGTGATTACACACAGCCCAGCCTCATCTCATCCCAACGTGGATTGCGGGACAAGGAGAAGGAGGAGGATGAGGAGGAAGAAGAACAGGAGCTAGATTTATGCACTACAGACAGTACTACCTGCACAACTGTCATACTGTCTGTTCAGCGTGAATGGCCAGAGGACAGGGAGGAGGAAAAGGCGAGCATAGTCAGTCGTCCTCTTGGTGAGGACGCGGACATCTTGCCTGTTACCAGTCTGGCACGCATGGCTGACTTTATGTTATGCTGGCTGTCCTGTGACCCTAGGTTGTCAAAATCTTGGGTGACACTCATTACTGGTTGGTGACACTTTTAGACCTACTGCTGCAAGGAGAACTTTATATCTCTTATTCCCAAGGCGGAGAGCTCTACAAAAATGGGGCAGTACCAGAAGGCCCTTGTTGCGAAATTAGTAAACAATTTCCCTTCTGATAACGCTGGTGGCAGAGGTCACAGTTCGGTGGACAACCAAGGAGTACAGGCGAGAGAGACACAACTCCAATCAGCAGAGGCAAGGAAAACACTCTCAAAGTTCTGGAACAGTTTTCTCAGCCCTTCCCATGGCACAGACGCTGAGGCGTAGGGTACTCTCACAAGGACTGCAAAGTTTGGAAGATGCTGAAGGAGTATCTTGCCGACCTTACCAATGTCCTCCGTGATTCCTCTGTGCCTTATAATTATTGAGTATCCAAGATGGACACGTGGCATGAACTGGCTCTCTATCCCTTGAAAGTCCTGGCCTGCCCTGCCACTAGCATCTTGTCAGAGAGGGGTTTTTAGTGCCGCAAGGGGAATTATTACTGATGAGCCACCCGCCTGTCAACTGAAAATGCTGACAGGCTGACTTTATTAAAATGAACAAGGTCTGGATTGGGCCAGACTTTCAACACCACCAAATGATAGCAGCATAATATAAACTCAAAGACAGTGTCTTTTTGAGGGAGGAATATTCCCATGCTCCTTTTCGCCCCCATGCATGACTATATGCTTCCTGATTTTGGCTATTTGCTCTAGTCCTTTTCCTTCTCCTCATCCTCCACCACCATATCACCTGGGTGACCGTGGTCCATGATGCAAACTCACATAATATTTTTAAATGATGTTTATGATGCCCATAATCCCCCAAAAAGTTAAATAGCATATTCATGTATACCCCCCAGGGGTAAATGTTTTAGTCCATACTTAGTGCATGGGCATTACAAGTATAGGAGACCCACTCCTTTGTAATGGGGACGTTGTTTTTATGAGGCCCTCCTCCACGTCTCTTAAAACGGGCATCGGAGTGGCTCACAATTTCTGGCAGCCTGCATAGGACATCACTATGGAAGACCCCCTTCCTAATAATGGGAACATTATTTAATGAAGCCCTCCTCCACGTCTCTTAAAAGGGGCATCGGAGTGCATCACAATTTTTGGCAGTCTGCATAGGGCAACACTATGGAAGACCCACTTCCTAATAATGGTAACATACATTATTTAAAGAGGCACTCCTCCACGTATCTTAAAAGGGGCATCGGAGTGCCTCACAATTTTGCCAGCCCTGCATAAGGCAAGACTATGGGAGATCCACTTCCTAATAATGGGAACATACAATATTTAATGAGACCCTCCTCCATGTCTTTTTCCCCAGGAAAATCCATTTTGGTTTAGTCTTTGAACATTTTATTGTGAGTCCATAAAAGCGGCATAATGCTCAGACAACATTGTTCACAGCAGAGACCTGTGAACCAGGTATGCTTAAAGGGGTCTTCCCCATACTGTTCCCATATCATTTGAGCTCTGTTCTTATACATTTGTGACTTTTTTAGGGTTTATCCAGGCTGCCAGGGGTGCCGCCGGAAAAATGCTCGGGTTTCCCTTAGGTTAACATTGGGCTCGGTGCTTGGGTCGCGCAGCACCCGAGCATCTCAATATGCTCGACTCGAGCATTGAGTACTCGAGCATTTTACTGCTCGCTCATCAATACTGAAGATGAGAAATTGATCTACTGCTTATTTAAATCAAATCATGTTTCCTGAAATTCATAGTTCCCAGTAAAATCAAACAATTGGAATTTGATTTGCAAAGATGGAAAAAAATAAAAATGCCTTGTACCATTTCACACACTGCTGAGGAGTGCATCAGCCAAAGAGTAACTTCCTGATGTAAGGTACAGCTGTTCAAGCTTCAACATAATACCGTGCATCTAGCACATCATATCTAGTCTAGTCAATCAGGAGACAATCACAGGGACTAAAAAAGATGAAGGCAAGGTAAGCAGCAACCATTTTAATATTTTACTGCTTAAGAATCGGAGGTCAGGGTACACAGCTCATCATTACAGATAGAAGATTTAAACAGCTGATGGGGGTGGGGAATAGGAAGCTGTTCACCTCAACACTCATCGGATTCCCAGGCACCTGGAACAGTGGCTGGCTCCACCAATCAGTTCAGAAGAAAAAAGGTATTTTCCAGGGCCACTGGACCATATTTACAGCGACTTTATTAGAACGTATTAAAAACAATTACATCCCGCCGACCCAGTGGCCCTGTAAAATACCTTTTTTCTTCTGAGAAGATTTAAACGCCTGAATATGATTATCATGTACAATTAACAATACTGAAAAAAATTAAAAGAGGGAGGTAATCTCAATTTATGACTAATGGCACTGATTCACAGGATAGGAAGGTGCTGGACCTGCAGAGTTAGTGAGAATGAAACGATTCATCAGTAGGGGCGTGTGAACCTACTGAAGTTCAGATTTCATTTAGTTCGCCAAGCAGGCATACGTTTTCCAAATAGATCAGTGAACAGTTTGCCAAACTGCCAAACTCCTTTGAAATCAATGGGATGCAAGATCAAGGGCATAGAAAACACTTTCAAAGATGGTCAAAAGCTGCCAAACACAGATCAAACCACTTTACAGTAGAGCCCCCTGTTTTGGCATAAGCATTATCTTCCTACACTATTACTTAGCAAGCTTCAATGCCACTGTCACCATGCTTCTGGGCCCAGTCATGAACCTCAGAAATCCTAATGGCTTCCCTGAGGATGTCTCAAGATACACAGCGGGTATTATGCAGCAGGGAATCTCGCTGTGTGAGCAGAGAAAAGCTCAGTGGCATCTGCTCTTGGAACACTAGCTGTTTCGAGAGAGCCATGATATCACGTGAAATTTAGCAGATATATCTCCCCAGTAATATGAGACCATGCATGTTAGGAGTGGGGATGTCATGGCGTTCAGTGTAGTTCAAAGTTGCGGGATAGCCCCTGTGAGATCCCTCGTGTCTGAACTGCAGTAATGTTTGGGATGGCACTGCTTGCCACAATCTAACGCATGCCTGAAAGGCCCTGTTCCCACAGTATGTTGTTTGATGCTTCTTCTGAAGCAGATTTTGAGAATCTGCATCAAAATCTGCATGTCTGCTTTGAAGTCAGCAAAGTCTATGAGAGTTCAGTTGTGATGTGCCCATGTGTTTTTTTTCCTTGTAGCTTTGGTGCAGATTTGGGGGCAGAAAAAAAGAAAATCGGAACCACATGTCCAAGGAAATAAAAGCAACGTGGGCATAACACCTCTCACCTGTCGCAGACTTTGCTGGCCTCAGAATAGACATTGAGATTTTGATGCAGATTCTAAAAATCTGCATCAAAAATGGCATCAAACAACGCACCATGGTCCCTTGGCTTAAGAGGATTCAGTGAGAGCCGTTGTTATGGTGAATGGGCTTGAATTCCTCTTGCCGCCTGGCTACCTCCATAGAGACTTCTAGGCAACTACAGTCCTCAACGTCTGAAAACAGTGCATGTTTTAAGGATTTCCTTATTATTGCACGGGAGTTAATTTCATAACCTGTAGAGGTGATGATTCCAGCACCTTGTGCAATGCTAGGTCATTCCTGAAAACATACACTGTTTGCAGCCTTTGAGGATTGTACTTGGACAGCCCTACTCTACTGGACTATGTGTAGTGTCTTGCATTTGCATACCTTAATCCATCAGACCAGAGTCCTGTAACTTGTTTGCCAGTCTCTGTAGGGCAGTATCAAAGCTTCTGTTTGCAGAAATAGTCCAGGACAGAAGGAGTGAAGTAAAAAAAACTTTAGTGCAGCACAGATTATAATAAATCTCAAACACAGATATTTAAACATACACAGTATATCGAAAGTCTGACAGGGATCAGCAGACTCTGTTAAAATAGTGTAAAATCCATATAGGGCAGAGTCCATTAAGGGCTTTGAGTTGTAGCCCAAAGGCTAAATGCATGCCCAATAATTCAGCAGGGGGAACAGCGCTAAACTTGGGAAAGGAAACAATTAAACTAACAGAAAACAGGCCTCACTATTTGAAGAATTGAAACATAACTCAAAAAAAGTCCTTCTCTGGACAAAATTGCAACTAATGGATTGGTCAGTGACCCAACAACAAGCCTTTGGTAGGAAAGTCCACTGTACTTGGCATTAAAACTGTCTTCCAGCCACGAGTCTCCCCTCTGCCGGCAAAAAACGACAGGACTTCAAATTTGTACATTCTAGTGAAGCAGTGGTGTAAAACCACTTGTGCAGCCACTGATCAGGTGCCCCCATGGTATATACATTTGTTTACAGCATACTTTTTTTAACATTTACACATTAAGGCTGAGCACACACGCTGTGTTTTTCAACATATGCTTTTTTCTGCACTGACCAGTAGGAGAGTGAAGAAAGACATTTCTAAAAACATTTTAAAAAAGGGTCATTTCTGGGATGGAGATGCAGGGGAGCCCTAATTTTTTTTTTTAATTAAAAAATTGACTGGGTTTTGCCATATTTTTGTATGCTAGCCAGGTACAGCAGGCAGGTAAGGGCTGCCCCCAACCTCCAACTGCCTAGTTGTACCCAGCTGGGATCCAAAAATATAGTGAAGCCCTTTTTTTTAATTATTTCATAAATTTCATGAAGTAATTAAAAAAACTATGTGGGCCTCGCCCTATTTTTGTGTCCAGCCAGGTACAACTAGGCAGCTGGTGGCTTTTATGCGAAGCGCAGGGTGGCCCAAACTTTCTGGGCCCCCCACTGCGAATTGCAGTCCGCAGCCGCCCCAGAAAATGGCGCGTTCATAGAAGCGCCATCTTCTGGTGCTGTATCCGACTCTTTCAGGGCCCTGGTGCCTGGTGGCTCACTGGGTCATAATGGAGTTAGAGCTGGCATTGTATTATCAGCAAGCCCCAAGCCCAAAATTCATGATGTCATGCCAATAATAGATGTAGGTACCATGAATTACTATTAAATTGTTAAAAAAAAGACAACACAGAGAAAAAATTTTTTTATTAGAAATAAATAAAACACAATTAGTGACTCCATCTTTATTGAAAAACCTCCTACGTAGTCCAAACGATATCTTCTTTTTCAGCTATGCTACATCTCTACCAGCATACACACTGTCTGCTGATAGAGATGTAGCTCAGCACTCGGTCGTGGGAAAGTTCATCTGAGTTCACTGAAGTCAGATAAACTTTCCAATGGCACCGCAATCACTGCCAGAAGTGAGGTGACAGCAGCACTTACTTCAGGCAGTGTTGGCGGTGACGTCAGAGTTGGGGTCCCGCCGGCTATTTCAAACAAACAGCTGATGCATCACACAGGTTGGATGTGTAGATCTGTGATGCGTACTGTGTCCCTCACTGATGTGTTCAGGAAAACCAGTCCTAAGATTGACTACCAGCTTTTTTGATATTCCAGAATACGCATGTCCCTATCCAGGGGAGTAAGCATCTGGCTAAATTTACTTTTTATTAGGTCTATATATGCACAAGCATAGAAAAGACAAAAACACTTAATAATTACTGATTAAAAGGACAGGTAGAAGGGGACAAAGAGACAGGAGAAAATGACTCCCTGTAGTTTCAGCTGCAAAATTTGTAGCAACAGGAGTGGGCCAAAGTCAGAATGCAATACAGGCCTAAAATACTACTGATCATCAACAGTCAATAGATTACAAAGTGCATACATATAGTGCAGAAATTCACAGATCAGATTGCAACCTATAGAGGCAATTCAGTTAGCCAATAGTCTATATGGCCCCCCTGAGAGGTTACAGCGTGGCACTCACCCATAGTTTGTAATCAGCAGGCTGGAAGGTTTCAGGGTTCACCCCTACATGTTTCATGCACTTCATCAGGGGGTGTAATGTTTAAAGTTCTAGTTGTTATTATATGGGAGTTTGTGGTTTGACGTAACATGGACCCATGTAGTTTCCTGAATTTTGTATTTTTACTAAATTTACTTTTGTGCCACGGATCCAAGAGTGTGGCAACCCAGTATTCATCTCTAATTCAAATCCTATCAATACGGGCATCATGTTGCAGAAAGAAAGCGCTTATGTCTGATGCATCAATGAGACCCAAGTCCTTGTTGTCTTGATGGCAGTGTAAAAATCGAGTTTTCTTCCTCCGTCCTTCCCGCCAACCTTGAACAACAGAAAGGGGAATTATTTCTTCATCTCCTGACTATTCTATGCCCAATACCTCTTCATCCTTCATTTGATCCTCAACTCCTGCACCTTCACTACCACTTTGTCTGTGGCACCATGAGACCCCTCTTTCACTCTACTCTACCCTGCCATGCAACTGGCTGTGTGACAAGAGTCCGGACATTTGAGATATTGATATCCTCTCCTCATCCTCCTCTTCTTCCTCCTGCTCTTCCTGTGGTACAACCCCCACATCTCACAGACTTTTCCATGTTTGCTCCTGTTCCAAATGACCAGAATAGTGGTGCTGATGATGGCAACATCAGAGCTAGCCATCTTAGTAGCCATTTTGAAACTGTGAAGAAGGGTGCAGAGGTTCTTGATTTTTGCTCACTCTGGAAGCGTCATTTGCATCACATTCGGTTCACTTTGAGTCACTTTACATGTCATTACATACTGCATTAGGGCTTGTTGCTACTGCCACAGTTGCTGTAACATGTGCAGATGGGAATTCCACCGTGTTGGCACATCCCATATCAAACGGTTAACCGGTTGTCCAAAACACCTCTGTAGCAATGCTTATCGATTAGCCAAAGGGTGAGAACAGAGGAGCACACAGCGACCATGCCTTGTGCAGCTGCTCATCCAGAACACTGATTTTCACTTCTCCAGATGCTCTCTCACCCCTCCCAAATCTGACAAAGTCCTGTGTTATGCTTCACCTCACTTAGTACATTTACTGCATCATCCAACCCTGTATATGTGTACATATGTGTGTGTGCAAAAGTTGTGTCATTATTAAGCCTATTGAAGAGGCCATAGTGTGTTGAAAGCTTTCTTGTTCTTACCATCTCTTCAGCTAGCTATTAAAAGGTATCAACTACTGAGGACTCTCAGATTCTAATATATATTTTTCTATCCACTAGCTAACATGGTACAAACATTTTTACTTTATCAAATTACATAAAAATTAAAAAAAAAAAAAATAGTATAATATTTTTTCAAAAAACATTATGATTTAAACCACTTGTGCTCAGAGCTTCCAGTACACTTCCTTTACTGATTTAACTAGAAAAGTAAAAAGGAAGACAATTATTCATCTGTATAAAATACCACATGTCAATTTGTCATACATTTTTCCATTAACATGTATTACCAAGCCACCATATCGTGATTAAAATGTATATCTGTTTAATGGCTAAAAATCACATATTAAAGAACTACATTCAATTCATAGTCTATGTTTAGACCACCAGGTCTCAAGGTGCCCAACTTTTTTATCCATCTCAATTCTCTTTCTTTTAAAAGCTTGACCATATTTCCCCTCTCCTCATTGGAGGAATCATGTCGATCACCTAACATTTTAGATCCTTTTCACCTTGTTTTGCTTCAACAAAATGTTTAGGGACAGGTAGATCTAACCGCTTTTTTCTTATACTGTACCTGTGCTGGCTCATCCAGACTGGAAGGTACACCCCATGGTCTGATCCACAATTAAGGAAGTGGTTGATTTTGTATTTAATGCCTGTCCCTACATGTATAAAGGAATTCCCTTTTATCATTTGTGAACAGGCGGCACAACCTACACAAGGATAATCTCCCGCTCTTTTTGTCCCTGTTATGGTTGTTTGAGTTTCCTTCCTCAGGCTACTAATTTCTGACTTCACAAGCTGTTGTTTTAAGTTTCTATCTTTCCTATATGAAACTAATGGGACGTTTTTAAATTCTTCCACCTTAATCAACGTCTGCCACTGTAGATTTTCACCCTAAAGCTTTGGCAGTGCTGCTCCAATTTTTCTACATCTATCTATCTATCTATCTATCTATCTATCTATCTATCTATCTATCTATCTATCTATCTATTTATCTATCTATCTATCTATCTATCTATCTATCTATCTATCTATCTATCTATCTATCTATCTATCTATCTGTCTAACTGTCTATCTATCTATCTATCTATCTACGGTATCTATCATTTCTATTTACCTATCTATCCAATTTTGTAAGTTTGCCCACAGACAAAGACATGAACAGTCTATAATATTAAGGTTAGGATAATTTTAACAGTGAGAGATAGAATATCAAAAATAAAATAAAGAAAATCACAGTGTCTAAATTATATAAATGTACTAGCTGTAGTACCCCGCTATGCCCGGGTTAATAAATAACTGCTGTTAGCTATAACAAAATAGAATTTGAATATGTCATATTAATGATCTGTAGGAAAATAGAAGCTGAGCTGTGATTGGTTGCTATAGGAAGCCTAATAAATCTCCAGCCAACAGTAAACCCTCCCCCGGCCGGGCAGTATATGTTACCTCACACATACACATAATAGACAGCTCATGTGACTGACATCTGCCTTAATTCCCTATATGGCACATGTGTTGCACATTGGCGTTTTTTAATCAGATGTTTATTTTTGGAAATTAAAGATACCAGACGTATGAGGCGAGTTGTGTGAGGCAATTTGTGCACATCTGTGTCTGTCTGTGTGGTGTGTGTGTCTCTGGGTGTGTGTGTGTGTCCCTGGGGTGCACGTGTGTCCCTGTGGGGGGTCCCTGTGGTGTGTGTCCTTTTGGGGGGGAGGGTGTCCCTTTGGTGTGTGTCCTTGTGAGGGGAGGGGTGTCTCTGTGGTGTGTGTCCATCCCTATGGGGTCTGTGTGTTCCTGTGGGGTGTGTATGTCTCTGTGTCCCTGTGGGGTGTGTATGTGTGTATGTCCCTGTGGTGTGTGTGTGTGTCCCTGTGGGGTGAGTGCATGTGTCTCTATAGGGTGTGTGTGTGTGTCCCTGTGGGGGGGTGTCTGTATGGTGTCTGTATGGTGTGTGTCTCTTTGTGGTGTGTGTGTTTGTGTTCAGGTGCGTGGTGAGTATCCAATGTTGGGGCTCCACCTAAGCTGTTACTCTTTGTGTGCATGTGGTGTGTATATATGTCCCTGTGCGTGGTGAATATTCCATGTCAGGGCCCCACCTTAGTGATTATATGCTGGTATATGCTGTTAGTCTTTGGTGCTGTCATTAAGCCCCTCTCATTCACATCTGTCAACTGGTAACTGTCACTTTCTCTCCATTATGTAGATAAGGCCAAAATTGTTTGGGGAATTGGAATGCGCAGGGTTAAAATTTCTCCACACAACATAGCCTATGACGCTCTCGGGGTCCAGACGTGTGACTGTGCAAAATTTTGTGTCTGTAACTGGCAGCTGTCGATTTTCCTCCAACACTTTTCCTTTCACTTTTTCCCCATTATGTAGATAGAGGAAAAATTGTTTGGTGAACTGGAACGCGCAGGGTTAAAATATCACCTCACAACATAGCCTATGACGCTGTCGAAGTCCAGACGTGTGACTATGCAAAATTTTGTGGCTGTAGTTGCGACGGTGTAGATGCCAAACCCGGACATACATACATACACACATACATACACACACACATTCAGCTTTATATATTAGATTTGCATTTTGAAGAGAAAAATAAGTATTTGATCCCTTTAGCAAGCAGACTGGCACAGCAGTCAGACGATTTTGGAGTGCCTTCTAATTTTTTGAACAAGAAAAGAAACCTGACAGCACTCCCTAACTTGTAGTGTGAACAGGTGCATAAGGCTATGTGCTCATGATCAGGGAACGCAACATGTTGGACACAGCATCTTGCCGCTGCATCCAAAATTCTGCGTTGTACTGTAGAATGGTGGATGGGATTTCAAGAAACCCATCCTCACTATGCTTCTCCTCACCGCATGTGTGTTTTGAGCTGTGGTGCGGCGCTTCATGTTAATTTCATGCTGCGGATTTCGGGAGTAGTCTCCTGTGCGTAAATGCTGGAGAAGCCACCCTGCATTCACTGCAGATCGTGAGCACAGGATGGCTGTGGTCTCCCTACGCTCACCTGCGGGTTAACACAGCTTTCTTCTTGTCCTGCATCCTGATAGTGAGCACATACCATCATAACTGGCCATGATATATTATATCAAAGAGACACTTGCACTCTGTAAAGCTAAAGCATGTAAACAATGAATGTAAGAATATATACAAGCATTATTGCTAATGAAATATATGAAAATGTAAATGGTTAACATTCCTTCTAACTTTTGGCAGCCCTTGCATTGATTTTACCAGTGTAAAAATCCCACTTCTTACAAATAGCAAAAAAAAATGTTTTCTGTGGCCCTCCTCTACGACTTGTATAGTGTGTACTGAGTGCCACTTCAATTTTTGGCAGCGCTTGCACTGAGTGCATAGGGATCACCAGGGTAGAACTCATAACATATTTAAAATTGTCCTATAATGTAGTCAGAGGGCATCCTCTATGTTTCTTGCTGCGTTTAATGCAGTCCCTCCTTGGCTTTATCATAGTAGATCTGCTCACTCAGCTGCTTAAGAAGGTAGACACAGGAATGCTTTCCATTTAAATTTCAGCTGGTTTATTGCAACTTCATAAACCACCCCAAACAACCCAAAGCAAAACAAAATCAATGGGTTTTTTTCTTTACGAAAGAGAACAAAACAGCATACAAATAGTCCATAAAGCTGTGGGTCTGCCACTCAAGTACTGGGTTCTGCTCTGTATCACAAGATCACAGCTTTGCAGGTCTGGTGCCTCCATATGCAGAACACTGAATAAATACAGAGGACTTATTTTACCTGCTGAACCAAACCCTAGGGTGGATATGTGTGAGCAGTCATCCCACCCATCTCCATCTCTTTCACTGTTCACATAAAAAAAAGACCCTTATCATGCCCAATTAACCTTTTCAGCACTTATCATACAGGAGCTTGCATTCTGGGTGTGACATCCCAACCTCAAAGAAAAGTATCTCCCCTTTAGGAGTTTACCATTGACCATCTTACACAGGGTAGGAGTCTGAATCTTTTTAAAATTGTTCCAAAATGTAGTCAGAGGTCTTACTCTATGTGTATTGCTCTATGTATTGCAAACCCTCCTTGGAATTCTTGCTAGGCCTTGCACTGAGTGCATATTATGAGGCCCTCCTCTACATGTCTTCCAGGGTGTATTGGAGTCCTCCCTTCAAATTTTTGAAAGCGCTTTCATAAGCTTTATGAATGTTCCACTACCTAACAATTTTAATAGTATGTGCATGAAACCCTCCTTTATGTCTAATACAGTGTGTATCAGAGTACCTCTTCCTTCTAATCTTTTGCAGTTGCTGCATTGTCCACATAGACATTATGAGCTTCGCAGTTCTTCTTTAATAAATTAAACAGGGTGTTTCTGACCATGTCCCACAAACTACATGCCCAGATAAGGTGCTAAATATTTAAATTACAACATGAATGTTTCTTTCACCATTGAAAGCAATGGAAAAATACAAAAATGCTACGAGTGAATGTAGCTTGAAGGTTGGAGGATTAGTGATGAGCGAATATACTCGTCACTATGCGTTACTCACATGAATAGTACGGTATTTGCGATACTCATTACTCAGCGAGTAACTCTGGTGCTCATGAGTGGTGTGTTGATCTTGAGCAATCTGCCAAAAATTGACAGCTCCCTTTAGTAGACAAAGGTAGTCACCCCAGTGAGAGCAGCTTGAAAGAAAAGCTCTCACTGGTGTGTACAGCAAGGTGTTTTATGCAGTGAAAGCTAAAAAAAGATCAATCTCCACCCTGTCCCGTAAATGCTGATTTTATGGCTGGCTGTGTGTGGGCAGAGCCTTTCACTAATTGACTAACATTGGTCTCGCTATTCGGACGAGTATGTGAGTATTACAAAGTACTCATTATGAGTATAGCGATTACGAATATTTTGCTACTCACTTATCTCTATGGAGGATTCTCTTAATTTTCTTTTTTAATTTTTCCTTATGTACAAGTCAAAGAATCATAGAATGATAGACTTGGAAGAGACCTCCATGGTTCAACCCCCTCCTCAAAACAGGATTCACTAAATCATCCCAAAAGGATGTCTGTCCAGCCTCTGTTTGAAGACTTCCATCAAAAGTGAACTCACTATCTCTCATAGCAGCCTGTTCCACTCGTTAATCACCCTCACTGTCAAATAGTTTTTTCTGATATCTAATCTGTGTTTCCTCCCATTTAGTTTAATCCCATTGCTTCTAGTGTTTCCTTCTGCAACTGAGAACAAAGTTGATCCCTCTATAGTGTGACAGCCCTTCAGATATTTGTAGAGATCTAAGACTCCTCTCAGTCTTCTTTTTGGCTAGTAAAACATTCCCAAATCCTGTAGCCGATTCTCATAGGACATGGTTTGCAGACAGGCCACCATTCTGGTCACCCTTCTCTGAATTTGATCCCATTTGTTGATTTCTTTTTTAAAAGTGGTCCCCAGAACTGGACATAGCATTAAAGATGAGGTCTGACCAAAGAGAAGTAGAGAGTGATAATTACTTCACGCAATCTAGGCTGTATGCTTCTGTTATTACATACCAGAATTATGTTTTCCTTTTTTGCTGTTGCATCACAAATGTTCATTCTGTGGTCTATTAGTGTACCTAAAGGCCAAGTTACACACACAGATAATTGTGCAGAGATTGTTCGCAGATCTCTGGTTGCATTGAAATCATGGACACATTGTTCCATTTTGTGGCCGTGTACAAATGTCCATGATTTCACTGCAACCAGTGATCTGCGAACAATCTACATAGTAACATAGTAACATAGTTTTTAAGGTTGAAGGAAGACTTTAAGTCCATCTAGTTCAACCCATAGCCTAACAATTATCTGTGTGTGTAACTGGGCCCTAGTCTTTTTCATACATGCTGTCACTTAGCCCTATTTCTCCCATTCTGTAGATGCTTTTTTCATTTTTTTCTTGCTCAGATGTTGGCCTGTGCATTTTTTTCTGTTAAAAACTATTCTGTTAGTTGCTACTCACTGTTCCAGTTTGTTTAGCTCTTTTTGAATTCTTTCTTTCTCTTCTCTACTAATAGCTATCCCTCCTAGCTTTGTCACATCAGCAAATTTAATCTGTTCACCCTCAATTCCTTCATTCAAATCATTGAAAAAGATATTTACTAACAAAGGGCATTCTTCCAACTGGATGTGTATCCATTTATGAGTAGAGATGAGCAAATGCACTCTTTGTGTACAATCACTATGCCAGTTATGAATCCACCTAACAGTTGCCTTGTCAATTCAATACTTGGTCATTTTTTCAATAAGGATGGTGTGAGATACTTTATCAAATGCTTTGCTAAAATCGAGATATATTCTATCTACTGTGTTTCTCTGATTCACACAGTCAGTGATTCTGTCATAGAAGGAAATTAAGTTAGTCTGACATGACTTATTAGTTACAAACCCATGCTGGCTTTGGTTAATCACGATGACATTTTAAATATCTGCACAGAGTTTAAGCAACAGCTGAAGACGTTCCATGAAAACTTTTAAGTTTCAACCCACCATCAAATTAACACTCAACTACTCCTGCACTGAAATCAGCTTTCTGGACACCATCATTAAGCTACAGAACAATGAAATAGAGACATTCCTGTACCGGAAGCCAATTGACCGTCCAACATATCTCCGATGGAACAGCTTTCCCCAAAAGCACATAAAAAACTCTATTGTGTACAGCCAGGCCATCAGATACAACCGGATATGTTCCAACTCTACAGATAGAGACAATCACCTTGAGGATCTCAGAAAGACCTTTTTGTACCAGGGCTACCATCCAAGAGCAATCGAGAACTAGATCACAAGAGCCACCAGAATATCAAGGAACCATCTCCTACATTACAAAATGAGAGAAAAAAACAACAGAGTTCCTCTCATAGTCACCTACAATCCAAGTCTAAAGGTGCTAAGAGGAGATGCATGGAAACTGAAACCACTCCTACAAAAAGATGCCTGACTAAAATCAATATTTCCGGCCCCCCACTCTTGTGTTTTAGACAACCTCCAAATCTAAAAAACATCATTGTCAGAAGCGCCCTGTCCTCTCCAACAGAAACAGGAACCTTTCTCTGCAACCAGAACAGATGCATAACTTGTCCATCTATAATGACAATGGACAAAATAAAGATTCTTGGGACAGATCAGGACTACAAGATCCCAGGTAGCTTCAGCTGCACCACAAGCAATGTGGTGTATTTAATTATATCTACTAAATGTCCAACAGGTGGCATGTACGTAGGGGAGACCGGACAAAATTTCAGAACAAGAATGAATTATCATTGCCTTTCAATAAAAGAAAAGCATATTGATCTACCTGTAGCAAAACATTTTTGCAGACCTGACCACAGTGAAACCGATATGAGGCTGATCATTTTAAAAAGCAACTTCAGATCTCAGAAAGAGAGAAGAATTTGGGACTACAAATTGATAACGACCCTTGACACATTCAAAACAGGATTAAATGTCTCACATGGATTCATGCGTTTTTATATAAAATGAAAGGGTATTTGGGGATATCACAGATTCATGCGTTTTCATATGAAATGAAAGGGCATTTGGGGATATCACAAATTCATACATTTTTATATAAAATGTAAGGGCATTTGGGGATATCACATCTTCCAACAGACTCCAGTTAGAGGATAATGAACTTTTGACACTTCTTATGTGAACTGTCTCGCACCGATTTATGGCTTTCTACACTCACTGAGGAATCTTCAGGTGTCCACAGGCCACCAATCATAGAACAATTATACAATCAGTTCCTCTTATCTTTGAATGTTGACTTTACCTCACCTTTCCAGCTCCTCTCCCCCTCCCTAGCCTGACTCTGCTTTACGTCACTTGTCGCATTTACTACATCATCTAACCCTGCTTTTTTTTTTTGCTTATGTATATATGTATGTGTCTTCAGAATTTGTGTCATTGTCAGCACGATGAAGGGGCTACAGTGTCCCAAAAGCTTGCTATGCTTACCATCTTTCAGTTAGCCATTGAAAGTTATCAACCACTGAGGACTCTCAGATTCCAATATTTTTCTATCTACTGGCTAACACGGTATTCACATTTATTACCTCATTCTAATCCAGGTACTTGCATACATGTTGTTTAATAATTTGTTCAAAGATCTTTCAAGTCATTATACCTTAAAGAATATTTCCTACCATTTTTTACTTGTGAAATCCATTTTATCTCCAGTTTTATATGTTCTATTTTCACTCATTAGTGGTGTACTACTCTGACAATATTGTTTCCAGCAGTGACCTGGGAGTCAGAGATGCATCCACATGTCTTACCTGCTGTTCCAATTCTGGGTTCTGTTTCCATAATTTCAGTGATTTTACTACCCTCCCAGATCTTCTGGGAGGGTCTTCTGGAAAAATACTGTAGATTTCCATTGACTTATATTATATTAGTTAATTGAGTCGAGCACCCAAGCGGTCCAAAGTGTTCAATTCAAGTAATGAGCACCCAAATCATTTTATTGTTTACTCAACACTACTGTTAATAATAAGTGAAAAAATATCAATGCTTAGATATCTAAGCTACAATTTAGGCTACTATCTTACAATTATGTATAACATTGGTAACAGTTAATATGAGCTGTGTTCTCCGGTATTACATACTTGCTTTCGAATAATTTACTCAAACCTTTATAACCATACAGTTATATGTATACATATGTCTAAAGTAATGTAGTTTTTCTCCAAAGTCTAGGTCTTCTCTGTGATTTGGTAAACCAATGTTATTGCAGGTGCAAAGAAGAAGTAAAGTTAATTAGGTCTTGTGAAATATTTCTTACTTTTTATAAGTCAACACATATGCTATTTATTATTCTGTATGTTTTTCATTTTTTTAGTGTTGCTGAAAAAAATTCTAGATAATTCAACCCCTGTTGCTTAGAAAATGAAAGTACTGCATGCCTAAGAGTCGCTTAAACATCCCCCTCTGCGTTATAGCAGGAAAATTGAGATAAGAGTTGCTTTGTATACTGACGTTAAGATGAAAAATAGATAACTAGCTTAATAAAACAAAAAAGAACATGTTCAGACAGGAGAATAATGCACCCATTGTTAAATGCTAAACTTCTTATATAATAACAGGGAGATATTTGAAGACATCCTATGAGTAATTGATGTTATTTTAGATGTAATGAGAATAATAATTAGAACAAAGAAAGCGCAATCTAATCTTAATGGTAAGAAGCTTCAAGGAAACAACAATACATGCAACTAAAGAGAGGGAGAGAGAAACCTATGCTAGATAACCAACCAGACATTCCCTGCATTGAAGACTTTACATGTATGGAAGATATGACATGAGAATGCTAAAGGTTTGGGGGGAAAAAGGGGATTCACTACAAGAACTGTCTATCTTAAGGCTATTATACTAAACTGCCCTTTGTTACCTATTGATCTAGTCCAGAACCTGCACTCAATAGGTTCCAAAAGTCAAGTGTGGTATCCCAGTACCCGTTATTCTGCTGCTGAGTGAAACAGTTGTCGTGTGGCAGTAGATTTGTTTCAGTGCGCCAGAATTAATTTGGGCACTGTGAGTTAGGAGTATGTAATGCATATGTAGTGATGTGATGTTCGTACACTGGGTCTGAATGTCCCTTCAGGAAAAATCACAAGACATATATCTGAAACGCGTAGAAATAAAAAAAAATAGTTGTATCACTTTTATTGAATTTATTTTTACCTGTAGTGTTGTATATAAACCACATTCCTACTCTCTTCTCTCCTGAATTCTTTAACATCATTCTATCCATATAATTGCCTCCTCAAAGGATTGAAGCATTCTATAGCCAGGAGAGATAAGGCTGAACAGGTCTCTCCTGCATACTGGTTTTATATGTGTTCCCAGTCAGAACCAGTGTTATGTCGCATCCAGACCACAAACTTTTTGTGCTCTATCCCCTGCCAGAACTGTGAGTAGCTCCATACCACTAGTGTGCCGCCACGGGGAGCCAACCCATGAAGGTCCCTCTATCAGTGTAGCATTACCTGCACTGCACGTAATATATTCTCTGATAGCAAGTGAAGAGAACTGTTATCCTACCAGCATGAGAGGCCCTAAATTTACTTGTTTTGTGATAGGATAAGACACCTTCTTTTATAGGAAAAATACTAAATCTATCCTATACGGTGAACTACCACAACTTTGCTTTTTAGAGACACAATGTATCCTGATATTCCCTTCAGTTGAGTTCTATGTTTGTGTGCCGCCCAGCTTAGGGGACCGGGATACCCGGCGCAGGGTCCCTTTCCTTGGGGAAGTCACTGGTGGCTGGACCCAGGCCGTGGCCCCAGGCTGGCACACTCCTAAAAGGGGGTATTTACAGGGGATTTAGAAGTTTATATAATTTATAAAGTTTGTAGATGTTATTGTCGTGACGCCACCCAGAATAATGTGGCTATATATGGCCACCGCTGCCTTGTACTGGCCAGGGGATGATGGTGAGAGGCAGCTGAGATGGTATAGCCCTTTTCCGGGTAGGGCTGTAGGGACCCCTGGACAGGTGATGTTAAAGTTAATGATGGATGAAGATGGAAGTATGGTGAGGAGATGTTAAGGACACAGACACTTACTTGATTCACAGCAAATTCTCTCAGCGGTGATGGTCCCAATCCTGGATAGATGGTAGCTGTTAAATCAGAGGCTGAGGCACAGATGAGGTTTAACTGGTTTACTTTCAACCAAACTATAATACAACAAGTCCCGTCTCCGGAGTCTGCAATAGGGGTTCAGTTGCTCAGGCCCCACCGGGTCCTTTACCTCCTGCTTGCGCTGTCTATGTGGCCCTGCTGCCGTGTGTGAACTCGCTGCCGGCCAAAATCTGTCCTCTCTGGGTCCCACTCAACAGGCAACTTGAGTCCTTTGTCTCTCTCTGCTTACCCCTCCGGGAGTACTGCTGAACTCTTAGTATGTTGCTGTGTCTGGCCCTGTGAAGCTTGTTGTTACCTCACGTTTTCCGGTTGCTGTATTGTTTATAACTAATGCAGCCACGGATCCGGTATCCGTATCTGCGCTTTTTATCTAGGGTAGATAATTATGCTACCCGATTCTGAAAGTGTTCCTCTTATCAGTTTTCTCCTCCTCAGACCGATGGCTTGGCCCTGGAAATTGTCAGCCAGTCCTCAGGAACTCAATGCAGCTCCTGTCACTCTGGGCTCGTGGCTCCAACTGTCTGAAAATTTACCTCAAACCAGTGTTTTATCTCTAGGGAAGTCTCTGGTGTCTCTGGAGCTCCCCCTACTGGCCAAAGGTGGTAGTGCAGTGGCTTGGCTTTCTAAGTGAGTGCAACTATTATGATCTTATACTGTGGCTAATACCCGCAGGGGCGCCACATTCCCCCTTAGTTAAGAACAGTACTCCGGGACTGTGGGACAATAAACATAAGATATAACAGATAATATTTACAGAGTCTTAAAAAAAAAAATAAAAAGTTACAAAAACCACTCAAAAAATAGAGTCTTGTAAAAAGTCACTTCAAATAGCGTCCATTAATACAGCTCTGTCCTTGAGGGCTATTTATTTGTTAGGAAAGGCACTGCAATTAGCGTCCATTTTTCCAACAAAGTTTATGAATAATTTAAGAATGTTCAAAAAACAGTCTTTCCGGAGCTTTAATTTACCGCCTCCGGGCTGATAAATGAAGAAAAGAGTTCAAGAATATGCAAGTAGTTCATACAGAATAGTCTCTGTAGGTACTGAGCTTTTTAACGTTACATCTAATAACTACTAATTAACAACTAAATATCTATTTACATTTGGTAGTCTGCATATTTTGCTGGTAATTGACCCTGAGTACTACGCTGTGATCTGCGTAACGCTTGTGTACTGGGTGTACTCAATGTGATGGTGTGAGTGGATGTATACCTAGTAAGTACTTCTGGTTCTGCTAGGGATAATTCCACATTTGTGGGATTGGCAATTCCACCGTGTCCAGGACTATTATTACTAGGAATTTGTTCTTCCTGTCTTGGAACTTCTTGTGGTACAGGGTCTGCTTCTAATTCTATTGGTCTTGGGGCTTCTGGTATTACAGGCTCTGGTGTTTGATAGAAGGCCATCACTGCACCATTGTAGGTTGGCCAGGTTTTAGGAAAGTCTCCTAAATAGGTGTGATATACTCCATCTTCTTCTTTTTCGTTAACAGGTTGAACCGGTACTGGTTGAATAACTTCTGGTTCAGGTTGAATGACTTCTTTTTCTTTCAATGTCTCTGGACATAGTTTTAGATTGTCTCTTGACACTAGTACTGATGTTAATCCACCATCTTTGCTTATAAGACACATTTTAGGATTGTTCACTCTCATTGGTAAAACTGTATATGGGGCGGATTCCCACTGATTGTCCAGTTTATTAGTGCGACGGCTTCTCTTGAGCACTTGATCACCAGGTTTTAATGGGGTTGCTAGAGCATTCTGGTTGAAGTATTGCTCTTGTCTTTCTCTAGTTTTCTGGAGATTCCTTTCTACGCATTCTTGCACTTGGCGATACTGTTGTTGGCGTAGGGAGTCCCAGTTGGAATCCTGCACTTCTGCGTCAGGTTTTACGATGCCCATTTCTAGATCTATTGGTAGCTTGCCAGGTCTTGCACGCATAAGGTAAGCTGGGGTACAGTTTGTGGAGCTTACCGGGACATTGTTATAGAGGTCTACCAAGTCAGGCAATTTCTCTGGCCATAGGTTTCTCTCTGTCTCTGGTAAAGTCTTTAAGAGATCGATTACAATATGGTTCATTCTTTCGCATAAGCCATTTGTTTGCGGATGATAGGCTGTTGTACGGATCTTCTTACAGCCATACATATTGCAAAATTCTCTGAAGATCTCTGATTCAAATGCTGTGCCTTGGTCTGCGAGTACTTGTTCCGGATATCCATGGGGTCTGCAAAAGTATGTCTGGAACGCCTTAGCTGCTGTCTTTGCAGTGAGATCTTTCACGGGCACTACTACCAGGAAGCGTGAGTAATGGTCCACGATGGTTAAAGCATAGACATAGCCGGACCGGCTTGGTGTTAATTTCACGTGGTTCTATTGCTACGAGCTCAAGTGGTTGCTTGGTAACTATAGGCTGGAGTGGTGCTCTTTGGTTTTTTAGATCTTTTCTTCTGAGATTGCACGGACCACAGTTTCTGCACCATTCTTCAATTGATCTTCTCATTCCAACCCAGTAGAATCTTTCTCTTAAAAGTACTTCTAGCTTTTTCCACCCGAAGTGACCAGCACCATTGTGATAAGCTTCTAGGACCATTTTTACATCTTGTTTAGGCACAATGATCTGCCATACTAGCTCATGCGTCTTTGGATTGGTATATCTTCTGCACAGCTTTCCTTGGTACAGAAACATTTTGCCTCTCTCTTTCCACAGTTGATGTGTCTCTTTCGGTGCATTTTCATTGGGATACACACTTTGCTCAGTCAGCAGTTCTTTCACCAACTTCACAGCTGGATTGCTGTCTTGAGTGTCAGCCCCTCTGTGGTGTGCTAATGGGTTGAGATTCACCTGTTGATGTTTATGGTAGGCACTGGATTGATACTGTCCTACCTTGGGACGATGGAAGGCGGGTAGTTCAATTTCTTCAAGTTCTACCGGTTCTTCTTCCACGTCTCTCAAGTGCGGCATCCGGGATAAGGCGTCTGCATTTCCATTCTTTCGGCCTGCTCTATACTTGATCACGAAGTTGTAATTAGACAGCCGGGCTATCCATCGCTGTTCCAGCGCACCTAGCTTGGCTGTATCCAGGTGGGTCAATGGGTTGTTATCAGTATAGACGGTGAATTCTGCAGCTGCCAAGTAGTGTTTGAAACGCTCAGTCACAGCCCAGACTACTGCCAGTAGTTCTAACTTAAAGGAGCTGTAATTTTCAGGATTTCTTTCAGTAGGCCGGAGCTTTCTACTTGCAAAGGCGATGACTTTCTCCTTGCCTCCTTGCTTCTGAGATAGTACTGCTCCCAGTCCCACATTACTGGCATCTGTGTAAAGGATGAAAGGTTGATGGTAATCGGGGTATGCCAGAACTTCTTCTCCGGTCAATGCCTTCTTTAACTTTTCAAAGGAATCTTCCCTCTCATCACTCCACTGGAAAGGAGGATTGCGGTTTGAAGGCTTCTTCGACTGCCCTACCAGGATGTCTTGTAGAGGTGCTGCTAGCTTGGTGAACCCTTGGATGAATCTACGATAGTAGCCCACCAGTCCCAGGAATTGCCTCACCTGTTTCACGCTGGTAGGTCTTGGCCAATCCCTTATTGCGGTTACTTTCTCGGGATCCGGTGCTACTCCTTCTGAACTTACAACGTGTCCCAGGTATTGTACCTTTGGCTTTAGAAGGTGACATTTTGATGGCTTGATCTTCATACCATACCGGGATAAGGCTTCGAACACTTCTGCCAGATCTTGTAGATGTTGTTCGTAAGTCTTTGAGTAGACTATTACATCATCTAGGTACAGAAGGACGGCTTCAAAGTTCTTGTGTCCGAGACAGCATTCCATCAATCGCTGAAAGGTACCGGGTGCGTTGCAGAGTCCGAACGGCATACAATTAAATTCACAGAGACCCATCGGTGTGGTAAATGCTGTCTTCTCTTTATCTTCCTCAGCCACAGGGACTTGCCAATACCCACTTGTTAAGTCTAAGGTGGAAAAATAGTTAGCAGATCTTAAAGCGGCTAATGACTCTTCAATTCTAGGTAAGGGGTAGGCGTCTTTATGGGTAATGTGATTAATCTGCCGGTAGTCTACGCACATTCTCATGGTTCCGTCTTTCTTTTTAACTATTACCAGAGGGGCTGCCCAGGGGCTACAACTGTCTCTTATTACCCCGGCCTGTTTCATCTCCCTCAGCATGTCTTTAGCACATTGATAATGAGCGGGCGGTATGGGTCTATATCTCTCTTTTATTGGTGGGTGGTTACCGGTAGGAATTGTATGTTCTACCCCTTTAATCTGTCCGAAGTCTAATGGGTGTTTACTGAAGACCCGTTCATATTCTTCTACTAGTCGGTACACCCCTTGTTTTTGGTGGGTAGGTGTTGAATCTGTACCTATATGCAGCTGCTGACACCAATCTTCTAATTCTCCACTTGAACCATTGTCGTCCGCCTGACATGACGGATTCAAGGGCCCAATGGCTGTGATGGCATTGTTGTCAACAGTGTATAGCTTGGCCATTGTAGCGTACCTTGGTAAAGTGACCTCTTCCTCTCCACCATTCAAAAGACGTATGGGCACTCTTCCCCTGTGTACCTCGACTATTCCTCTAGCCGTTAATATTGTGGGTCTACTATCAGTGTACACAGGCTCTACCAAGGCTTGGTAATCTCGTCCTTTAATACCAATGGCTGCTCTACACCATACCAGCATTTCAGTTTTTGGAGGTATTACTATAGGAGTTGGGTCACTTACCCTCACACTGCCGATTTCTCCACCTGCAACCTCTACTTGTTGCTTCAGCACCAATGCTTTTATCTCTCTCCGGAGAATTCTCTGCTGGCAGGATTGGGCAGTTTCCGCAAATTGCTGTAAAATAGTAATAACCTCGGAAAAACAATTTTCTAAAACATTCATACCTACCAATACAAAAGGTTCCCGTCGGTTAACATCAACAATTATGATACCCTGATTTTTTAATTCTGCTCTACCAATCTTAATGGTCATCTCTCTAAATCCTACTTGCGGTACCAATTTTCCATTACTAGCATATATACTTAGCTCAACATTAGATGGTCTTTTATCAATGTCTGAATCTGCCCAGTACCTCTTATAAAGGATATGTGGTATAGATGAAATCTGGGAACCAGTGTCCAACAAGGCATTGAGAGGAATACCGTCCAGCACGATGGGGATAATGGGACGTCCTCCGACGTACTTGTCGTGCCAGGATGTTGGGCCTTGAAAGTTCACTCCTGCGAAGCGGCCCGCATTCCCAGGGGATCCTTGTTTAAATCACAATTGCGGGCGATGTGGCCTGGCTTCCGGCAACGACGGCAAATAGGCTGTCCAACCGGCTGGTAACGGTCGTTGGGTCGTCCTCTCCACGCTGGGTATCTCTGGGGTCTCATCCAGGGAATATCCTCTCTGCGGTTCGCCAACTCCATCTTGGGTGTAGTCTGTGATTCTCTCATTTCCTGCATGGTTTTAGCCATTGAGGTGACAATGTCTGTTAGAGAGTCAAGCTTTTGCTGGAAAGCATCATTAGCACTGGCCTCCAGGGGCTTAACTGATGTCACTGGCATTCTCTGTTGTTGAGGGGTTTCTGTAATGGATTGCTCAGGATCCTGATCCCAAAGTGCCTCTGCCTGCTGGAGACGAATAGCGCTCTCCTTTAACTGGGCAAATGTCACTTCAGGGTCCTTGAAAGTCAGCATACTCGCATGCCCTCGATGAGAAGGGGTTAATAGTCCCTCAATGAATTGATCTTTAAGCAATTTATCAGCGCCAGTGTTAAACATTGGTTCAGCCAGTGTAAGCGCTTTAAGGGCCTCCTGTAAATTCAGGGCAAAGTCTCTCACACTCTCATTGGCCTTTTGTTTGCAATTGAAGAATTTGGTCTTTGCTTTGCTACCAGCAGTAGTTTCAAATACTGCCTTTAATCCAGCTAGAATATGCTCAGCAGTGTCTTTTAGATCAGCGGACCATGCTGTGACTTCTCGCTTGGCATTACCACTTAACTGTGCCATCAGCAAACCGACACGCTGAGCTTCTGCCATTGGAAACATGTTTAAATAGGCCAGCAGTTTTTCTTTAAAATCATCAAAAGTATTAGGCTTACCTTCATACACTGGAAGCCATGGAGCACCTGGGGTATATGGCATCAACATCGGCATAATGGGCGCTGCACCTTGCGCCGCTGTGCTGCTAAGCGCTCTGTTCTGTGATTCAGCTGCATTTGTGTCGCCGGGTGTTTCGGCGTCTCCGTGCTGCGACATGTTGCGCCCCCTTAGTTAATCCGGACCCTTCCGGTCCTCTGCTTCCGTTGGGATGGCGTATAATCGTTCCGCTGTGCAGCAGGATTGGTTTTCCCCTTTTGCCGACGTCAGAGCTCTCAGCTTGGTGCCGCCCACAAAGACACGCCCCCTGCTGCTTCTGCTCGCCGTGAGCTCAGTAATGGCGGAATCTGAAATTTTTCAGTCAGATCAGAGCTCAGGGCTATGACACAGTTCAAATAGCAGTCTCGTGCTGTGGCAGTTATGAGGTAATTAGTGATGATGCAATTTTACCTCAGAGGCTGGCGGCCATTTTGTTTCAATGTTAGTCAATGGGGAAAAGTCTATTTCAATGGTTTCCAATGGGAAAATCACTTTTTGATAAAAAAGTCAATTTTTCTCAGATTTTCTCACAATTTTCGGCATTAATCACGGCACACAGTACCCGATTTAACCAGGCACGGTAAATCCTGTTCGTGACGCCAAAAAGAGATGTGCCGCCCAGCTTAGGGGACCGGGATACCCGGCGCAGGGTCCCTTTCCTTGGGGAAGTCACTGGTGGCTGGACCCAGGCCGTGGCCCCAGGCTGGCACACTCCTAAAAGGGGGTATTTACAGGGGATTTAGAAGTTTATATAATTTATAAAGTTTGTAGATGTTATTGTCGTGACGCCACCCAGAATAATGTGGCTATATATGGCCACCGCTGCCTTGTACTGGCCAGGGGATGATGGTGAGAGGCAGCTGAGATGGTATAGCCCTTTTCCGGGTAGGGCTGTAGGGACCCCTGGACAGGTGATGTTAAAGTTAATGATGGATGAAGATGGAAGTATGGTGAGGAGATGTTAAGGACACAGACACTTACTTGATTCACAGCAAATTCTCTCAGCGGTGATGGTCCCAATCCTGGATAGATGGTAGCTGTTAAATCAGAGGCTGAGGCACAGTTGAGGTTTAACTGGTTTACTTTCAACCAAACTATAATACAACAAGTCCCGTCTCCGGAGTCTGCAATAGGGGTTCAGTTGCTCAGGCCCCACCGGGTCCTTTACCTCCTGCTTGCGCTGTCTATGTGGCCCTGCTGCCGTGTGTGAACTCGCTGCCGGCCCAAATCTGTCCTCTCTGGGTCCCACTCAACAGGCAACTTGAGTCCTTTGTCTCTCTCTGCTTACCCCCTCCGGGAGTACTGCTGAATACTTAGTATGTTGCTGTGTCTGGCCCTGTGAAGCTTGTTGTTACCTCACGTTTTCCGGTTGCTGTATTGTTTATAACTAATGCAGCCACGGATCCGGTATCCGTATCTGCGCTTTTTATCTAGGGTAGATAATTATGCTACCCGATTCTGAAAGTGTTCCTCTTATCAGTTTTCTCCTCCTCAGACCGATGGCTTGGCCCTGGAAATTGTCAGCCAGTCCTCAGGAACTCAATGCAGCTCCTGTCACTCTGGGCTCGTGGCTCCAACTGTCTGAAAATTTACCTCAAACCAGTGTTTTATCTCTAGGGAAGTCTCTGGTGTCTCTGGAGCTCCCCCTACTGGCCAAAGGTGGTAGTGCAGTGGCTTGGCTTTCTAAGTGAGTGCAACTATTATGATCTTATACTGTGGCTAATACCCGCAGGGGCGCCACATTTGCAAGTTCACCCATGTGTTTGACTGCTTGTAATTGCACAAACAACACCAGTGCTACAACACCTGCACCCAGACATAAAAACTACATGAGCGCCCCTGAGGGGTCATATACCATCGCTATAAGTTCAACTTTCTGCTATTTACAACGGTTGTGGACAAGTAATGAGCGAATAGTGAAATACTCATATTCGGCAAACTCGTAATGAGTACTCATGTATTCGTACCGTATAGCGAGTCCAATGCAAGTCAATGGGAAATGTAAGTAATTTTCTGCTGGACCCTACAAAGAGGTCTGTGGGCGTGAGAAAAAGGCTGAAATGGATGTGAAAGTGATGAAACTGAATGGGAACAGCCTGGAGAATATGCCTGCGTGCATTTCTGACTCTCAGATGGTTTCTTGGAATAATGTTGTCAGAGTATTACGCCACTTTTAAAGATTCACAAGAACACCTATCAAACCTAACCTAAATTGCATTTTACTGTGAAAAATGTTAAGAAACACTAGTAGATAAAGCTAAAAAAAAAAGAGAAAAAATATACCCTTTACCACTTGTTCACAATTAGCGTCCATGCTTTTCTTTCTTTACAATTAGGACGGTTCTCACTTTTACATTTTGTAGATCCCTCCCTCACGTATTTTTCATATTTGGATATTCAATAGCACTTTACAATGTGCATGCTGGTATGTTGTGCATTGTCCTACTCCTCCTCCAACACCACATCCATGTCATTATATGGCACTCAATTCAAGTTTTGAGAGAACCAACAGGTGTCAGGAAATCTGAGTTTTGTAAAGGACCTCAGGTGACCCTGTACCATACATTTGGGATGCAAGAGAAAAGAAAGAGAAAGGGGCGCAATAGTGCGGTTACCAGGGGGCTTTTTTTAGCGTGGTGTACTAATAGGTGGCCACTCACCTTATCGGGTTGTGCTGTCCCCGCACAACCCGGTAATACATTTGATAAGGCGCCCTTCACAGGCTCTAGCTCATCCGCACACCGCGTGCTCCGGGGGCTCCAAGCATCTGGTCACGTCACCGCAGGTCCTTAAGTTAAAGCTCCTGTTGCCAGGCGACACCAGGTCCTCACGTTAAGCTGCACTCTGCGCCTAGCTGCTCCCCGCCGCTTTACCCTCAGAGAGGGATTTATATTAGAAGGTAAAAAAACTATAAGCGGTCTAATTGGAGGCGCTCAGGCACAAAGGCAGCAGGCACTGGGATGTTTTTTCAACAGACCTTTATTCAGGCTCCCCTCCTACTCCACAACATGTTTCGATAGATTCTCTATCTTCCTCAGGTGGTGAGGGGGGGCGGGTTCCACAAACCTTTTATGGCTACTAAAGTTGTTCAATTGGTTAATGAGTGGAAGGCTCTTTAAACCTTATCCTAATACTAGAGCCTTTCCTAGTGCTTATAGATATATCAATGCCCATGTACTTATCTTCATTTATCAGGCCATGCCCACAAAAAATATAAATATATATACATACATATGCACACACTATAAAGGTACCTTGTTCTTTGCAATCTTATCAGAATCTGCAGATTAAAGGATATACTGATCAAAAACTTCCAACAACTGACAAACTAATTCCAGAAAAAAAAAAAAAATCTTTCTGTCTCTGACATCGCTCCTATTTCTATCACCTACGGGGCCGCTCATTGTGAAATACATACTACTCATGAGCTGCAGTGGCTACTTATGTAAATCACTGTAATTAATATACATATATCAACAACGTTAAACACCCATTTAAAATCATATAAACAATTATATAAAAAATTATTATATACACACAATATTAATAAAAAATATGTTAAAACCTTTTTTTTTTTTTTTCTAAAATGCACTTATAACAATAAAAATAAGTATTAATATATGATTATGAACATTTACACTATTCCGTTACCCGTTCTTACCTCCATTTATGCCGATGGATCATACTTACTGTCTATTAATGTTTTGCCACATTGTCAAGGGTGAGATTATGTCCCTCCGGACTCAGGGTCCCCATTTTATAAATCCAATAACTCTCACGCTTAATAAGGGCCCCTAATCTATCTCCTATATTTTCTCCTATCTGGTCAATAATGACTAGCTTCATTCTAGGACGGGGATATCTCAGTATATCCACACCTGCCTTCTATGGGAGACTTAACTATATGCAATGAGCCAGACTAACCCTACACCGTACTATATATACTAGACAATTCGTCTACTCCAACTATAGATACCGTATCAAAATTGAGGGGTGAACACTCTACCTGGGATTTTAACAGTCACAAGTCACTTTGAATTTTGATCTATGTATGAAATCAAAAAGTATTATAAGATGTATCTATATTATATGCTATGGGAGAGCTTTTACATGTATTTCTAATCTTTAAATAAAAGCAACTTTGAACATAGCATGGCTTACTCTGATACTCTTATCATAAAATGGAGCTATAAACCCCCTACTTTGATTCAGTTTGATAAGGATATAAATGAAAGATAGCTAAAATCTATCAAGGTATTTGATTTCGGTGGTAGTATTAAATATTAAGGCTGATGTCGTATCCCAAAAATACTTAGCCTGTATATTAGCCTCTAGTCTCTTAATACAACAGAGATCAGGATATCAGTCTATCTGAAAGTATATTGGGTAGAGGACTTACTATATATGGTTATCTCTTTCACATATATACGGTGATTTGGAAACCAACCCAGACCAGGCAGTACTCTCAACCACCAATATAAACCACCTATGCAAACTCCCTATTCCAAATCACTTAAGTACATCAAGCAGGGTATACATAATAGGGCTGTATTTACCTTCTGAGGAGACCAACGCTGTGTGCACCACTAGCGTCTTAATAGATTTTTAGCTATCTTTCATTTATCTCCTTAGTCCCAAACCACCGCATCTGCTACATCTGAAATTTGTGTATACTGTATTAATTCTGAGGTATGAACTGATTCAACTATATATTTGTCGCTGTGTTTACACCTGCTGTGTGGTTATCATGTATGCCCCCAAATTTTAACTTTGTTATGCACATCTGATTAATAAAGTAAACCTCACTTATTTGGACCTTGGATCGCTTTTGTTTTCTTTTTGGCTGAGTATCTCAGAGGAGGAGGTTGAGGAGAAGGGAGATGAAAAGGTTAGGTTGTGGTTTCCTGCACAGAGACTGAGTACTGCAACCACAACAAGCACTGCCTCCTCAACTCTGGCTCTGGACAGCAGCAGTCACTGGTCTGTAGTATTCAGGAGCGGCAAGGGATGCATAGTCTGGGCCTTTTATGAGACCACAAAGGATAACCCAACCCATGTGTGGAGACACAGGAGCCAGTGGGTGTTCTCATCCACTGGCCCAGCCTCCTTTTTAAAGACAACATGGACCAGGGCTCATGCCAACTGAACTCCCAAGCTCCTTACCCATGGGCGGGACACTACTCAGACAATACAGGGTGAGGGAACCACAATATTAAGGCTTTATTGGATCCCCAAACAGTTAACAGCATATAACACATAACCAGCAAGCACACAATGTAACAGGCAACAGAGCCTCACCCTCCGCTGGCTCACCAGGGAATTACAAGGTTCTGCTGTGACAAGGGTTTCTTCCTTTGATATCCCATTTGAATCTTAACTTTCGATGCTGAAGTCCATATAGTATTATAATCCAGGTTCTGATCTCCTTTGTCAGCACTGAAGTGCCTAGGTCTGGGATTATGGCCTGTTAATCGGATCCGTAGATCTTAGATTAGCAGCATGTATCAAGTCTTGTGCACCTCTAGTCGGGACCGAAACCCCTAGACTGAGGCCAGAAAACAAAACACTCTGGTTTATGAACAGGTCTGCTTATATCCCCCTGACCACTCAATTCAAACATTGGGAACTTCACCATTGGTTTACTAAGACTGTGCTCTCATTGGCTAGATTTCAAGCCACATACATAATATCTCTAGTAGTATTGCATTGCTGGCAGGGGAGACTCAAAGATATAATTTACATAGAATCTAAAGCTACACATAGTAATACAATGGAAGGTTTAGCATAATTAAGTTCTCTGAGCCTCTGACCTTGTCTGACAAAGGGGTAAGATAATTAAATTACAACCGTTATACACTACCAAGCATCTACAAGTCTTGTAGGAACAATGAGTGGCTTATCACAAGGTAGCACACAAAATTCAAATATTGTCTGGCTACATAAGAAACCATCCTATGTTATACACTAAAAGAGTCCATGTCGTCACACCATGTTATTTGCAAAATACAGGCCACAAAAAACAACAATTTGACTACTACATGCATGAACTGGCACTTGGCTCAGCACTGGCAAAGTAAATGCACTAAAAAAGGGCCTAGCAGGCCTCACTGAATACCACCCACCACATCAACTGCATCTGCTGCTTCTTCCTCCTCTGTCACAATGGCAAGTGTTGTCACACAGAACTCTGGCCGCAGAACCTCCACTTGTTTACCTGCTAAAGTCTGAGTGACTAACAACCTGTCAGCTGATATGGAACTGAACACGCCTGCTGTTTTGACTGATCTCAGACAATGAGCACACCACTTCTTTGTCAACCCACTACAACATCTCTGCCTGCACCTCCTTCACTGTCCAGTAGTTCCGAAAAGCGAGTGCAATGCAGGTCAGTGGGAAATGCGAGTAATTTTATGCTAGACCTGACAAAGATGTCTGGTGGCCTGAGGAAAAGGCTGAAATGGATTGAAAAGTCATGAAACTGAATGGAAAGAGCCTGGTAAAACCGCCTACATGCATTTATGACTCATAGGTTTGAGAATAAAGTTGTCACAGTATTATGCCACTTTTACAGATTCACAAGAACATCTACCAAACTATTCTACAGGCCAAATATGTTAAGAAACAGCTTTTCTTGCAAAATCACTAGTATATAAGGCTAAATAAACCAGAGAGAAAAATATCCATTTTAGCATTTGATCACACATAGTGGTTTTTTTTTTGCCTTTTACAATTGGGAGCAGGCCCGACGTCAGCACCCGGGCAAGTGCCGTGGCCCGACTGCTTGGAGGGGGCCCACCGGGCCCCTGAGGGCTAGGGTCACACTTGCATTGTGACCCTAGCCTGACGCAAGTATTGTCTGCTGCAGTGCAGAGCGTTTAATGCTATGCGTTGCCAGCAAGGGAGCCCATAGAAACCCGATGTTTACATTGGCAACCAGTGGTTGGCAAGGTAAACACCGGGTTTCTATGGGCTCAGTTGCTGGCAGCGCATAGCATTAAAAACTATGAGCTGCAGCCGAAAATACTTGCACCAGGCTAGGGTCACAATGCAAGTGTGACCCTAGCCTCAGGGGCCCCTGAGCACATTGCCCCCACATCCAGGGCCATATCCAGGGGGCAGCTGGGGGGTCATTTTCGGCCTCCTGCAGCACCGGAGGTCTCCCTCCTCCCCCCTCCATGGGAGTCGACAGAGCTGCACACTCTGGGCTGAGAGGACCTGTGATGATGTCATATGGAGGGGAGGAGTCAGGGGTCACATGATCAGCTGCTCAGTATATGCAGGACTCTGCTGTGCTGCCCATCATGAGGCTCAATTAGGTGGGTGAAGTTTGTGTGGGGTCAGGAGGGATTTGCAGTGTGAATGTAGCAGAGGCGAGTGTGTACTAGGTGTATGGCAATTAGGTGAAGTTTCTGTGGGGTCAGGAGGGATTTACAGTGAGATTGTAGCAGAGGCGAGTGTGTACTAGGTGTATGGCAATTAGGTGAAGTTTGTGTGGGGTCAGGAGGGATTTACAGTGTGATTGTAGCAGAGGCGAGTGTGTACTAGGTGTATGGCAATTAGGTGAAGTTTGTGTGGGGTCAGGAGGGATTTACAGTGTGATTGTAGCAGAGGTGAGTGTGTACTAGGTGTATGGAGCGGAGCCATGTGTGTACGAGGTGTACGGAGTGGAGCCGAGTGGGTACTAGGTGTACGGAGCAGAGCCACGTGCGTACGAGGTGTACGGAGCAGAGCCGCGTGTGTACGAGGTGTACGGAGCAGAGCCGCGTGCGTACCAGGTGTACGGAGCAGAGCCGCGTGTGAACGAGGTGTATGGAGCAGAGCCGCGTGCGTAGGAGGTGTACCTAGCAGAGCCGCGTGCGTAGGAGGTGTATGGAGCAGAGCCGCGTGCGTACGAGGTGTATGGAGCAGAGACGCGTGTGTACGAGGTATGTGTACCTGTGGAAGCCCCCCGCGGATTCCGCTCCTATATTCCCAGCCACCTTTGCCAGCAGCATTCTTCTCCATAGTCTCTTCTGCCGCTGTCTGCATTCTGCAGCTCAGCATGGAGGGGCACGATGTTGTCATGACTGTGCTGATATGTGCAGAGCGACCGGAGGAGACCGAAGCGGCGAGAAGAGAGGTGAGGAGAAAGAGATCCGAACGGCGAGACACTCCGCTTGGCTGCGGTGCCACCCATATGGCAGTGTGGCTCCATTGAGCTGCTTGCATTATTTGTGCGCTTCAGGATGCTTGTGTATATACCAAGCATCCTCAGATGCACAAAATTGCAACATTTTGCATTTGAAGGGTATTTTCAAAAAGCGCAAGGGAACGCAAATGCATTTTAGCCCGCTCCTAACAACGTGTAATATACTCACTGTCAGAAACAGCTCTTGCTGGTTTCGGCAGTCACTGTTCCTGTAAGGCTGCCTTCACCAGTGGCGTAACTACCGCGGTCGCAGCGGTCGCGGCTGCGACCGGGCCCGCCCCCTGGGGGGGCCCCGTGTCCCGCACCCCCCTGGGGGGCTCCGTGTCCCGTGCTGACAGCCGGCCGCCGCGACCGCGATAACGCCGGCCGGAGAGGAGGGAGGACGGCCCCTCTGTCTCCACCTAGATCAGCGACTGACACTCCACTAATCGGCCTAACCGGAGGAGCCGCGGTGCTCTCTGGGAAGTGTAGTTTTAATCCATCAGCTATGCAGGAGGCAGAGCTTCACTAGTGACCTCACTCGCTGAGGACTCAATTTCCCAGAGTGCTGCGCGGTGTGACAGCAATGACTGCAGAGTTTGATGAAGAAGTGGTGTTTGAGGTGGGTGACAATGGGCTGTTTAGTGTTGTGGGGGTGTGCGGGTGTGTGCCCGGGTACAGCTGGGGCTCTATTATGGAGGGTGCTGGACTGATCCTGCAGGATCTGTGCATGGGAATGACAGGTGAATGATCTTTGTCCTGCATGCAGCCTGTGCACCATGTGTGGATATAGCAGCTGTGGCCTCGATCTGTCGTCTCCATCTATTCTCCAGCATTGGCTTTATAAATGCTGAGATCCTGAAGCTTCCTCTATGCCAGGTGCTGCTGATTGTGTTTCTATGTGCCACTCATGTGTATGTGGATTTCACCATCAGGATCCACAATACAGATGAGTTAAATGGACAGTTCCTTGAAGACACTCAGTTCATATGCAAGATAAAGGGGTAAAACACCCATGTCCTGTTTGCATTGAGTGATCTGGCTCAGAATTGTGTTCTAACATGTTTCAGTAGCATTAAGAACAGCTATCCATGCAGAATAATCAGCTCATTACCATTGATGCTATGATTTATCACTGTTCTCAGAGGAGGGGGAATCCTGAGATTCTCCTGGAGATTGTCCACTTCAGCCATCCTCCCTTCACCACTTACACCAGTGATCTCTGACCTTCATCTACAGCCCCATGCATGACCCAAGTGTATGCCCACATTTCAATGGCATTCTACAACAGATGTATGTCAGCTAATGTTAGAATCCAGAGCAGAATTCATAGTTCTGCTGCTTGTCATTGCTAACACTAAGGGCCACGTCACACACACAGATATTCTTGCAGATATTGTTCGCAGATCTCTGGTTGCAGTGAAATCATGGACATATTGTTACATTTGTACACAGCCACAAAATGTAACAATGTGTCCATGATTTCACATCAACCAGAGATCTGCGAACAGTGGCGTAACTACCGCAGTCGCAGCTCCTCTCCTCCTCACTGCGGACCGCGAGACTGTGGATGCGCACGGCGGCCACGGTGAGTGTGAGGCTGAAAAATCTGCGACAGCACCCCATCCCCCGGTTGTTACGTGAGGGGGTAGGGAGGCCCACAGCACACTGACAGCAAGCACTCCCCCCCCCCCCCCGGTTCTTATGTGGGGGGGAAAGGAGGCTCACAAAATTCTGACAGCACCCCCCCCCCCGGTCCTCACATGGGGGGCCCCGGTGCCCATCTCGCACCGGGGCCCGTAGCGGGCTAGTTATGCCACTGGCCTTCACATAGGTGTTTTTTTAAAATGTGGCAGTTGCGGTAAAAAAAACCAGCATCTGCCGCATTTTACGCCTAGCGGCTGCACTTGCTACCTATTTGCGGGCATATATATGTATATATATATAGTCCGCGATATGTACTAAAGGGGGCCCACTGAGACCTTTTCGCCCGGGGCCCACAGAAACCTGGATCCGGCCCTGATTGGGAGGGCCCTGACTTATACATTTTGTAGGTCCCTCTGTCATACATAATTATTAGTTAGCTATTCCCCAGAACATTACAAGGCCTCAGGTGGCCCTGTAACATGTTTTGAAAGGATTGTTGTTACTTATACATTTAGACAGTCTCTTCTTCATTAAGACTCAGTGCAATATATATTCCATAGCGGTTTACAATGTGGCCAATTTGGCATTGGGCTTTACCCACCTTCTCCTTCTATGCCTCCTCCTCTTCTATGTCATTCTGTGGCCCTCAATTCAAAATCTGAGAGGGCCTGCAGGTGTCAGGAAACTTGAGTTTGTTAAGAGCCCTAAGGTGGCCCTGTAGTATACGTTTGGAAGGGCCTTCCTCTGTAAATTTTGAATGGCCTTCTTCTGTACAATTGAGAGAGCCCTCACTTATTCATATTGTATGGCCCTCGCAAGCTCATTTAACTCATTTAAGGGCAGAGACTACAGAGAAGAAGGGCAAGCAACATGGAGTAGAAGAAGAAAGCAGTGAATGCTGGCTGTGAGCCTCAGGTTTGGCTAAACTCTGCCAACAGAAAAAAATAAAGCTGCACTAGTCAAATGGATGATGAATTCAAATATATAACTTCTGCAAGTGAATGGACAAAGTATATATTGTGCGCCCCCTCTAGGATGTGTTGGAGAAGCTCCACCATATGGCTCAGAGATTTTAATTGACAATATTCCCCAGATTATATAGGAAGAAAAGACTTGTTGATACTCTAATACTTGGTCCAGTGCAGTATGTGCACCAGATTTCCAAAAATTACTCCTGGGGGATATGTCATAGATGCAGGAAGACACCATGACAAGGGCCTCCCATGACAAATGTTATCTACATAGGACTACTGTTGTAGTTGTGTCCCTCAATTCACATTTTCAGAGGACCTGCAGGCGTCAGGAAACCTGAGTTTGGTGAGGGCCCTGAGGTGGCCCTGTAGCATACATTTTGGAGGGACTGCTGTTACTTCTACTTTTGGGCAGTCCCTCCCTTACTGAAACTCAGATAGGGGAATACATATTCCATAGCATTTTACAATGCACCCAATTTGGCGTTGGGCTTTACACTCCTCCTCCTCCTCTATGTCATTCTGCAGTCCTGAATTCAAGTTTTCAGAGGGCCTGCAGGTGTCAGAGAACCTGAGATTGGTGAGGGCCCTGAGGTGGCCCAGTAACATATGTTTTAGAGGGACTGCTGTTACTTATACATTTGGGTGGTCCCTCCCTCATTGAGACTAAGATAGTAGAATACCATAGCAGTTTACAATGCTCCCATTTTGGTGTTGAGCTTTACCTCCTCTATGTCATTCTGCAACCCTTAATTAAAGTTTTCAGAGGTTTTGCAGATGTCCAGAAAACTGAGTTTGGTGAAGGCCCTGAGGTGGCCAAGTAACATAGGTTTGGGAGGGCCCTCCTATATTCACTTGGAACTGAAACCACTGCCTTAAGAATAACGGCATAAGCAAAGCCACATCTGATGTCACTGAAGGTCATCTAAACATAAGGGAGGGCCCTCCTATATTAATTTGGGAGGGCCCTCCTCTATACATTTGGGGCTGAAGCCACTGCCATTTTGTCTATTCACAATCTGCTGTCCAGGAACCAGGCCTACCTCCTGCCACAAGCTGCTGTTGCACAGCTATCAAAATCAACCACGTCCACTTTTTTGTCCCAGTGAAGTGTGCAGCTGTCCCTGTCCCAGGTCTTGGAAATGAAGTGTAAATAGACAAACTAGCACACACAGTCAAAAATATTAAATGCTCACATTGCCAAATTGCTAGCCATGGGGATGTTGCCCTTTAGGCTTGTGGGAATGGAGTCTTTCCATGATCTCTTGGCTGTGGCTGCCCCACAATATTTGGTTCCTAGCCACCACTATTGCACTCGGTTTCCGTCCCCACATTACAAAAGCATGTGTTCAACAATATCAACCGTGCTGTCACCAACACCGTAACAACCTAAAAACAGACATGTGGACAAGTTGTTGTGTATAGTCAAGGAAAATAAATTTTTCTGACAGCACACTGAGTGAACCTGGTGGAGGGTGGGACAGAGGGACAGCCTAGGACATCACACATACTACCCATGCCAAGGATAGTGGGTCCAACTTCCATCATGGTTTCCATATCCTCATATGCCAGTTTCTGTCTCCCCTTCTCCTCCTCCATGTCATTCTGCAGCCTTCAATTAAAGTTTTCAGATGGCCTGCACGTGTCAGAAAACCTGAGTTTGGTGAGGGCCTTGAGGTGGCCCTGCAACATATGTTTGGGAGGGCCCTCCTTTATACATTTGGGGGTAAAACCACTGTCATTTTGCAGTGGTCCTTCTTTCCCTGGGACAAAACTGAGGTGATTTGAACTCAAAAGGTACCTTTACACGCCACCACTGAAAGGTAGCAACTGCCTGGCATTGGGTATATTCATGCCTGTTGCCATGAAATTGCTACGAAATGGCGGCGTGTAAATAGGGAGATTCCTTCCTGTGTTCTACAGTTGACTCAGATACCTGTTGCTGAGCCGTGCTCAAAAACCGAAGGCAACGGAAAGGCACAATTGCCATGGTAGTGGCGTCTAAACGGGGCATAAGCATGGATGTTGCGTCGCCTAGTGATTTCACAGGGGCGTGCCACAGCGTTATGGATACCACGCCCCATCAGTGATCATTGGTGGGGGCTACTGTGTTACCATTGGCTGTCCCTGCACAAGGCGCCATATTTAAAGCGAACCTGTCACCCCCCTGGACATCAAAAGCTATAATAGCCACCTTCTGCAGCACTAAGGCTGCATTCAGGGAAGGTGGCTATAGGCTTTTGATGCCCTTTATACTGTTAAATATTCACTTATATAACTGCTTACAGTTTAGAAGACCTAAGACCGGGAGGCGGGGTTTCGCGCTCCTCCGACTCGCCCCCTCTTGTCAATCAGCCTGGTCGCCTGCTGCTGCCTCCCCTCACAGTGTACCATGAACGCGCGCCTCCGTTCTCCTCTATGGCGCCGCGCATGCGCTGTGAGCGCAGCCCGACGTCTTCCTGGACACCCGGCGCACAGCGCATGCGCGGCGCCATAGAGGAGAACGGAGGCGCGCGTTCATGCTAGACTGTGAGGGGAGGCAGCAGCAGGCGACCAGGCTGATTGACAAGAGGGGGCGGGTCGGAGGAGCGCGAAACCCCGCCTCCCGGTCTTAGGTCTTCTAAACTGTAAGCAGTTATATAAGTGAATATTTAACAGTATATAGGGCATCAAAAGCCTATAGCCACCTTCCCTGAATGCAGCCTTAGTGCTGCAGAAGGTGGCTATTATAGCTTTTGATGTCCAGGGGGGTGACAGGTTCGCTTTAAAAAGCTGACCATTCACACTACACAATTACAATGGCGTCATGTATTAGCCAGCCTTCATGCTTCAGGCTTCTTTTGAAGGTTCCTAAGGTAGGAGAATGTCTGATGTGCTGGGGCAGTGAGTTCCAGAGTATGGGTGAAGCACGGGAGAAATCCTGTATGCGGTTGTGCGAAGAGGAGAAGAGGGGGGAGTAGAGGAAGAGCTCTTGGGAGGATCACAGGCTGACTGAGGGTAGGTGTCGGGAGACCATATCAGAGATGTATGGAGGGGACAGGTTGTGAATGGCTTTGTATGTCATGGTTAATGTTTTAAACCGGGATCTCTGGGAAGTAAGGAGCCAGTAAAGGGCTTAGCAGAGGGGGGAGACAGGTGAGTAGCGAGGGGACAGATGGATTAAGCAGGCAGCGGAGTTTAGGATAGATTGGAGAGGTGCAAGGGAGGTATTGTGGAGGCCGGTGAGCAGGAGGTTGCAGTAGTCGAGTCTGGAGATGATGAGAGCGTGAAAAAGGATTTTAGCAGTGTCGTGGTCAAGGAAAGTGAGGATCCTATAGATGTTTTTGAGCTGGAGTCGGCAGGAGGTGGCGAGGGCCTGGATGTGGGGCTTGAAGGAGAAGAATGAGTCAAGGATAACCCCGAGGCACTTGGCGTGGGGGACTAGGGAGAGAGAGCAGTCGTTGACGACAATGAATAGGTCAGGTAATGAGGGGAAGAGTCTTGGGGTGAAGACTAAGAACTCAGTTTTGTCCATGTTCAGCTTAAGGAAGCGAGCAGAGAAGAAGGATGAGATGGTGGACAGGCAGTGTGGAATTTTGGATAGAAGGGAGGTGATGTCAGGACCAGACAGGTAGATTTGGGTGTCATCGGCGTAGAGGTGGTACTGGAGGCCATGGGACTCAATGAGTTGCCCTAGGCTGAGAGTGTAGATTGAGAACAGTAACGGTCCAAGAACCGAGCCCTGGGGGACCCCGACAGATAGGGGGTAGGGAGTGGAGGATATGTGGGAGTGGGTGACACTGAAGGTCCAGTCCGTTAAGTATGAGGAGATCCAAGAGAGGGCAAGGTCCGTGATGCCAAGAGATTCCAGGATCTGAAGTAGAAGGGAGTGGTCAACAGTGTCGAAGGCGGCGGACAGGTTGAGGAGGAGGAGAACAGAGTAGTGGCGCTTGCTTTTGGCAGTCAGTAGGTCATTGGTGACTTTGGTCAGGGCTGTTTCAGTGGGGCTGGAAGCCAGATTGCAGGTGGTCAAAGAGGGAGCAGGAGGAAAGGTGAGAGGACAGCTCAGAGTGGACATGCTGTTCAAGTAGTTTAGAGGCGAAAGGGAGAAGAGATATAGGACGGTAGTTGGAGACAGTTGTAGGGTCGAGGGAGGGTTTTTTGAGGATGGGTGTGATCAAGGTGTGTTTGAAGGCTGAGGGGAAGGTGCCAGTGGTAAGTGATAGGTTGAAAAGATGAGTTAGGGCTGGGATGATAACAGAGGTGAGGTTGAGAATAAGGTGGGATGGGAGCGCGTCGTGGGTGCTGGTGGTGAGATGTGATTTTGATAGGAGGGAGGAGAGCTGGTCTACACTTATGGGGGGGAAGCAGTTGATGGAAGGAGAGGGCAGTATAGGTGAAAGGGGAGGCTGTGGGGACAGTGGATCAAAGCTGTCTCTGATTCTGTCAATCTTTTCTTTGAAGAAGGAGACAAAGTCTTCTGCAGAGATAAGGGGAGAGGGATGGGGAGCAGGCAGGCGGAGTAAGGAATTGAAGATTTTGAAAAGTTGTTTGGGATTGCGGGACAGGGAGGTTATTAGGGATAAGAAGAAGGTTTGCTTGGCGGTAGCAAGTGCAGTCTTGAAGGCGATGAGGGACTGTTTGAACAGCGCAAAGTGGTCAGTGAGACGTGATTTTTTCCATCGGCTCTCGGCGACCCTGGATGCCCGTCTCAGGTCTTTAGTGAGGGTGGTGTGCCAGGGTTGCCTGTTAGTGCGTGGAGTGTGGTATGTGAGGGGGGCGGATAGCTCGAGGGCCTTTGTTAATGTGGTGTTGTAGAGGGTGGTGCAAGTGTCTGTGTCACGTATAGATGTTATATTGGCGAGAGGGAGAAGGGATTCTGAGAGTGAGTGTAGATCAATGTGTTTTAAGTTTATGCGGGGATGATCAAGTTTGCAGAGAGGAGGTAGTGTAGTAGGGGAGGTGAGGGAGGAGAAGGTCAGCAGATTGTGGTCAGACAGGGGGAGGGTTGAGTTTGTGAGGTTAGTAAGGGAGCAAAGGCGGGTAAAGATGAGATCCAGCGTGTGGCCATCTTTGTGGGTGACAGGGGAGGACCATTAAGAGTGCCCGAAGGAGGAGGTCAGGGAAAGAAGTTGAGAGGCAGTTGGGTGGCCAGTGTCAATAGGGATATTGAAATCGCCCATAATGATGGTGGGGATGTCAGTAGAGAGGAAATGAAGTAGCCAGGTGGTCAAGTGGTAGAGGAAGGTGGGGATGGATCCAGGGGGGCGGTAGATGACGACTAGCTGGAGATTACAGGGGGAGAAGATGTGGACAGAGTGGGCTTCGAAAGATGGGAGAGTAGCAGAGGAGGGTAATGGAATAGGGGCGAAGGAACAGGTGTTGGATAGGAGTATGCCAACACCTCCGCCGTGTTTGTCAGAGGGGCAGGGGGTGTGGGAAAGATTGAATCCGCCGTAGGATATTGCAGCAGTGGGGGCCGTGTCAGAGGGGGTGAGCCAGGTCTCTGTGATGCCAAGGAATGAGAGTTTATTAAAAATAAAGAGTTCATGGATGTCTGGGAGTTTATTACAGACTGAGCGGGCGTTCCAGAGTGCGCCTGACAGGGAGATTAGAAGAGCAGGGGCTGGGGGGATGGGTCTAAGGTTGGTCAGGTTGCGAGGGTGTTTGATGGTGAGGTTATGAGATTTGATGATGGGACTTGGGGGTGGGGTGTAGGTGACTGTGGTGATGTGCCGGGTGTGCCGGGATTAGGGGAAATGTCACCAGCAAGTAGGAGAAGCAGGGAGAGGGTTAGAAGGTGAAAGCAGGAGAGTTTACGTGTTGGGCATGCCTGATTGTAGATGGAGGATTGAAAGTGAAGGAATAGTTCAGAGGAGTGGGTGAGGTGGTTAGGTGGGATGAAGGGTGAGAGAAGTACTTTGTTGCTGGGTGTAGGGATGAGCGGGGGTAGCAGGAAGTGGAGAAGGATGAGAGTGAGAGAGCAAAGAGGATGAGAGTGAGAGAGCTGTATACCAGGGGTGCTGGGAGCTGTATACCAGGGGTGCTGGGAGCTGTATACCAGGGCTGCTTGGAGCTGTATACCAGGGGTGCTGGGAGCTGTATACCAGGGGTGCTGGGAGCTGTATACCAGGGGTGCTGAGAGCTGTATACCAGGGGTGCTGGGAGATGTATACCAGGAGAGCTGGGAGCTGTATACCAGGGCTGCTGGGAGCTGTATACCAGGGCTGCTGTGAGCTGTATACCAGGGGTGCTGGCAGCTGTATACCAGGGGTGCTGGGAGCTGTATACCAGGGGTGCTGGGAGCTGTATACCAGGGGAGCTGGGAGCTGTATACCGGGGGTGCTGGGAGCTGTATACCATGGCTGCTGGGAGCTGTATACCAGGGGTGCTGGGAGCTGTATACCAGGGGTGCTGGGAGCTGTATACCAGGGGTGCTGAGAGCTGTATACCGGGGGTGCTGGGAGCTGTATACCAGGGGTGCTGGGAGCTGTATACCAGGGCTGCTGGGAGCTGTATACCAGGGCTGCTGTGAGCTGTATACCAGGGGTGCTGGCAGCTGTATACCAGGGGTGCTGTGAGCTGTATACCAGGGGTGCTGGCAGCTGTATACCAGGGGTGCTGGGAGCTGTATACCAGGGGTGCTGGGAGCTGTATACCAGGGGTGCTGGGAGCTTTTCCCCCTTGGTGCTGGGAGCTGTATACCAGGGCTGCTGGGAGCTGTATACTAGGGGTTCTGGGAGCTGTATACGAGGGGTGCTGGGAGCTGTATACCAGGGGTGCTGAGAGCTGTATACCAGGGGTGCTGGGAGCTGTATACCAGGGCTGCTGGGAGCTGTATACCAGGGCTGCTGGGAGCTGTATACCAGGGGTGCTGGGAGCTGTATACCAGGGGTGATGAGAGCTATATACCATGGGTGCTGGGAGCTGTATACCAGGGGTGCTGAGAGCTGTATACCAGGGGTGCTGGGAGCTGAATACTAGGGGTGCTGGGAGCTGTATACCAGGGCTGCTGGGAGTCCACCCTCGGCTTATACGCAAATCAATAAGTTTTCCCAGTTTTTGGGGGCAAAAGTAGGGGGGTCGGCTTATACACGGGTCGGCTTATACACGAGTATATACAGTATATAAAATATGACTGGAAAGAAAAAAGCACACATAGGGTATACCTGTGTGTAAATTAATAATTAATAACTTTGTGAGCACAATGTTCACCTTATAATGGTTGTGAGGGTCACAACCAAACCAAATTACTCGTGGTATGTCCAATGATATTCTAATGTTCTGATGGCAGGCTGCTGCAATCTCCCTTGAATCGGTAACACAAGTAGTGTGGAAAGAAAAAGGAAATCTGTTAACACAGACATCTGTTAACCTTGTGATTTATTTCCTGATGAAGGGTTAATCCCGAAATGCATAGAAAATAAAAATCACATTAAATATATCTCCGCGAGTTTAAATTATTCGTCTAGGCAGGAGCACGGTCTGAAGCAAGTGAAATGGCATGGTTACAATTAGAGTGAGGTTCCAGACAATGCTGCATTCTGTTACCATTTCTTTTGAATTTATATGCAGAAGAAGATGCTATTTTTTGAAAGGCTGGACTTGCTGAAGAAATGAGAAAATCAATAACGCTGGACAAATTATCAACAATCTTAAATATGCAGACACTACAACATCGATAGCAGCAAGAATATATTAATTACTTATTATGGAGTGTCAAGATGGAAATCTCAAACATGGGACTCCTACTCAATACAAAGAAGACAACAATACTGTCTATTGCCAGGGATGACTGGAGCACATTTGAGAAGGCTGGCAATGAACTGGAAGTTGTAAAGGACTTCAACCTACTCAAGATCAATGATCACTCAAGATGCAGATGACACATAGGAGATTAGCTATGGGCAAATCAACAATAAAGTCACTGGGCAAGGTCTTCAAATCAAGGAACATTTCACTGTCAATGAAGACATTGCTTGTAACAAATTCTGGTCTTTTCTGTAGTATGGATGTGAAACCTGGACATAAAGGAACAAGACAGAAGAAGATTAAATGCCTTAGAAATGATGTGCCATTACCATGGATGGCAAGCAAAACAATTAGATTAATTTTGGAACAAATCAAGGCAGATAAGTTACTGGAGGTAAGGACCACTAAGCTATGACTTGCCTACTTTGGATACATTATACAAAGAGAGAAATCAGTGGAAAAAGATTTAATGGTCAAAAGAACAGAAGGAACGAGGTGAAGAGGAAGACCAACAACTCAATGGCTTGATACAATCAAGATAACGGCATGGACAACCCTGTTGGACCTATCTAGGCTTGCAAAAGATCAATCTTCCTACAGAGCGTTCATCCATATAGCAGACATGACTTGAGATCAAGCTGAAGGCAGCAAAAATAAAAAATGAATATCTACTTTTAGGACTTGTGGGAAAATTTGAACTAAAGCTTGTGTAGTTTTAATTCTCATTTACAAAGCAATCTCGACGATTGTGAGGGTTTACTAAATTTCAAGCACCACAGTAAATGCTATATGTCAAAATGTCCAGACCTTCCCTAGCATTTACATGCAGCAGTTTTCTAGTCGAAAGTCAGAGTCAAGTCAATGTCACTTTCAATTATTCTCACAGATTCCATGTATCATCTATCCTTTGACTCTCATGCAGTCCTTCTGTATGTGCTGACTTGAAGCATTGGTTTAATTTAAATTGCAAAGTTTGTAATTTCTTTTTAAATTTTCAACTCAAATTGATTTCTAAATACCAGAAAGTACCTTTAACTTTTTACATTGACTGCCTATTTGGCATTCATGTTTAATTTCTGGAATTCAATTTTGACTCTTTTGTGAGAAAATGCCTTAGGACATTTAATTTAGTGAATGTGTTAGAGTCTAATTTAATTTAATATGTATGGGTGAGTGCACATATGGGTAAGTGCATTAAAATTACATCGATTTTTTTTTAAAGAAATATTTAACACTAGCTGTGAGCCCGATGCAAATGCATCGGGATTCTAGAACGTGCATTAATTTGATTATAGTAGTTATAGCTGTTAGCCTGATGCAAATGCATCGGGTATCTAAAATATGTTTATTGTTTTTTTAAAGATTTTTAAATAATAATCGCATCATCAATAGCAATATAAGCCATAGCATTATTATTAGCAGTAATAGCAGTATTAATAGCATTATTAGCAGTATTATGAGCATTAATAACAGTATTAATAGCATTAATAGCATTATTATTAGCATTAATAGCATTATTAATAGCATTATTAGCATTAATAATAGCATTAATAACATTATTAATAGCATTAATAGCATTATTATTAGCATTAATAGCATTAATAATAGCATTATTAGCATTAATAATAGCATTAATAAACATTATTAATAGCATTAATAGCATTATTATTAGCATTAATAGCATTATTAATAGCATTAATAGGATAAATATTAGCATTAATAGCATTAATAGCCTAATTAATAGCATTAATAGCATTATTAATAGCATTAATAGCATTATTATTAGCATTAATAGCATTAATAATGGCATTATTAGCATTAATAATAGCATTAATAACATTATTAATAGCATTAATAGCATTATTATTAGCGTTAATAGCATTAATAATGCCATTAATAGGATAAATATTAGCATTAATAGCATTAATAGCATAATTAATAGCATTAATAGCATTATTAATAGCATTAATAGCATTATTATTAGCATTAATAGCATTAGTAGGATAAATATTAGCATTGATAGCATAATTAATAGCAATAATAGCATTATTAATAGCATTAATAACATTATTATTAGCATTAATAGCATTAATAAATAGCATTATTAGCATTAATAATAGCATTCATAACATTAGTAATAGCATTAATAGCATTATTATTAGCATGAATAGCATTAATAATAGCATTATTAGCATTAATAATAGCATTAATAGCATTAATAGGATAAATATTAGCATTAATAGCATTAATAGGATAAATATTAGCATTAATAGCAGAATTAATAGCATTAATAGCATTATTAATAGCATTAATAGCATTATTATTAGCATTAATAGCATTAATAATACCATTAATAGGATAAATATTAGCATTAATAGCATTAATAGCATTATTAATAGCATTAATAGCATTATTATTAGCATAAATAGCATTAATAATAGCATTATTAGCATTAATAATAGCATTAATAACATTATTAATAGCATTAATAGCATTATTATTAGCATTAATAGCATTAATAATAGCATTATTAGCATTAATAATAGCATTAATAACATTATTAATAGCATTAATAGCATTTTATTAGCATTAATAGCATTAATAGCATTATTAATAGCATTTAATAGCATTATTATTAGCATAAATAGCATTAATAATAGCATTATTAGCATTAATAATAGCATTAATAACATTATTAATAGCATTAATAGCATTATTATTAGCATTAATAGCATTAATAATAGCATTATTAGCATTAATAATAGCATTAATAACATTATTAATAGCATTAATAGCATTATATTATTAGCATTAATAGCATTATATACATTATTATTAGCATTTAAATAGCATTAATAATACCATTAATTAGGATAAATATTAGCATTAATAGCATTTATATAGCATTATTAATAGCATTAATATGCTATTATTATTAGCATAATAGCATTAATAATAGCATTATTAGCATTAATAATAGCATTAATAACATTATTAATAGCATTAATAGCATTATTATTAGCAATTAATAGCATTAATAATAGCATTATTAGCATTAATAATAGCTATTAATAACATTATTAATAGCATTAATAGCATTATTATTAGCATTAATAGCATTAATAGCATTATTATTAGCATTAATAGCATTAATAATACCATTAATAAGATTAAATAATAGCATTAATAGCATTAATAGCATTATTATTAGCATAAATAGCATTAATAATAGCATTATTAGCATTAATAATAGCATTTAATAACATTATTAATAGCATTATAATAGCATTATTATTAGCATTAATAGCATTATATATGCCATTAATAGGATAAATATTAGCATTGATAGCATTATAGCATTATTAATAGCATTAATAGCATTATTATTAGCATTAATAGCATTAATAGGATAAATATATAGCATTAATAGCATTAATAGCATTATTAATAGCATTATTATTGGCATTAATAGCATTAATAATAGCATTATTAGCATTAATAATAGCATTAATAACATTATTAATAGCATTAATAGCATTATTATTAGCATTAATAGCATTAATAATAGCATTATTAGCATTAATAATAGCATTAATAACATTATTAATAGCATTAATAGCATTATTATTAGCATTAATAGCATTAATAGCATTATTATTAGCATTAATAGCATTAATAATACCATTAATAGGATAAATATTAGCATTAATAGCATTAATAGCATTATTAATAGCATTAATAGCATTATTATTAGCATAAATAGCATTAATAATAGCATTATTAGCATTAATAATAGCATTAATAACATTATTAATAGCATTAATAGCATTATTATTAGCATTAATAGCATTAATAATAGCATTAATAATAGCATTATTAGCATGAATAATAGCATTAATAACATTATTAATAGCATTAATAGCATTATTATTAGCATTAATAGCATTAATAGCATTATTATTAGCATTAATAGCATTAATAATACCATTAATAAGATAAATATTAGCATTAATAGAATTAATAGCATTATTAATAGCATTAATAACATTATTATTAGCATAAATAGCATTAATAATAGCATTATTAGCATTAATAACATTATTAATAGCATTAATAGCATTATTATTAGCATTTATTTATTTTATTATTATTTTTATTTAATTGTTTAATATTTTTTATTTATTTTTTTTATTATTTTTTTATTATTTTTAAATTATTTTTTTATTATTAAATTTATTTATTTTTTTAAGTGAGAGTGAGACACAGTTCTCATTCAGGTCCGCATTTTTTTTTTTTTTTATTATTATTTTTATTGAATTATTTAATATTTTTTATTTATTTTTTTATTATTTTTTAATTATTTTTAAATTATTATTTTTATTATTTAATTTATTTATTTTTTTAAGTGAGAGTGAGACACAGTTCTCATTCAGGTCCGCAGTTTTTTTTTTTTTTTAATTATTATTTTTATTTAATTATTTAATATTTTTTATTTATTTTTTTATTATTTTTTAATTATTTTTAAATTATTTTTTTTATTATTTAATTTATTTATTTTTTTAAGGGAGAGTGAGACACAGTTCTCATTCAGGTCTGCATTTTTTTTTTTTTTTTTTATTATTATTTTTATTTAATTATTTAATATTTTTTATTTATTTTTTTATTATTTTTTAATTATTTTTAAATTATTATTTTTATTATTTAATTTATTTATTTTTTTAAGTCAGAGTGAGACGCAGTTCTCATTCAGGTCCGCCTTTTTTTTTCCCATTGACATACATTAGCGGTGTGTCGGCGATTTTATGGCCGGCCACCTGGTTCTATTTGTCGGCCTTAAAATCGCGGACACACCGCTAATGCATGTCTATGGGCAGTCAGCTCGAATTCTGATTGGTCGGCGTTCAATCCGAAATCGGGCTGACTGCCCATAGAGATGCATTAGCGGTGTGTCCGCGATTTTAGGGCCGACAAATAGAACCAGGTGGGCGGCCATAAAATCGCTGACACACCGGTAATGTATGTCAATGGGTAAAAAAAAAGGCGGACCTGAATGAGAACTGCGTCTCAGTATTGAGGGGCTCTTCTGATTGGCTGAGGGCAGTATACCGCGACCAATCAGAAGAGGGCCTGAGATCTCATTGAGGTAGAATGGGGGATTTTTCTTCCATTCTATCTTAATGAGAAGGAAGAGGACGTCGGAGGTGGAAGATCCCCGGGGCCGGACGAAGAGGCGAAGATGGCGGAAATAAGAGAGAAGACCCCCGGGGCCGGAGGAAGAGGACGCCTGGCCGGACGGAGGAGTTGAGGATCGGACGGACGATCAGATGACTTGAAGGGATGTAAGTGATCGACGGGGGCGTTAGGTTAGGGGACAGCGGGGGCTTCGGGTGTAGGGCCTTAGGTGACAGCGGCGTTAGGTTAGGGGATGGCGGGGGCTTAGGGGATAGGCGGCGGGGCTTAGGGGGTATCGGCGGGGGCCTAGGATGCTACGGGGCTTAGGGGGTAGGGGCTTAGGGGCTGCTGCGGGGCTTAGGGGGTAGGGCCTTAGGGGCGGCGGTGGCTTAGGGGGTAAACGGCGGGGGCTTAGGATGCTGCGGGTCGGGGGTTAGGTGGTCGCGGCTTAGGGGATAGGGGCTTAGGGGGTATCGGCGGGGGCTTAGGATGCTGCGGGTCGGGGGTTAGGTGGTCGGGGCTGCTGCGGGGCGGCGGTGGCTTAGGGGGTAAACGGCGGGGCTTAGGATGCTGCGGGTCGGGGGTTAGGTGGTCGCGGCTTAGGGGATAGGGGCTTAGGGGGTATCGGCGGGGGCTTTGGATGCTGCGGGTCGGGGGTTAGGTGGTCGGGGCTGCTGCGGGGCTTAGGGGGTAGGGGCTTAGGGGCGGCGGTGGCTTAGGGGGTAGACGGCGGGGCTTAGGGGGTATCGGCGAAGGGTTAGGATGCTGCGGGTCGGGGGTTAGGTGGTCGGGGCTTAGCGGGTGGCGACTTAGGGGTAGGGGCGGCGCAGGTGTAAGGGGCTTAGCGGGTGGCGACTTAGGGGTAGGGGCGGCACACTGAGGGCGGCGGTGGCTTAGGGGGTAGACGGCGGGGCTTAGGGAGTATCGGCGGGGGGTTAGGATGCTGCGGGTCGGGGGTTAGGTGGTCGGGGCTTAGCGGGTGGCGACTAAGGGGTAGGGGCGGTGCACTGAGGGCGGCGGTGGCTTAGGGGGTAGACCGCTATGGTATACTACAGTGCCATAGCCATACGCCTGTCAGGTGTAAAGCGTATGGCCATGGGACTGTAGTATACCATAGCGGTGTACACTACAGCGCCGGGCGGCGGGGCTTAGGGGGTATCGGCGGATGGTTAGGATGCTGCGGGTCGGGGGTTAGGTGGTCGGGGCTTAGCGGGTGGCGACTTAGGGGTAGGGGCGGCGCACTGAGGGGGTGGCTAAGAGCATGGGGCTGTAGTGTACACCGCTATGGTATACTACAGTCCCATGGCCATACGCCTGTCAGGTGTAAAGCGTATGGCCATGGGACTGTAGTATACCATAGCGGTGTACACTACAGCGCCATGCTCTTAGCCAGCCCTGGCTTTGTTAGCGAAGCGACTCGCAATGCCCGCTTTGCGGGCATTGCTTCGCAAGACTGCAACGACGCGGCCACGGGGAGAGTCCAGGAGAAGCAGCTCGCTCGCGCTAACAAAGCCACCGGAAGTTGCGCCGCTCCGACGGAAGTCGCTACGGCAATTATATAATAGATCATGCATTCATTATCTGGATATTAGTTTGAACTTAATTTTAGTTTAGACTACTTTTCTATGATAAAATGTTAACTAATGTTGGTTTCTTCAGTAAGGAGTGGGCAACATAAACAAGTAGAGCCCCATTTGTCCTCTTGTAACTGAATGCGTGCTGTGCTTGCGTGCATACATACAGATACAAAATAGGAAACGTATACATACTTATGTGACATATTAGTCACCTATTAATTTCTCAAATGTGAACAACTATTTTTTACTGGCAAATAGGTGACCAGAAAAAATGTTATGGGACCTCATTTTCTCATTATATAACAATGACTGCTGAAATGTAAGTCAGTTGTGCAATAGATTAGAAGCAGTTCTAGTTGGTTGTATTGTGGCAATTTAATGTTTAGAAGATATTGAGATATTCTCACTATAAATTGCCAATAGTGAGTAGTGGATGTATTTGCACATATAATCTTTTAAGATGTTTTCCCAGCAAAGTATATTTAACCCCTTCACAATCTTGCCTTTTCCCTCATTTGCATTTTTATTTTTTTTTACTCCCTTCTTCCAAGAGCCATAACATTTACATTTTTCCATCAACATAACTGTATGAGTGCATAATTTTTGTGGGACTTGTTCTTTTGAATGTTGTCATTCATTTTCCCATATAGAGCACTGGAAAATGGAAAAAAAAATCCAAGTGTGGTGAAATTGCAAAAAAAAGTGCAAAACTGACAGTATGACTCCCCAGGTCAGTGAGAGTTCGTAGACCCCACACATGTATTTTTTTTTTATTTAATTGATGACAAAAATCATCAGAAATTGTAAATAAAAAAAATGGTGCATTTGTCACCATTTCCCGTGAACTGTAACATTCTAATTTTTTGGGATTCAAGGCTTTGTGAGGATTTTTGTTTTGCACCTTGAGCAAAATATTTTCTAGAAATACCAAGTTTGGTAGATACAATGTTTTTGCTTTTTATTGCAATGTTGCGACGGCCAAAAAACTTTAATTCCATTGTTTCTTTTTTTGTTACACTGTTTACAGTCCAGATTCATTTATTTTATAGTTTTCTTAGGGCGGCTTCACACTGCGGTGTGATCCGGTTCGGGGCCGTCAGGGATGAACCTGACTGCCCTGGACTGGATCAGCACACAGAACCGGAGGGCTAATATGCCCTTCGGTCCAGTGTGCAGCCGCACGCAGCTGCAGCCGCTGATAGGATGGGACCGCGGTGCCAGACCGGATCACACTGCAGTGTGAAGGCACCCTAAGTAACTTGCTTTATTTACTTTTTAAGGGAAGGGGTAACAAGACACAAAAAAATATTAGGACATAAATTATAATGCATTAAAATATTAGCTGTAAATTATGACTATGTACTACAGAAAAACAAAATAGAAAAAAATAAATAACCAGCAACTACAAATACACACAGTAATAACCAAAAAATCAACCAAGCCTAGTTTACTTTAAAAAAATATATATTTTACATTAAATATAAAGAAAATTGTTATATCTGACATAAAATGCTGGCAATTTTAATGAAAAATTGTTTAAGAAAAGCTTTGTTTTATAGGAAAAACATTGCTTCATACAGAAGAAACCTGCCAAGACCCACCAGGGTCTAGACGAATATGTTTTTATTGGACCTTTTAAATAAAGAATTTTCTGTTTTATGAGCTTGTTGCATGGGATTTGCTTTCTTCTATGTGAACAAGTGTCCAGCCACACTCCCAATGCCTGGAAATCCAGGGTGTACATTGGTGAGTGGCACAATTGCCCTTCCCTGTTCCCATTATTTTTTTATGCTCCTTAAAGACCATCTTATTTTTTATATAGAAAGGGAGTTCTTCCTAAATGCATGGTATAACTCAAAAAATATTATGTGAAGTTATGTTTTCTATAACTTCTGAAATGGTTGTTATATTAATTTGTTGCCATTTTGATGTTCTTAAGAATTTAGTAATATATCTTGAATTAGGGGAGAAAATGATCTGAAACTAACTGATAACAGTGATAAAAGGGTACAAATTAAATGTTGTGACTGACTACAGATTCTTCTAATAAGAGCATACACATTTTTCCATAGATTTAAGTAGTTAAAGTTCCCATAATATAAGATAAAGATTCTCTTTAAGCAATTTCTCCAAAAAAGGGCAGATTGGTCTGCAAAGTCCTTATGCAGAATAATAGGAGTGAAGTACCAACTTGTTAATGGTTTTAAAAAAACTTTATGCAAACTCACATTTATTGACATCACATCAGACATTTCTATTGCCTTGTGCCATTTGTCTATGGCAAAATGTACTTTGTGATCTTTCCCCGTGAATTTTTTTTTACAGTAACTTGTGCTGTATCTTCATTTAAAAGGGAATAAACATGTTTAGTATTCCATATATTGTTATTAATAGTTTGTTAATAAGTGCAAATATTTCCTAGGGAATAGTTAATGGAAATTTGATTTTAATTCTAAGATACTTCCTTATTTTAAGATAGATGTACAAGTCATATTTATCTTGATATATTGAAAAATATAAAAATAATTTTCTTCCTTCTCTTTGAATATATGGGTGAAGCCTTTTATTCCTTTTTGATCCCATAATATATTCATCAAAATTGGGGATTGCTACTGATATAGGAATAGGATCCAATGCTCCTGGGATAAGGTTTGAGTTAGCTCTTCTACTTAGCTATTTCCATGCACTAACTCTTGAGTCAGCAATTCAATTATGAGATTGTCTAAAGAGTGATCTATTCAATGTGACAGAACAATAATTCCTGGGTAAGTATCTTTATAAAATTATTTTTTGTACTTCTGGTCATCCTAAATTACTTGGAGATGTTAGAAGCCAAATCCTACTTTGTAATAACATTGGGAACAGTGTCACTATTGGGGCTAAACAAACAATTGAGTTTTGCCTAATTTTTGCAAGACTGATAGGTGTCTTATCCTTGTGTTATAGAAAATTCTCCTGTTATTGCTTCTATTTAATTTTGTGTGTTTTTATCATTTTTTAGTCATGAGATAACTTTGGATGGTCCCTTCCTCTTCAGTGGGGTGTAACAGTGCCGATATATCCAGTATATGTCCATGTGGATGGCTGTCATAGCTATGAAGAATAGATATACAAGGCGCTCCCAATAGGTTGCATGCAAGTGAGAATTTTTTATTCAACTGTGCAAGAGACGTTTCGGACTAACTTAAGACCTTTGTCAATCTTACCTTAGCTGCTGTGCTTCTGTTGGAGGTGTGTTGAATCAGCGGTGTCCACCGCTGTTATGGCAGGCATGGCTCTGATGGACCACAGAGCAGGTCTTTTGACAGCTCACCTGTCCAATCAGAGTGCTCCAATAAAGAGGTGTGTGTGGAAGCGAGCTTATGCATGCCATAACAGCGGTGGACACCACTGATACAAAAAGCCTCCTACAAAAGCACAGCAGCTAAGGTAGAACTAACCCCATACTAGCTAAAACACTATAGTAACTGAATTACCAGCTTCTGAACTTTGTCTAAGACCATATATGAACTCCTTTTAGGTTATGGGCTGCATACAAATGAGTCATTAACCCATATTGCACCAACTTGTAGTAAGTGCATTACTTTGACTCCAATCCTTAATTTACTTTCTATTAAAACTTTAAGTTTTTCTCTTTAGCACTCTACTGACACTTAATGTTTTTTTATCTCTATTCACAGTTTCTATCTCATGGTCATCTACAGATCTATTCAACTACATCTCCTGACATACTTCCTTTTTCAATCCTTCATTTCCTTACTCTTGGTGCTGGCTCTACTTCCACAGACCTTCTCATCCCCTCCCTTCTAACCTTACCCCATATCTTCCCCATAGCTGCCTGTTTCCAACAAAATACTTTTCCTTTATGTGATTTTTATTTTATTTGATCCCCAACTCAGGGACATATAGGGACAAGTTAAGTCTCTAATCCTCTGTTTATGTATTTTACCACAGAATTTTTGTTTGATTGTTTCTGTGACATATTTTTATTTGTATCAATTTCAGTGATTGACAAAGGTCTTGAGTTAGACCGATATGTCTCTTGTATAGTTGAATATTTTTTTTTTACTTGCATCCAACCTATTGGGAGTGTGTTATATATCTATTTGCTGAATGATGTGGAAATCTACCTGAGCACCCCATAATTACACAGTACTGCCAAGCCAATTTTCTCCACATAGCTATGAAGAATGTCACATTGATATATGATATATGTGAAATGGATACTATTGTTGTTGGTCATGTTGCCATTTGTGATGGGTAGCTTTTCTTATGATTTCTGTTATAATATAGGTATTAGTCTATGATTAATCATACATTTTCCCTTGTAGGGTATATCTGGTATAGGTGGTTTATTTAATTTCCTCCCATCTGGTATATACCATAAACATTTACCTATAATAGACCACCCATTTTGACAATTCTAGCTCCTTTTCCCAGTGCTATATATAGTGAGTCCTCCCTTTTTCCAGCCGCACACACCGCTCTGGCGGCTTCGGCTAGGGATTTGCTCATGTCCTACTTACGTCATCAAGGGGGCAATCACCGGACATGCGCAGTATTCCCGTATAAATGCCGCCGGTAAATACACATCATTTTTGGGTCGCAGTGACGTGACACAGGCGCGAGAGATACAATTATTGGAACACTATAAAACATGGCACTTTCACAATGCACACCGTCCCCTGCCCCTTGAGGAAGATACGAAATGGTCGTTGGGTGGGTGGGTCCGGAACAGGTGGCAGCACATAGGTTCCCCCCATTTGGATAAGTCCAGCCTAGCACTTATGATTCTGACTGTGGCTACTGCAACTTGATGTGGAAGATAGGATTGATTCAGGACAGGCAGCTTATATATAATGTAACTGTGGTAAAAATCTCCCAGCTAGCTGAGAAATCGCTTGGCAGGTATGCCTATTTGTGACCTAGTGGAAGACTGGAATATATAGTGAGTTGGTTTGTTCTAGATATATGGAACCATCTCCACCTTTTCAGTTCATGACTCTGACTATCTGTAATTGTAGAACCATGGGCCCTTGCTGTTTTATGTTGCCATATATGGGGATAACTATGGATTAAGGTGTACTGTTTGTACAGGCCTACCATAATTACACATATAACTTGGAACCTTGTAAAGCAACCATTCTGAGACCACTCTACCGTGGTTCTCATCTTTTGTACCTCTGCAACCAAGTGCTTTGATATGTTCAATTGCTTTTTAAATGTCTATTGTCACGTTTAAAATTGAAAATAAAATTGTACATTTTTTGGAATACTACTCCAGTGTGATTATATCACAAGTATCATAGTTTGAATGGAGTTTTCCTGAGGTCTATATAAGACCTGTTACAGTAATCCTAGATTAGAGGGGCTTTGGCACCATAGTAATGATGAAGCTGGATACAATGCTATATTCTCCTCTATCTGTGAATTGTATGTTTTTGTAATATCATATTTGTGAGATGATCGGTTTTTATGTTAGACATAAACATGCCATCTCTTTATTTATTTTTATATAGTACTAGAAAAAGGCCCGATGTGATTGCATCGGGAGTGCGGTGAAATGAATTGTGTGCATCCTTAGATGTGCTAACAGGAACAGTAAACATGTATGACACTCTTTGCGCTTGTGAAAAAAGCATAGTTTTTATTAACATTTGCAAAATAAGGGCAAAGCAGCATACTATAAGGTAATAGTGACAGAAAAAGAATGTACATAAGTTTATTGAGTGTATACAGGTAGCTCTGTGGGTAGCAGAGTATACAGTCAGCTGCGTGGGTAGCAGAGTATACAGGCAGCTGCGTTGGTAGCAGAGTATATACAGGTAGCTCTGTGGGTAGCAGAGTATACACGCGGCTGCGTGGGTAGCAGAGTCTATACAGGCGGCTCCGTGGGAAGCAGAGTATACAGCCAGCAGCGTGGATAGCAGAGTATATGCAGGCAGCTCTGTTGGTAGCAGAGTATACAGCCGGCTGCGTGGGTAGCAGAGTATATACAGGCAGCTCCGTGGGTAGAAAAGTGTACAGCCAGCTGCGTGGGTAGTAGAGTATATACAGGCAGCTATGTGGGTAGCAGAGTATACAGGCTGCTGCGTGGGTAGCAGAGTCTATACAGGCGGCTCCGTGGGTAGCAGAGTATACAGCCAGCAGCGTGGATAGCAAAGTATATGCAGGCAGCTCTGTGGGTAGCAGAGTATACAGCCGGCTGCATGGGTAGCAGAGTATATACAGGTGTCTCTGTGGGTAGCAGAGTATACAGGCAGCTGCGTGTGTAGCAGAGTATATACAGGTAGCTCTGTGGGTAGCAGAGTATACAGTCAGCTGCATGGGTAGCAGAGTATATACAGGTAGTTCTGTGGGTAACAGCTTTGTGGGCGTGATGGCGACCTTAATGGGCGTCCCCGTGGGTGGAGAGGTGATGTGACTTAATGGCTGTCACCACCGACTTCTTCTATGAGAGCTGCGTACTTCCAGAGTGGAGGAAATAGGGGCGTGTACTTGCTGTGAGGTAAATTTCGTGAATGCGCATGCGCAGTGACGGATGGTTACTGCGCTTGTGCGGCTGTGAATGGCGTCACAACTATGCCTGATGTGACTGCGGCTCGTGGTGGCGCGCAAGCGCGCCACCGCTCGCGGGTCTGAGTCTGTGAATAGCGGCTCGCGAAGGCGCTGCGCTCCATCACTCGCAACGGTGCCACGGTGCATGCCGGAATAGCGGCACAACATTGGTGATTATATATATTATATAGACTAGCTGTGAGCCCGATTCTGAAGAATCGGGAGTCTAGAATCTGGAGAGAGAGAGGGAGAGGGAGAGGGAGAGAGGGAGAGATAGATAGATAGATAGATAGATAGATAGATAGATAGATACAGATAGATAGATAGATAGAAATAGATAGAGATAGATAGATAGATAAATAGATAGAGATAGATAGATAGATAAATAGATAGAGATAGATAGATAGAGATAGATAGATAGATAGATAGATAGATAAATAGATAGAGATAGATAGATAGATAAATAGATAGAGATAGATAGATAAATAGATAGAGATGGATAGATAGATAGATAAATAGATAGATACAAATAGATAGATAGATAGATAGAAATAGATACATAGATAGATAGATAGAAAGAAATAGATACATAGATAGATAGATATACATACATAGATAGATAGATAGATAGATAGATACAAATATATACATAGATAAAAATAGATAGATAGATAGATAGATAGATATAGATAGATATAGATAGATAGAAAAAAATAGATACATAGATAGATAGATAGAAATAGATAGATAGATAGATAGATTGATAGATAGAAAGAAATAGATACATAGATAGATAGCCGACGAAAGCCGGGGCTTCGCGGCCATTGCGAGCCGTTGCAGGGGCGCGAGCAATGGCCACGAAGCGGCCATTGCGAGTCTCCCGCCCCGGCGACGACCGACGGAAGCCGAGACTCGTGGCCGAAAATAGAACCAAGGGCCCGGCTATACTTCGCTTGAAACACCACTATTATTCTCTATGAAAAGTGAGGCGCTATTCTGATTGGTCGCTGTGTGCTGGCGGCAACCAATCAGAATAGCGCCTCACTTCCCATAGAGATATAATGGACGAATAATCGTCCATTATATCTCTATGGGAAGTGAGGCGCTATTCTGATTGGTCGCCGGCAGCACACAGCGACCAATCAGAAAGGCGCCTCACTTCCCATAGAGAATAATAGCGGTGTTTCAAGCAAAGTATAGCCGGGCCCTTGGTTCTATTTTTGGCCACGGGTCTCGGCTTTCGTCGGCTATCTATCTATGTATCTATTTCTTTCTATCTATCTATGTATCTATTTCTTTCTATCTATCTATCTATCTATCTATCTATCTATCTATCTATTTCTATCTATCTATGTATCTTTTTCTATCTATCTATCTATCTATCTATCTATCTATCTATCTATCTATCTCTATCTATGTATCTATTTCTATCTATCTATCCCTATCTATGTATCTATTTCTATCTATCTATCTATCTATCTATCTATTTCTATCTATCTATCTATTTCTATCTATCTATCTATTTCTATCTATCTATCTATCTATCTATCTATTTCTATCTATCTATTTCTATCTATCTATATATCTATCTCTATCTATCTATATCTATCTATTTCTATCTATCTATCTATTTCTATCTATCTATCTATTTTTATCTATCTATGTATTTATCTATGTATCTCTATCTATCTATCTATCTATCTATCTATCTATCTATCTATCTATTTCTATCTATCTGATAGATAGATAGATAGATAGATATAGATACATAGATAGATAGAAATAGATAGATAGAAATAGATGCATAGATAGATAGATAGATAGATAGATAGATAGATAGATAGATAGATAAATAGATAGAGATAGATAGATAGATAGATAGATAGATAGATAGATAGATAGATAGATAGAAATAGATAGATAGATAGATAGATAAATAGATAGAGATACATAGATAGATAGATAGATAGATAAATAGATAGAGATAGATAGATAGATAGATAGATAGATAGAAATAAATAGATAGATAGATAGATAGATAGATAGATAGATAGATAGAGATAGATAGATACATAGATAGATAGATAGATAGATAGATAGATAGATAGATAGAAAGATAGATAAATAGATAGAGATAGATAGTGTTGGGGACGCTTTTCCACTGACTTATATTTTCTATATATACTTTTATATTATATATTTTTATTAATGCTCTAGGTGAGAAACAATAAGTTTTTCCCTTAACCTAGCATCCAATAGATATATCTGTCTGCTGAAAAGAAGATACTGTTGTGTTGGGATGGATGAGAACTGAGAAGATAAGCTGTCCTTGGATACCTGTGTCAAGGAGTACCAGGAGAAACCTGAGATGTCCCACACACCAGGAGCCCAGAGATGACACCGTGTCAAGAAGAAGGATGGACTCAACAGAGAAGACAAAAGACTAATTATTACTAACAGAGATAGATGTATTAGCCTAACCCCACCTAACCCCCATCTAATCCCACCTTGTCCTGGCCAATTCACGTCTAGTCCCTAGAGTATAAAATGCTGTGTACACGGAAATAAAGTCAGTTGCTGTGACCATTGCCATTGCTTAATAAAGCAACGAACATATTATAAGTTTGAAGCAGATTCTCCGTCTGATTTACTCTTATCTGGTACCATATGTTCATAGTCTAATTTGGAGTGACTGGTGAAGGAGTGTATTGTCGCAACGACCCCGACAATAGATAGATAGATAGATAGATAGATAGATAGATACATAGATAGATAGATAGAAATAGATACATAGATAGATAGATAAATAGATAGATACAAATAGATAGATAGATAGATAGATAGATAGATAGATAGATAGATAGATAGAAAGAAAGAAATAGATACATAGATAGATAGCCGACGAAAGCCGAGACCAGTGGCCGAAAATAGAACCAAGGGCCCAGCTATAGTTCGCTTGAAACACCGCTATTATTCTCTATGGGAAGTGAGGCGCTAATCTGATTGGTCGCCGCCAGCACACAGCGACCAATCAGAATAGCGCCTCACTTCCCATAAAGAATAATAGCGGTGTTTCAAGCGAACTATAGCCGGGCCCTTGGTTCTATTTTCGGCCACGAGTCTCGGCTTTCGTCGGTCGTCGCCGGGGCGGGAGACTCGCAATCGCTTCGACTCGAGTCTCGAAGTTGAGTTGACTCGAGACTCGCAATCGCTTCGTGGCCATTGCGAGTCTCCCGCCCCGGTGACGACCGACGAAAGCCGAGACCCGTGGCCAAAAATAGAACCAAGAGCCCGGCTATACTTCGCTTGAAAAACCGCTATTATTCTCTATGGGAAGTGAGGCGCTATTCTGATTGGTCGCTGTGTGCTGGCGGCGACAAATCAGAATAGCGCCTCACTTCCCATAGAGATATAATGGACGAAAAATCGTCCATTCTATCTCTATGGGAAGTGAGGCGCTATTCTGATTGGTCGCTGTGTGCTGGCGGCGACCAATCAGAAAAGCGCCTCACTTCCCATAGAGATAGAATGGACGATTTTTCGTCCATTATATCTCTATGGGAAGTGAGGCGCTATTCTGATTGGTCGCCGGCAGCACACAGCGACCAATCAGAATAGCGCCTCACTTCTCATAGAGATAGAATGGACGACTTTTGGTTTCAAATTTACCGCTGAAAGTGAGGCGCGATTCTGATTGGTCGCCGGCAGCACACAGCGACCAATCAGAAAGGCGCCTCACTTCCCATAGAGAATAATAGCGGTGTTTCAAGCGAAGTATAGCCGGGCCCTTGGTTCTATTTTCGGCCACGGGTCTCGGCTTTCGTCGGCTATCTATCTATGTATCTATTTCTTTGTATCTATCTATCTATCTATCTATCTATCTCTCTATCTATCTATTTCTATCTATCTATCTATCTATCTATCTATCTCTATCTATGTATCTATTTTTATTTATCTATCTCTGTCTATCTATCTATTTCTATCTATATATCTATCTTTTTCTATGTATGTATTTCTATCTATCTATCTATCTATCTATTTCTATCTATCTATGTATTTATCTATGTATCTATATCTATCTATCTATCTATCTATCTATCTATCTATCTATTTCTATCTATCTGATAGATAGATAGATAGATAGATAGATATAGATAGATAGAAATAGATAGATAGATAGATAGATAGATAGAAATAGATGCATAGATACATAGATAGATAGATACATAGATAGATAGATAGATAGATAGATAGATAGATAGAGATAGATAGATAGATAGATAGATAGATAGATAGATAAATAGATAGAGATAGATAAATAGATAGATAGAGATAGATAAATAGATAGATACAAATAGATAAATAGATAGATAGATAGATAGATAGAAATAGATAGATAGATAGATAGATAGATAGATACAAATAGATACATAGATAGATAGACAGAAATAGATAGATAGATAGATAGATAGATACAAATAGATAGATAGATAGATAGATAGATAGATAGATAGATAGATTGATAGATAGAAATAGATAGATAGATAGATAGATAGAAATAGATGCATAGATAGATAGATAGATAGATAGATAGATAGATAGATAGATAGATAGATAGATATAGATACATAGATAGATAGATACATAGATAGATACATAGATAGATAGAGATAGATAAATAGATAGATAGAGATAGATAAATAGATAGATACAAATAGATAGATAGATAGATAGATAAAAATAGATACATAGATAGATAGATACAAATAGATACATAGATAGATAGATAGATAGATACAAATAGATACATAGATAGATAGATAGATAGAAAGAAATAGATACATAGAGAGATAGATTGATAGATAGAAATAGATACATAGATAGATAGATAGATAGATAGATAGATAGATAGATAGATACACGCAAAAAATGACAGCAGCACTCCAAACCAATCTTCAATAGCCTTTAATCGGCCTACAGGGCGACCCGCGACGTTTCAGCCACCACGTGGCTTTTGTCTAGCCAAAAGCCACGTGGTGGCTGAAACGTCGCGGGTCGCCCTGTAGGCCGATTAAAGGCTATTGAAGATTGGTTTGGAGTGCTGCTGTCATTTTTTGCGTGTATTTAACAATTAGTGGCTTGTTGGACAGATTTGCACCCGGGTTTTGGTGCTGCTCAAAAGTTTCAATTTGATAGATAGATAGATACAAATAGATAGATACAAATAGATACATAGATAGATAGATAGATAGATACAAATAGATACATAGATAGATAGAAAGAAATAGATACATAGATAGATTGAAATAGATAGATAGATAGATAGATAGATAGATAGATAAATAGATAGATAGAAATAGATGCATAGATAGATAGATAGATAGATAGATAGATAGATAGATAGATAGAAAGAAATAGATAGATAGCCGACGAAAGCCGAGACCCGTGGCCGAAAATAGAACCAAGGGCCCGGCTATAGTTCGCTTGAAACACCGCTATTATTCTCTATAGGAAGTGAGCGCTATTCTGATTAGTCGCCGGCAGCACACAGCGACCAATCAGAATAGCGCCTCACTTCCCATAGAGAATAATAGCGGTGTTTCAAGCGAACTATAGCTGGGCCCTTGGTTCTATTTTCGGCTTTCGTCGGTCATCGCCGGGGCGGGAGACTCGCAATCGCTTCGACTCGAGTCTCGAAGTTGAGTTGACTCGAGACTCGCAATCGCTTCGCGGCCATTGCGAGTCTCCCGCCCCGGCGACGACCGACGAAAGCCGAGACCCGTGGCCAAAAATAGAACCAAGAGCCCGGCTATACTTCGCTTGAAAAACCGCTATTATTCTCTATGGGAAGTGAGGCGCTATTCTGATTGGTTGCTGTGTGCTGGCGGCGACCAATCAGAATAGCGCCTCACTTCCCATAGAGATAGAATAGACGAAAAATCGTCCATTCTATCTCTATGGGAAGTGAGGCGCTATTCTGATTGGTCGCTGTGTGCTGGCGGCGACCAATCAGAATAGCGCCTCACTTCCCATAGAGATATAATGGACGAAAAATCGTCCATTCTATCTCTATGGGAAGTGAGGCGCTATTCTGATTGGTCGCTGTGTGCTGGCGGCGACCAATCAGAATAGCGCCTCACTTCCCATAGAGATAGAATGGACGATTTTTCGTCCATTATATCTCTATGGGAAGTGAGGCGCTATTCTGATTGGTCGCCGGCAGCACACAGCGACCAATCAGAATAGCGCCTCACTTCTCATAGAGATAGAATGGACGACTTTTGGTTTCAAATTTACCGCTGAAAGTGAGGCGCGATTCTGATTGGTCGCCGGCAGCACACAGCGACCAATCAGAAAGGCGCCTCACTTCCCATAGAGAATAATAGCGGTGTTTCAAGCGAAGTATAGCCGGGCCCTTGGTTCTATTTTCGGCCACGGGTCTCGGCTTTCGTCGGCTATCTATCTATGTATCTATTTCTTTGTATCTATCTATCTATCTATCTATCTATCTCTCTATCTATCTATTTCTATCTATCTATCTATCTATCTATCTATCTATCTATCTATCTATCTCTATCTATGTATCTATTTTTATTTATCTATCTCTGTCTATCTATCTATTTCTATCTATATATCTATCTATTTCTATGTATGTATTTCTATCTATCTATCTATCTATTTCTATCTATCTATCTATCTATCTATCTATCTATCTATTTCTATCTATCTATGTATTTATCTATGTATCTATATCTATCTATCTATCTATTTCTATCTATCTGATAGATAGAAAGATAGATAGATAGATATAGATAGATAGAAATAGATAGATAGATAGATAGATAGATAGATACATAGATAGATAGATAGATAGATAGATAGAGATAGATAGATAGATAGATAGATAGATAGATAAATAGATAGAGATAGATAAATAGATAGATAGAGATAGATAAATAGATAGATACAAATAGATAGATAGATAGATAGATAGATATAGATACATAGATAGATAGATAGATAGATAGATAGATAGATACAAATAGATACATAGATAGATAGATAGAAATAGATAGATAGATAGATAGATAGATAGATATAGATAGATAGATAGATAGATAGATAGAAATAGATAGATAGATAGAAATAGATGCATAGATAGATAGATAGATAGATAGATATAGATAGATAGATACGTAGATAGATACATAGATAGATAGAGATAGATAAATAGATAGATAGAGATAGATAAATAGATAGATACAAATAGATAGATAGATAGATAGATAGATAGATATAGATACATAGATAGATAGATACAAATAGATACATAGATAGATAGATAGATAGATAGATAGATAGATAGATAGATAGATATAGATACATAGATAGATAGATAGATACAAATAGATACATAGATAGATAGATAGATAGATAGATAGATAGATAGAAAGAAATAGATACATAGATAGATAGATACAAATAGATACATAGATAGATAGATAGATAGATAGATAGATATAGATACATAGATAGATAGATAGATAGATAGATACAAATAGATACATAGATAGATAGATAGATAAAAAGAAATAGATACATAGAGAGATAGATTGATAGATAGAAATAGATACATAGATAGATAGATAGATAGATAGATAGATAGATAAGAAACAAAAAATTCACTGCTGCACTCAATCTAACCAAAAGGTGTATGCTAATAAGCAAATGGTTTGAGAAAAAAATTAAAACATCCGTTTCTTTCTAAAAAACTCAATACTCACTTTTTTATTAAAAACCGGGGCTCTTGGTACACCCATTGGCCAATGTGTGCCTGCCCTCCGGCCACTTCTCGGCGGCCCCGGGGTCCGGAGGGTCCTGCACTGACATCCCTGCCAGATCCTTGTCCGTGGACTCCCTGGTCCTTCTGACCTCATCCTGATCCCTGAGCACCTGGGCTCGGTGGGGGTGCAATTAGATAGATAGATAGATACACGCAAAAATGACAGCAGCACTCCAAACCAATCTTCAATAGCCTTTAATCGGCCTACAGGGCGACCCGCGACGTTTCAGCCACCACGTGGCTTTTGTCTAGCCAAAAGCCACGTGGTGGCTGAAACGTCGCGGATCGCCCTGTAGGCCGATTAAAGGCTATTGAAGATTGGTTTGGAGTGCTGCTGTCATTTTTTGCATGTATTTAACAAGGAGTGGCTTGTTGGACAGATTTGCACCCGGGTTTTGGTGCTGCTCAAAAGTTTCAATTTGATAGATAGATAGATAGATAGATACAAATAGATAGATACAAATAGATACATAGATAGATAGATAGATAGATACAAATAGATACATAGATAGATAGAAAGAAATAGATACATAGATAGATTGAAATAGATAGATAGATAGATAGATAGATAGATAGATAGATAAATAGATAGATAGAAATAGATGCATAGATAGATAGATAGATAGATAGATAGATAGATAGAAAGAAATAGATACATAGATAGATAGCCGACGAAAGCCGAGACCCGTGGCCGAAAATAGAACCAAGGGCCCGGCTATAGTTCGCTTGAAACACCGCTATTATTCTCTATAGGAAGTGAGCGCTATTCTGATTGGTCGCCGGCAGCACACAGCGACCAATCAGAATAGCGCCTCACTTCCCATAGAGAATAATAGCGGTGTTTCAAGCGAACTATAGCCGGGCCCTTGGTTCTATTTTCGGCCACGGGTCTCGGCTTTCGTCGGTCGTCGCCGGGGCGGGAGACTCGCAATCGCTTCGACTCGAGTCTCGAAGTCGAGTCGACTCGAGACTCGCAATCGCTTCGCGGCCATTGCGAGTGTCCTGCCCCGGCGACGACCGACGAAAGCCGAGACCCGTGGCCGAAAATAGAACCAAGGGCCCGGCTATACTTCGCTTGAAAAACCGCTATTATTCTCTATGGGAAGTGAGGCGCTATTCTGATTGGTCGCTGTGTGCTGGCGGCGGCCAATCAGAATAGCGCCTCGCTTCCCATAGAGATAGAATGGACGAAAAATCGTCCATTCTATTTCTATGGGAAGTGAGGCGCTATTCTGATTGGTCGCTGTGTGCTGGCGGCGATCAATCAGAATAGCGCCTCACTTCCCATAGAGATATAATGGACGAAAAATCGTCCATTCTATCTCTATGGGAAGTGAGGCGCTATTCTGATTGGTCGCTGTGTGCTGCCGGCGACCAATCAGAATAGCGCCTCACTTCCCATAGAGATAGAATGGACGACTTTTGGTTTCAAATTTACCGCTGAAAGTGAGGCGCGATTCTGATTGGTCGCCGGCAGCACACAGCGACCAATCAGAATAGCGCCTCACTTGCCATAGAGATAGAATGGACGACTTTGAGTTTCAAATTTCGCGCTTAAGTGAGGCGCTATGCTGATTGTTCGGCGCAGCACACAGCGACCAATCAGCATAGCGCCTCACTTCCCATAGAGATACATTAGCGGTGTTTGGCCGAATTTATGGCCGGGCCCCTGGTTCGATTTTCGGCCACGGGGCTCGGCTGTGGTCGGTGGTTGGACGGGGCCGCTTTGCGGCCATTGCTCGCGCTCAGGCAATGGCTTGCAATGGCTGCGAGGCAGCCACATCCACGACGATGGAAGTAGCGCCGAAACTTACGGAAGTGAGCTACGGCAATTATATATTAGATTATCTTGTAGATTCTAGGGGTCTTTGAGCTCCAAATAAAGTTTGTTAGTTTTTGAAGCTTGTTTATCCAATTATCAGAGACAAGAAAGGGATTGATAAGAAAATATACGATTCGTCGAAAGGGAGGTGTGTTCGTCGAATGTTTGTCGAATGTTCGTCGAACACCCTCGAACACACTAAAACACTAGTGTGGTGGTTCATTTCAATTCCGCAATGTATATACATACATTGTAAAATCAAGGGTTCAAAATAAAAAAAATCGATACTCACCTCTCTAATCCATCCAGCGACGCTTGCAGCACTGCCTACCTGTCGGAGATGTGATCTCGACAGCGTTTCCCGGTTAAATGACGAGTTCTCGCAATAACTCGTCATGTGACCGGAAACCGCTGCCAAGATTATGATGTCACCGTAGGTCCTACAGGTCCTCACTAATAGTGAATAGTAGTGAGGACCTGCGGTCACATGACGAGTTTTCGCGAGAACTCGTCATGTGACTGGAAACCGCTGCTGGGATTATGACGTCACCGCAGGTCCTACAGGTCCTCACTACTATTCACTACTAGTGAGGGCCCGTAGGACCTGCGGTGACGTCATAATCTTGGCAGCGGTTTCCGGTCACATGATGAGTTATTGCGGGAACTCATCATTTCACCGGGAAACGCTGTCAGGATTACATCTCCGACAGGTAGACAGTGCTGGAAGCGTCGCTAGATGGATTAAAGAGGTGAGTATCGATTTTTTTTATTTTTAACCCTTGATTTTACTTCATTTCAGTTACGCAATGTATGTATACCTTGCGGAACTGAAATCGAACATGACCTCGAACTGCCAAATTTGAACCAAATTGTTCTAATTCGACGAATGACTCAAACATCGCCAAAAACAGCTCGGATTTGAGATTAGCGAACAATTCGATTCGAACACCACCCATCAGTAGAGAATCTCTGAATTTTCCCATGTAAATAGGATTTTTTTTATTATATCTCAAAGTTCCCTATTTAAGAAAAAACATAATATTTTTTATTTAAGGGAATTTATTCTAGAATAGGATACTTGGGAAAACATACAAATTAATTTTGTTACTTCTCGGATACTAATGGATCAGTGTTTTTATTGTATCATCGGCAATTAAACCAACTTTCTATAGTTTAACTTTTGTTGGTATACGTTTAATATTGCTATTCATTCTGATTAATCATACAACCATTGGCTAAATCAATGTAAACAAAATTGGGGACAGTGGCCAACCCTGACTTATACCATTGGAAAATGTAAAAACTTCAGATGGCATATTTGACTATAATGTTTGCTGTTAGTCGAGTATATAAGGCCTCTATCACTTAGAAAATCCACTAATCCTGATTTTCTTGAGTGTGGCAAAGGAGAAATGCCAATTATGGGGGCGCAACAGCCAATCAATGATGCTGTCACAGAGAGTGTGCATCTGTTATTGGCTGTTGGAGTCATCGCAGTGAATAAACATAAGGTTAATTATTGGACCCGGAAACAAGTGTGACTGTAGCCCGGAGACTGGAAAGTATAATTCTTCTGTTTTAATCCTCATTTTGCTTCCTTTAACAGCCCTCCTGCCCTTACTGCCATCATTTTACAACTGTAAAGTTCAGGTCCCCATAGATTTATATGGGATTCGGGGTCAAGTTTGTGTCAAGTCTGGTCCCAAACCAGGACTTTAAAAAAAGTGTAGCCGGATCCACCGAACCCGAACATCTACGGGTTCGCCCATCTCTGTTGGTGACATGTCACAAGCAAAACAAATATTTCACTAAACCAGTCAACACAGAAGTATGAAAATCAACTGTTGTCACCAAGATTATTTAATATGAATCTTATCAAGGATGACCTAATATTTAATATTAGCATGATCACAGTAATAATTTGTGGACATCAGTGGCGTTCAAAGTTAGAGAACAATGTATGATGGCTTTTTCAGACAGAATGCAATCTACATTGATCAACATTTAAAGGTTTTTGTGTAACGGGTACACCATGCCACTATAGTATTTTACAAAATAACCAAAGTATATCAACTTAAAACCTTTATTTTACACAAAATGTTATAGTTTAAGTAGAGATCAGGAATGACTGTAGCACAGAGAAATATTAAAACAAAATTTTCTGAAGGTTACAACAGTCACCAAACAGTTGGAAGTGTACAGGCCTTTGCTCTGAATGGCTAGGGTCACACATAAGCCCTGGATCCGTTATTGCCATCAGTTTTTTAACTTTATTTTTCTAAGTCCAAAAACTGATGCTAAAAACAGATCCTGGGATCAAGTGTGACTGCATTGTTAACTAAAGCTATTTGTTTTTTACTGGACCTAAAAAACACTGCAAGCAATGTTTTTGGGTGCAGTAAAATAACAGATCAGTTTTTTTTACCATGGGGACCTATAGAAAATGGATCCTTTTTTTGGTGCAGTAAAAAAAATGGATCCGTTTTTGCTAACATTTTTTGGCAATAAATGACAAAGTCCAAAATATGCATAGCTGCACAGGAGGCTCAAAAAACAGCCAAAAAATACGGATTTGTTATTGAAACCAGTGGAAAAAAACTAATTGGCATGTGTGACCCTAGCCTATGACTTCAGCACTTCTGCAGCCACAGGACATCATTACTCTCTTACACTGCTCTGGTGGGATTTCGGTCCACTCTTCATCCAGTCTCTTCCACAGTTCTGTGACTGTTGTGGGTTTCTTGGCCATAACTTTATCACTAAGGGCCACTTTACACACACCAACTTATCTGTCCAACTTCTGAATAACTCACTGGTTGCAGTGAAATCATGTTCACATTGCTCCATTTTGTGGCTGTGTACAAATGGTACCATGTGTCCATGATTTCACTGCAACCAGTAAGTTGTTCAGAAGTTGGACAGATAAGTTGGTGTGTGTAAAGTGGCCATAAGGATTTTCCAGAAGTTTTCTATTGGGTTTAGATCAGGACTCTTAGGGCTGCTTTACACACACAGATATCTGTGTCCAACTTCTGAACAGATCTCTGGTTGCAGTGAAATCATGGACACTTTGTTCCATTTTGTGGCTGTGTACAATGGAGCAATGTGTCCATGATTTCACTGCAACCAGAGATCTGTTCAGAAGTTGGTCACAGAAGTTGGTGTGTGTAAAGCGGCACTTAGCTGGCCATTTCATTGTTTCAATGTTTTCTTTTTCAAAGAACTGCTTTTCCCATTTTACTGTGTGACAGGTAGCATTGTCTTGCATACAGATTGCTTGCTGATTGAGTGCTGAATGCATGTAAGGACCACATGTTGTTGAAGGTGTTCTGATACACACTTGCATTCATTTTGCCATGTAGCTATATAAGACCCCTGCAGCAAAAAAAATTCCCTAAACCATGACACTTCCTCCAACACTTTTAACTGACTTCTTTACACACTTTGGGTTCAGTCTTTCCCCAGTTTGTTGATGAACATCATGTTTCTCATCAGACAAATAAATTAAACTTGCTTTCAGCGCTACAATGAACTATGGAATACTTCTCCTTTGTCCACACAACTTGCTCCTCACCAAATATGATTCTAAGCTTTTGAGTCTTTCTGCTAATGACAAGTTTGGTCACTATAGAGTGGGCTTTCAGTCCAAATGCTCTTAAACATCATGACACTGTATAGCAAGACATAGCCTTACCATGTTCAATGCTGATCTGGTAAGCTATTCCAGCTGCAGTGTTGAAACAATTACCCATGGAGATTCTCCACATTATCCTGTACTCTTTTGCATTTGTCTTTCAAGGGCAACCAGCCTTCTTTGGGGACTTGAAAGAGTTTGTGACGATGTAGAGATACCATATTCAGGAAATCACAGACTTGGAACGACCAAGGCGACCCCTTTGGCTTTCATCTGTACAACCTGCTGCCAAAGGGTTTCAGTCACTTTGGAACGGCACACCATTTTTACAAAGTGAATGCAGACTGCCAGTTAGGCTGCCAGTTAAATAAGGTTTGTCAGATAATTAAGGAAATTAGCACCTGGGGCCATATTAATACCAATAACTTGCAGGTTGCTGAAAGTGTTCTCTAATTGTGGTCAGTGTTTTTTTTAATTTATCTCAATACACCTTTATTCTGTGCATTAGCATATATTCAATTTATGAAATAATCTTAAAATACTGCTATTTTACTTATGTTACGTTATCTTCAAATAGGACAACACAATGATCTTGACATTAAGGAAATTGTGTGTTGTTCTCCAATTTTGATCGCCAGTGTATGTGTGATGTTACTATAACATTTCTTCCACATGCTCTGTTCAGTGTCCTATTCCACAAGCTAAAGGTGATCACCTGATGAAGGTGGACTTATCCGCTGAAACGCGTTGTGAGGAAGTGACCACTGACCAACTGATTCATTAACGAAAAGGTTCTGAAATCCTGCTTCTCCTGCCTATCCATAACTAAAGCACCCACTTAATCTGCTGAATCTCCAATTCCTTCTACAACCTAAAGTGAGAGAACCCGCAAAGATCAGCCTGCATTCTGACAGTCTCAACCTTCATGTGTGATGATTAGACATTCATTGACATAACGTGACTGTAGTTCTAGGTTTCCACCTCACAACTGATTGCTAGCAATAATAATAATAAATCTTTATTTATGTAGCGCCAACATATTCCACAGCCCTTTACAAACAGGTGGTTCATATGCGAAAAATATACAATACAATAAGTAATTACAGTAGAGAAAGAATACAGTACAATAATTGGATACAATTCAATAAGCATAGAATCAATGTAAAAAAATAGAATACAATAACTAAAGCAAAAAATAAAGGTGACCCTGCTCAAAAGAGCTTACAATCTACAACGAGATAGGGGTTACACAAAGTGCAGGGGCTTATAACACTGATGGTCCAGGCATCTTGAGGAAATAGGGGATAGAAATAAAGGTACATGAATGGTCACCAAACAATCTGTGTAGAGCTTTTGGGTTTGGTGGAGTTTATGAATGTGCTATATACATTACAAAAGACTTCTATTAGGGAGCATGATAGGCTGCCTTAAAAAGATCAATGATCAATTAAGTTAAAAGGGTTGTTTATTTAAGGGCGGCTTCAGACTGCGGCAGCGTCCGGTCCGGGGCTTTCAGGAGTGACAGGCTGGAGCGGAGTTTTTCTGCATAGAATCCTGTCGGGCTGCACGGAGCTGGATCGCGGTGGGTGGTAATTAGCTGCTATCCGGCTGCCAGCTCACCGGATGAATCCTGCAGAAGTGGGGAATTGTCTGCCGACTCCAAAACCGGTGCATGCACCGTTTTTGGAATCGGAAGAAAAACCCCACTTCTGCAGGATTCATCCGGCGAGCTGGCAGCCGGATAGCAGCTAATTACCACCCGCCGCAATCCAGCTCCGTGCAGCCCGATAGTCTCCTATGGAGCAAAACTCCGCTCCAGCCTGTCACTCCTGACAGCCCCGGACCGGACGCTGCCGCAGTGTGAGGGCACCCTAATATGTCAGCACGTGCTTATTATAAATCAAACTAAAATCCAAATATATATTTTTAGGGCATTTCAATATCTTGTTTTACCCTAATAATGTAAATGTAAAAAAGTCCAGTGAGTACTGTACCATTTAAATAGATTATTTTTTCCTAACACAGCATTTCATTCACAGATTTAGTTGTAATAGATTATAAAAACCAACATAATGAAATTCATTTAAAAATACTTCTACAATTGGAAAAATATGTTCCTAAATATGATAGTAAAAATTAAATACATTAGTCACTTCTCTTAAAGGCAGTCATAGTATCTGTTATTTAAGTGTATATATAGATGAGAGCATGCACTAATCTAAATTTAATCTGAATTGAACAATGGCAATTATGCAATCTCGTTCTATAATGTGAAAAAAGGAAATAGGTATAAAAGCAATTGGAAAATGTAACTACTTATGGTTACTGAGTTACCTATTAACAATTCTTATATGGAATGCTGGAAATAAATAGACACGCTTTCTAATCTGATTTCTCTATTTAAATTTAATGCATTTTATTATCTAGGCTTTAAGGGAAACAGCCCAGCATACACTTCAGAGCACTCATTAAATGTAGAGTTAAGCATATCGATCCGTGGTGTATCACATTTAAATCGAATTCCTTGAAATCGTCAGTCTCTAAAATTTTAACACTATGATTTAATTAAGAGGATCACCATAAAAAATGCCTAGCACCATTTAGCACCCTGCTGTCAACTCAAAAAGTGAGCTAGTGAAATCAAATATGGTCACGCGTTCTCTATAATATCTTGCAGCTATCATATAGTCTAGCTCAGTCAATTTGAGAGTCTTTCACAGCCAGTATAAATGAAGAGTGCTATTCTATGCTTTGACGGTGTATAGATAGTAAAAGACCTAATTTGGTTGTGGTTCACTAGTGTAAGAAGATACAATTATGGCATAACATAGTTCTACAGGTAAAAAAAGCCTTCTGCTAACCAAAGTCAGTAAGGAAGGGGAAGATAAAAGAGAATGATCACAGTAGAAACCAAAGAGTGAAATACACATCACATAAAGGTAGTCACCAGATCAGGTAACATATGTGGAGCATTTAGCAATTATAAAAGCCCAGGAAAATATAGAGGGCAAGAAGTGGACATTAGAACCTGTAGCAGGAAAGTAATGTGCAAAGGGAGGTGGGTTTATGTGGAGCCCACTGGGAAGGGGTACTCGGTGCCGGACCGAGGTACTGCTGGGGATGTCCTTGGTTCTCACAAGTAAAAGGGAATATATACAATGGATAATGTTTGTCGTGATGCCACCCACGGGTTGTGGTCAGTAATGGGACCACCGCTGCAGCGCAGCTCTGCCAGAAGGATGGAGGAATGGATGGGCTGAAGCTAGATGGATGAGCCTGCCGCGGGCCGGGCTGCTCCTGGCAGGGTAAAAGGTATGATGCACAGTTCTGTATACCTGGAATCAGACACGGACACTCAGGCAGGGTTCACCAGGTTTACTTTCAAGTTCTTCAAAGTCACACAAGTCACGGTACAGTTCTTAACACAGTTCACTGTTCAGTTAACTCCGGACACTCGAACACTCTGCAGCCAGGCTGTCACTCTGAGACCCCTCACTCCTTCTAATGTCCTTTCAGGCTGCTCTCTCCCTCTCTGTTCTCTCCGCGGGTAGCATGGCGGCAGCTCGTACCCTTGTGGATCCTCGTGCTTGCTGCCGTGCCTCCAACCCTGTTGTGGGAACTCCAACCTGTAATTAGAGCTCCCCGTCGGTTTGTCTGGGAAGCCGGTCTGGAACTTCAGTTCCGCTCTGAGCTGACACTCTGGTGTGTGCCGAGCCTGCAATAACCCAATCTTCCAATGTGTTACCAGGCTCCATCTAACCCATGTGATTCCAGCACGATTAGGGAAAACTACTCTGCCGGTAGTTGGTCCTGCCATACTTCTCGGACCCGGTGATACCGGTCCGGTCTCTTTCCTCACACTCCCTTGGGATGCCGGCTATGGACGAGCTTTCTCTCCATGGTTTCTATGACTCTGTGGATTCTGCGTGTCTAGGGAGCCCAATCCCACCGTGATGTTTCACTTTCTTTCTGGTGTCTTTACCTCTCGGCTCACTCTGGCCTACTGGTCTTTACTGGTCGGCACCCTTGGCCTACTAACTCCTTCCTCTTCTTTTCCTCTATTTGAACTCTCTGTCACCTGATCTACATTCTTCCCACCCACTTTCCTCTAAACCCACCACCCCTTGCCCGCCTAGAGTCCTGGGCTCCGGGTTGGGTGCCGCCTTTAGTGGGTGTGTGTGTTCGTGAGGGTGTTTGTTGCACAAACTTTCTATCTCCCTGCCTGGCTGCAGTTCCCTATGTGACCACCCTGGTCGCAGTGGCTCCACACTTACATGCACCCATTGTCAAAAAGACCCCCATGATACTTGATCCTGGATAAGACCCTTGTGATATCCTATCCAGAGAAAACTCAGAATGAACTAGACCATTGCTTCCTGTACAGATGTACGGTACTTAAATGGGGACTGAGTGCCGGGCTTCAGGGAATGGAGGTGGTCAGCACATCATGAGAAGAATTCCATGCATAGAATAGTGTGAAAATCCAGTGAACAGAGCAGAGGGAACATCCAAGTGATAGACACACACTCTTAAATACACACACACAAACACACAAACACACGCGCATACATAGACACATACATACACACAGTATAATATCCCCGCATGCACATACACACATGCACATACACACACATGCATACAGGCATGCACATACACACAAACACACACATACTCACAAATGCATATAAAACACAAGCAAGCACAGACATACAGACAAACATGCATACACAGGTACAGATACACACATGCACACATATACACACACATACATACACACAAACATGCATACGCTTTCACATACACACAAATATGCATACACACAGTATAATGTCTCTATACAAATGCAGATATGCCCATACATAAACATGCACACAAACACGCATACATGCACATGCAAACACACACACATACATACACATGTGCACACAAACACGTATTCACACAAACACGCATACAGACACAAACATGCATACACGCATGCACATACACACATACACATACATACATATGCATATGCACATACACACATGCATCAATTTATATGTCTGGCTCTACGGTTTAATGTGTTCGGTGCCAAGGGAAACCGTATCAATATAAAGAGAAAAAACCCTTGCACACGAAAAAATAGAGAAAAAGATTCTTTGATTTATTCCACTGGCATTTATTGAGAAAAAGATATAGAGCAAAAAATTGAGTTGGTATCACATCAATTTTTGATTGACGTTTCGGCAATAACTTATGCCTTATTCATAATCACTGTAACAACATAACATGCACAAGTAAATACAATTGAGTTTCACATTAATCTTTATGAACAACTCATCACAATAATATGCCCTTTATGGGCTAATACAAGATATACAACAAAAGTATATACAAAAGATTTTTTATATAATGAACAATCTAGCTTCTGACAACGACTCACTGCAGTTAATACAGAGCGATGGTCACTATACAGAACAAATGATAAATAATAGAATCAATACCTCCAAATGGTCGGATAAGATACTGCAACCCAATAATCAATATTAAATCTCAGGAATATCTGTTAATGAAAGTAACCACAGATTATTATCATCATCAGTGAACATGAGAAAATTGATCCTATAAATCTAATGAATATTGAAGTAAATCCTCCTTCATTTCATATAACTATCCAAAGATATATAATCTCTTCCAAAATACATAGCTTGTAATAACCAACCAGCGTGAATTTAAATTTTGTATTGTGATGGTCATAATCAAGTATGGGCCTTGTCTTAGGACCTCAAAAAGAATTATATATAGCTACGCACAAACCACATAATCTATTCAACATTAGTTATATTGACTATCCACACATCACACATGTACCATAACAGGTATTTATGTAGCTGTTATGGTACATGTGTGATGTGTGGATAGTCAATATAACTAATGTTGAATAGATTATGTGGTTTGTGCGTAGCTATATATAATTCTTTTTGAGGTCCTAAGACAAGGCCCATACTTGATTATGACCATCACAATACAAAATTTAAATTCACGCTGGTTGGTTATTACAAGCTATGTATTTTGGAAGAGATTATATATCTTTGGATAGTTATATGAAATGAAGGAGGATTTACTTCAATATTCATTAGATTTATAGGATCAATTTTCTCATGTTCACTGATGATGATAATAATCTGTGGTTACTTTCATTAACAGATATTCCTGAGATTTAATATTGATTATTGGGTTGCAGTACCTTATCCGACCATTTGGAGGTATTGATTCTATTATTTATCATTTGTTCTGTATAGTGACCATCGCTCTGTATTAACTGCAGTGAGTCGTTGTCAGAAGCTAGATTGTTCATTATATAAAAAATCTTTTGTATATACTTTTGTTGTATATCTTGTATTAGCCCATAAAGGGCATATTATTGTGATGAGTTGTTCATAAAGATTAATGTGAAACTCAATTGTATTTACTTGTGCATGTTATGTTGTTACAGTGATTATGAATAAGGCATAAGTTATTGCCGAAACGTCAATCAAAAATTGATGTGATACCAACTCAATTTTTTGCTCTATATCTTTTTCTCAATAAATGCCAGTGGAATAAATCAAAGAATCTTTTTCTCTATTTTTTCATACACACATGCCACACATACACATACATACATGCGCATATGCACATACACATTCACACCCACCCACATACATACGCATACATTCACACATACAAACGCACATACACACATGCGCATACACACAAGCACATACAGTACATGAGCATGCATGCACACATACATACATATGTGCATACATACACACACACATACACATATGCGCATACATAAAGACATACATGCACACATACGCATGCACATACTTGTACATACATACACACGCAGATGCCATCTTTGGACACTCAGGTATACAAAGATGGCGGCCACATGACACATGACACTGCTCCACTGCAAGATTACAGGATTATGTCAGAGGGGAACTTGGTGGGAGTTAATAAAGTGAATAACGAGGGGTATCTGTCTATTTTCTGTAGAATAAAACATTTCTCCTGTCTTTTTTCCTCTCTACTGAAAGTATTGCTAATAGCTGTCTGTCATACTGATGGCTGACATTAGCAATACAGCTTGATATCAGCTGCCAAAAAAAAAAAAGCTGACATCAACCCTATTATTATCCAGTCTGCCACCGCTACACGGCAGCTGTAAGACCAGGGTAACTACCAGTTTTGGCATCTCTCATGGAGGCATCAATTCTGGGGTGACTGCTGTCTGCAAATTTCAGCATAGGGGCACGCAACGTTTGGGAATCACCACGCTGAGAATACCAGCCCCCAGCTACCTGGGTTACATTGGTTGACAACAGAAAATACGGAGGAGCCCACACTATTTTTTTTTTGCTATTTATTTAAATAACTATAATATTTTAGGGCTTTCCTGTATTTTTTATAGCCAGTGAAGGCAAAACTAGGCAGTGGGGGTTGTCAGCCAGTAGATGCTTGGTTTACCTGCACTGACAAGAGAAAATACAGTGAAGCCCTTTTTTTTATCAGGAAATTAAATAGATTGCCAGATTGACACTTTTTGTGGGGAATGGGGGGAGTTTAATAATAAACAGGTTTTAACTAAAAATACATTTATTTTCATACTTTGAGCATGGTGGGGGAGCGGGGAAGAAACATACGAGAGAGACAGCCGCCAGCGTCAAAGAGCTGTCTCCATCGTCATGTCACTGATCTCCCCATGCAATATCATCGGGCCCACATCTAGTAAATAATAATAAAGGATTTGTCCACTATTCAAAGTGAAAGGAGAGGGCAACAGTAGCGTGAACACTGCTAAACTCGGCACTGACACCTTTATGGTACCTTTACACGCCGTTAACGAAGGTTAGAAACCACCGGGTGTCGCACGTGCACGCACGCGTTTCAACGGTTCCTAACGGTACCTGATACCGCAATTACACACCGCTACAAGGTGCTCCACAGTAGGTTTTTTCGATCCCTGGAAGTACCAATGGGTGCCGCAGGTAACCTTCTGTGGAGCACCTTCCCTGATTTACACGCTACCACAAGGGAATATGAGAGGACCTGGGGCAGCAGGGACAACACATAGGCATGACAGAGTTGTGGATTACGAGACGCTCGTACAGTGATTGGACAAAGCAATAACATCATGATGTGTAGTGACTGGTCATCTCGTTAAATATGCCGCCCTGTACAGGGACAGACAATGGGTACACAGTACTCCCCACCAATGATAGCTGATGGGGCATTGTATACATGACGCTGTAGCACGCCCCAGGTAACTCAAGTACCGTACCTGTGTCCCGATAACACGCCGCTACCATAGGGTTTATACCTGCTTGTTTTTGAGCAAGGCTGAAAGACAGGTGTCCACAGAAACAGGACGGTGCTACCTGAATTACACGCCACTACCTCGTGGTGTTTTGAAGGTAAAAGGTACAATTGTCTCCGACATCCGGTGGTTTCTAACCTTTGGTAGCGGCGTGTAAAGGTACCATTAAAGGTACCTTTACAAGCGGCAACTTTTCTAGGAATTTCACTCGCAACTTACTGGTTGCAGTGAAATCACGGACACATTGTTCTATCTTGTTGCTGTGTACAAATGGAACAATGTCTCCATGATTTCACTGCAACCAGTAAGTTGCCAGTGAAATTCCTAGAAATGTGGCTGCGTGTAAAGGTACCTTAAAAAGACACAGACATAAGAGGTGAAAATATAATATTTTCATTTTACAACAGGGAATATAGTATTTAGGAAGTGGTTTTACTAGTTGTGAACAACTCCTCTATTGAGATTTTATGCTGTTATTACAGTATTTCACAAACTAATGAATAAGCTGTCTTCCCTATCTTAGTTAAATCTTTGGATCGTTATTCCCTGACTGACTATTATTTCCAATGTGCTTCAACACTAGTGCAGTAGTACAACACAATCCAATTCAATCCTCTTTCTAAATTTGCTTTTAACTCTGACCTTCTATTGCTACTCTGAAAAGATGGTGCTGCTTTAAAAACTGATCATGATAGTGCCCTGATTGGCTGCGCAAGCCCATGTGATGTGATAGCTTGAGGGCATTATGGGGTAACATAACTCTGACAAAACTAGGATTGCCATTGACTTGCATTGGCCTCGTTACTGTGCAAGTAATCGCAGGGAAACTCGCACAGTAAGGAGTCCAGCTGTCTGCTCTGTGTCTGCTCTCAGCCAGCAGGCTGCCGCAGCTCCAGGGTCCTAGAGCCCGCCTGCTCTCCCTGTGCACAGAGATGATGTAGCAGAGCTGAGATTGTTCTCAAACTGCTCATTCCCTGTGCATAGACATCTATATCTATGCACAGGGGATGTAGCAGAGAGGACATCGCGTTTTGGACTACGTCGGACGGAAGAGGATTTTTTTTATTAAAGATGGAGTCCCTAATGGCTTTTTTTAAAAATTTCTCTGTGTTGTGTTTTTTTAACCCTTTATTGGAGATTTTTAGTGGCCGGGTCAAACCTGGCCTGACATTAGGAATCCCGGGTTTAATACCAGCTTGTATAACAAAGGTGGTATTAACCCCTTTATTATCCAGCGTGCCACCGCCACCAGGGCCGCTGGAAGAGTGGGGTTCAGCGCCAGAGGATGGTGCTTCAATGAACGCGCCATCTTCTGGGGCGGCTGCGGGCTGCAATTTGCAGCGGGGGGTGCCCAGCAGGCTTGGGCCTCCCTGCGCTGCGGATTCCAGCCCCCAGCTGCTTAGCTGTACCTGGCTAGACATAGAAATTGCGCGGAGCCCCACGCATTTTTTTTTTTATTATTTCATGAAATAATAAAAAAAAGGGCTCCCATATATTCTTGTGTCTGGCCAGGTACAAATAGGCACCTGGGGGTTGGGGGCAGCCCTTCGCTGCCTGCTGGATCTGGCTGGTTCCAGAAATACGGCGAAGCCCACGTCAAATTTTTTTCTGACAAATCCATAAAACAATGTAAACAAAAGGGACTGCATCTTTATTAACCCCTGGACCATGGGCGAGGGGTTAATAAAGATGCAGTCCCTTTTTTAGGATTGTTTCATTGATTTTTCAGAAAACAAATGACGTGGGCTTCGCCGTATTTCTGGAACCAGCCAGATCCAGCAGGCAGCGACGGGCTGCCCCCAACCCCCAGGTGCCTATTTGTACCTGGCCGGACACAAGAATATAGGCGAGCCCTCTTTTTTTATTATTTCATGAATTTCATGAAATAATAAAAAAAAAAAATGCGTGGGGCTCCGCGCAATTTCTATGTCTAGCCAAGTACAGCTAAGCAGCTGGGGGCTGGAATCTGCAGCACAGGGAGGCCCAAGCTTTCTGGGCACCCCCCACTGCAAATTGCAGCCCGCAGCCGCCCCAGAAGATGGCGCGTTCATTGAAGCGCCATCCTCTGGCGCTGAACCCCGCTCTTCCAGCGGCCCTGGTGGCAGTGGCACGCTGGGTAATAAAGGGGTTAATACCAGCTTTGTTATACAAGCTGGTATTAAGCCCGAGATTCTTAATGTCAGGCCAGGTTTGACCCGGCCACTAAGAATGTCCAATAAAGGGTTAAAAAAAACACAAGACAGAGAAAATTTTTTATTAGAAATAAAAAAAAAGCCATTAGGCTCCATCTTTAATTAAAAAAATCCTCTGCCGTCCGACGTAGTCCAAAACGCGATGTCCTCTCTGCTACATCCCCTGTGCATAGATATAGATGTCTATGCACAGGGAATGAGCAGACTGAGAACAATCTCAGCTCTGCTACATCAGGCAGCAGGCGGGCTCTAGGACCCTGGAGCTGCGGCAGCCTGCAGCACCCGAGGGCACAGAGCAGACAGCTGGACTTGTGCGAGTTTCCCTGCGATTACTTGCACAGTAAGGAGTCCAATGCAAGTCAATGGCAATCCTAGTTTTGTCAGAGTCTCTGACAAAACTAGGATTGCCATTGATTTGCATTGGACTCGTTACTGTGCGAGTAAACGCTGGGAAACTCGCAGAGTAGCGAGTCCTAGCAGATAGAGCCTGAAGCTTCCGAGACACATCTGCGATTTGTAAATCGCACATTACTCGCTATTACTCGCTTCCCCATTCATTAACAATGGACTCGCTAGACTCACAATGAGTAGCGAGTCGCGGGCTCGGACTCGCTAGAGTCAAGCGATTCCGAGTAATTTAGGACTCGCCCATCACTACAGTTCAGTTAAGTATGATGGTTGCCGAGCATGGACAGCCCGCTTCAAAACATCCCACAGATGTTCAATGATATTCAGGTCTGGGGACTGGGATGGCCATTCCAGAACATAGTAATTGTTCCTCTGCATGAATGCCTGAGTAGATTTGGAGCAGTGTTTTGGATCATTGTCTTGCTGAAAGATCCATCCCCGGCGTAACTTCAACTTTGACACTGATTCTCGAACATTATTCTCAAGAATCTGCTGATACTGAGTGGAATCCATGCGACCCTCAACTTTAACAAGATTCCTTGTGCCGTCATCGGCCACACAGCCCCAAAGCATGATGGACCCCAAATTTGACAGTGGGTAGCAAGTGTTTTTCTTGGAATGCTGTGTTTTTGTGGTTCCATACATAACGCCTTGTTGTATGACCAAACAACTCAATCTTTGTTTCATCAGTGCACAGGACCTTCTTCCAAAATGAAACTGGCTTGTCCAAATGCGCTTTTGCATACCTCAGGTGACTCTGTTTGTGGCGTGCATGCAGAAACGGTTTCTTTTGCATCACTCTCCCATACAGCTTCCCCTTGTACAGTGTGCGCAGTATTGTTGACCGATGCACAGTGACACCATCTGCAGCAAGATGAGGCTGCAGGTCTTTGGAGGTGGTCTGTGGATTGTTCTTGACTGTTCTCACCATTCTTCTTCTCTGCCTTTCTGATATTTTTGTTGGCCTGCCACTTCTGGCCTTTACAAGAACTGTCCCTGTGGTCTTCCATTTCCTTACTATGTACCTCACAGTGGAAACTAACAGGTTAAATCTCTGAGACACTTTTTGTATCCTTCCCCTGAACAACTATGTTGAACAATCTTTTTTTAAGATCATTTGAGAGCTGTTTTGAGGAGCCTATGATGCCACTCCTCAGAGAAGATGCAAATAGGAGAACAACTTGCAAGTGGACACCTGAAATAGCTTTTCTCATGATTGGATACACCGGGCTATGAAGTACAAAGCTCAATGAGGTCACCAAACCAATTTAGTGCTTCAGTAAGTCAGTAAAAAGTAGTTAGGAGTATTCAAATCACGAAAATCTGAAGGGTGCCCATACTTTTGCACCTGTCAAATTTTAAAATAATGCATATTTCACATTTTTGGTTAGTGCAATAAACCTCATTTCAATCCTGAAATATTACTGTGTCCATCAGTTATTACATATATCACACTGAAATAGCTGTTGCAAAAACCCACTTTAACAAAAAAAAATGAGTAAGAATTAAGAGGGGTGCCCAAACTTTTTCATATGACTGTATATCACTCAATCACACTGACCATGCACATCATAAATTCTTGTAAACATTTATGTGATTGGTTCTGTATGGGGACAAATAGGAAATGACCTTAGATGTTCAAGCAAAACATTATTTCAAGACTATGAATATGTTCGCTGCCTGAAACTTGGAGCTGCTATTACTCAATTGTATCATAATATTTAAGTAGATAGAGAAACCTTGGAGCTATTGCAAGAAATGTATATTATTATATTTAATTAGATGACTGAATGTGTAGAAAATAAAAAGCATTTTACTACAGTCATTATATTTACAACTTATTTTTTCTAGGTATACCTTTTTGGCTTATCATGTTATAAAATATCAATTTATGTAATACTCACCTTACCAATCCACACCTCCTCTGCTGCTCCTCTTCAGCCCCACCCCTACGCACTGTCACACAACCTCATCTCAATGAGCCTCTTCTCACTTGTCAAAGAAAGGTTTAAATGCTCTAGTAACACCTTTAGGCCACGTGCACACTTTGAGTATTTGGTGACTTAGCTAGCGCACCATCTCTAACTTGGAATTCAGTTTTTTTTCTGTTAAAAATATTGGAAAAAAAAAAAACAATTGTAATTCAACTCTAGCATGACAAATGCCAGCTACATCAGTTCACTGATCAATCATACTGGGCTGGCAATGCTGCTGACATCTCCCTGTCAATTGAATCCCTGTTATGAGACACACTAAAGTTTCCAGATTTTCTAAATAAACTCTTCTGTCTAGGGATGTGCTTTCAAACAAGGGTGACAATCTGTCTTTTTGGGGGGGCAATACTTACATATGGCGGATTTGTTAGAGAAATGCCAGTGACTAAAAATCAATTTTGGATATATGAATGGATACAGTATATATGAATGGTGCTTTACAGAAATGTCTGCAATTTATATGCAATATGTCAAAAATAGACTTTAGGCTATGTGACCACGAAGAATCTTTAGTGAGTTTTTGATGCTGTCTGTTTTTAAAGGGAATAGGATTTATAGGAATCTCATGCCCACTATGCTTATTTATTATTACTCAGCGTAAACTGACCATGTTTTGAGTGTATGAGAAGAATTTCCCCACAGACTTGTGGAAAATCTGCAGGTAAAAAATTAACAGGAATAAAGTCGCCTAATCACTTTTGCCGCAAGGTGAATGACGTAAAAAATAATTAAAGCCAAGTGTTTAACTGCTGTTAATTTATTCATTCTGCCTCCTGAAGATCACAGAAGAGCTTGGCTCGTATTTTTTCTGAGCTCTACGCTGAGCGATTACATCTTGGTTTACATGTAAATCTCTGAAAACATGATTAAGACAAAACATCCAATGGAAAATTCACTGTAAAAAGGCAGATTGAGACATTTTGAATTCTGGCCTGTGGTCCAGTAGTGTTAAACTTTTTAGCCATGCAGTAAAGTGAAATCAACAACAATTTTGTGCACCTTTTAAAAGAAGGAGTCCAAAGCAAGAAAAATCTCCAGCGAAGACAGACAGGGCAGATGAATTAAAAAACAGATACATTTTATTCTTCCATAACATTTGTGGTGGCTGAAAAAGATGGCCAGTTGTTGCTCTGTTTATTGGTAACCTAGGAGGGTTACATCGAGTGGGGAGCGGGTGGGAGAGGCTTAAAACAACAGCACCACTTCTACGGGTCTGTGCACAGACCAATAGAAGTGGAGCTCCCACGAAATGGTGCCCTCATCTCGAGCCTCCTCCAACCCCTCCCTGCTTGAGGTATCCCTCCTAGGTTACCAATAAACAGAGCAACAATCGGTGAGTGCTGTCTTTTTCATCTACCTCAAATGTTATAAAGATTCTTTAGCGACGAGCAACACCGGCCATTGGTGTCTACACAAGGTGTAAAGGCAGGACAGAGCTGTCCCAAAAAGGTTTGGATCCGCTATGGTGCCAGGCTCACTATCTTTTTAATTAACTTTATTCTTCCATTTAAAACATCTTCCAGTAGTTAATAGAATGACCCTAGCACTAGGAGAGATCCCACACATTTTGACTTCAAGAAGTCTTAATCATGGATCAATCCATGAATTCATTGAAAGATCTATTTGGCAATATGAAGTCACTTATGAGGAATTTATGCTGTACTAGCACCTCAGGGTCTCTGCTAATGTGACATTGTACCCTCATACTATTCCACCAAAATGTCCACTATAATATGGTGTTCCTTCCTTTCTCAGCTTTTCACAGTGTCTCAAAAGTAGATCCTGCTTACATTATTGATGCCTTCTGAAGAAATTACACAACAAACGGTGTGGTTCATATTTTACTTATTAGCCCTTAAAGTGAACCTGTCACCCCCCCCCCTAGGACTTAATACACAAAAGTGCCACCTTCAGCAGCATCAATGCTGCATTCTGTCAAGATGGCTATAATCCCTCTACCCACGTACACCTAAATAAACACTTTCCACAGTTTCCCACCCTGTATGTAAATGAATACTCACATGGTCCAAGGGGTCTTCTCATTGTGTCCAGACCTCACTCCTTTATGGTTTTCATCCGCCTCTTCTACGTACTCAGTGACTCCTCTTCTCTCCTCATAGCCTCCTCTTCGGTGCCTGAGATGACATATTGTGATAACCCCTCCCCTCCCTGTAGTCTTGCCCACTCCACATAGCCTTGTCCGTCCAGATTGTCCCACCCCTCCACCCATGGTGGGACTCTGTGGAGAATGTGAGGCTGTCAGGAGGGGTGGGGCTATGTGGAGAGGGTGAGGATACTAGAGGGGCAGTGCTATGATACATACATACACAAATACACATATAGGCACACTTACACTCAGCTTTATATATATAGACTAGCTGTAGAGCTGGTGTTGCATGGGCATAGGGCTCTGGCTATGTTTGTGTGAGTATGTATGTATGCCAACACATAGCCTCACCCCCTTCAAAGCTCAACTCCTTCAAGAATAAATATGGCTCTGCCCCCTCTGGGAAATTTTGTTTTAACTAAGAACAGTTAGTTAGTATGCCCAGGCAATACCAGGCTTTACAGCTAGTATACTATAATGCAACCTCCATATAATATAGTGCAGCCTCCATGGTCTTCCATATAATATAATGCATCCTCAATAGTCCTCGATATAATGTAATGCAGCCTCCATATATATTTGTGTATGTATGTATGTATAGCAACACATTGTACAGCCCCCTTCATAGCTCCACACCCTCCAGATAACTCCATGCCTTCATGCATGAATATGGCCCAAACCCTCTGGTTAGCCCCACCCCTTAAAGGGCAGGACAATGTCGAGGGATGGAGCTGTGAAGTGGATAGTGCTACATATAGACATACATAGGGAGCGTGGCTATGTGGGGGAGGCTATTAAGTGGGTGTGGCTAACTTGAGTGGGCTAGGCTATGTGGAGTGGGTGTGGCTACCATATACAGAAATGTATGTCATAGCATAGCCCCACCCCTCCCAGTAACTACCCCGTCATAGCCCCATCCCTCCACATGGTCCTTGGGCATGGCTACATGGAGGAGGTGGGTATATGTGGAGATGTAGGCTGCAAAGTGGGTGTGGCTATGTGGAGTGGGTGTGGCTATGCTCAGTGGGTGAAGCTAATGCCACATACACACACATACATACATACGTACACTCAGTTTTATATATTAGATTATGCTGACTAAATAGTAACATAGTTTTAAGGCAATCAGACTAGTTCCCTGGATCAACGCCCTGTCAAAGAATCTAGTATATATAACTGGTAATATTATAGTTTTCAAGAAAAGCATCTAGGCCCCTCTTAAATGTTAGTAGTGACTCACTCTTTACAACATCATACATCAGAGAGTTCCACAGTCTCACTGTTCCTATAGTAAAGAATCCACGTCTGTGATTATGATTTAATCTTCTTTCATCCAGACGTAGAGGATGCCCCCTTGTCCCTGTCTCAGGCCTAAGAGTAAAAAGATCATTAAAAAGGTCTCTGTACTGTCCCCTCATATAATTATACATTACTAGATGGTGGCCCGATTCTAACGCATCGGGTATTCTACAATACAGTACCTTGTAAACAGGAGTGAACTGCGTCACACTGACTGACAGCCTTGTAGACAGGAGCAAAGTTCATAACACTGACTGACAGCCTTATAGACAGGAGTGAAGTTCGTCACACTGACTGACAGACTTGTAGACAGGAGTGAAGTGCGTCACACTGACTGACAGCCTTGTAGACAGGAGTGAAGTGCGTCACACTGACTGACAGCCTTGTAGACAGGAGTGAAGTGCGTCACACTGACTGACAGCCTTGTAGACAGGAGTCAAGTGCGTCACACTGACTGACAGCCTTGTAGACAGGAGTGAAGTTCATCACACTCACTGACAGCCTTGTAGACAGGAGTGAAGGACGTCACACTGACTGACAGCCTTGTGTGCAGGAGTGCAGTTCGTCACACTGACTTACAGACCTTGTAGACAGGATTGAACTGCGTCACAGTAACCGACAGGCTTGTAAACAGGAGTGAACTGCGTCACACAAAGAGCGTCAGTTCAAATTGACCGCCAAAATACCAAGCTGCGCATCGCGTCTCTCATTGGTCGCCGTAGTGACCAATGAAAGACGCGGAATTCAAACCGCGCGCCAAGCCATACTTCTTCTCTGATTGGTTGCCGCAGCGACCAATCAGCGAAGCGGCACGGCTTGGCGGGATTTATGAATCCTGTGCCGCTGGTTCGTCGCTGCTGAGAGCGGCAACCAATCAGGGCGCGGGATTCAAAATTCCCGGCAAGCCGGCTTGGCGCGCGGTTTGAATTCCGCATCTCTCATTGGCCGCTACAGCGACCAATGAGAGACGCGGCGAGCAGCTTGGCGCGCAGCTTAAATTCCGCGTATCTGAATGTCTTTCAGCTTTCAGCACCGACCAATGTGCTCAGTATATTTCATATATGGCGCCATGGCGCGCGCCGCTATTCTGATTGGCCGCCGCGTTCAGCAGCGACCAATCAGAATAGCGGCACGCTATGGATCCATATTTGAAATACACTGAGCATATTGTATTTCAAATATGGCGCCATGGCGTGTGCCGCTATTCTAATTGGTCGCTGCTGAACGTGGCGGCCAATCAGAATTGCGGCACTCGCCATGGCGCCATATTTGAAATACACTGAGCACATTGCAGAAACAAAGTTTAGAAAAGTATGCTCAGTATTAAAAATCTGGAGCTGAAGATCACTACCTTGGCCGAGTGTGAGCTGCGTCTGTTCTGGACTGTCACTTCGCTTAAAACTTACGTGGCGTGTGCACGGGTGCTTCGTGGACTAAGAGTGGTCAAAAGCATGGCCACACAGAATCCAGATGCAGAATTTATCAAAAAATGGGAAAGTGCTCAGCATGAGGCCTCTATGAGATTCTTGTTGTTGGTGGTGGAACAGAATGTGGCGGAACATTCAAAAGTAACTACAGAGCTTATTACCCTGAGACAAGAGCTGCAGGGGAGGTATAGTCATGACAACTGGGTTAGTTTTCTTAAAAAATTGGATGAAAAGTTTGTCCCTATGTAAAATTATAATAAATCTATGAAAAGAGAAAAATTTTAACGTGACAAGCAGGACTAAGAGAATGGGCATGTATACAACTGGGGAAAATTCCCTGAAACGCCCCGTAAAAAGAAGAAGAAAACCGCGGAAAATCCTACAACGCCAAAGACACCCGAGGCTCCACTCACCCCAAAACTCCAAAGAGTCAGCAGAAGTCTAAATGGCACAACAAAAAAAAAATAAAAAGCCTAAACCTATTTCACCTTTGGAGGATGAACAAGATTCTGATACGCCTAAAAATAGCAAAGAAAGTGGCTCCGGAGGTGCTGCTCTCCCTTTAGGCGGAGGACACGTAGAGGAGGACAACGTAGATGCAGAGGAGGATATAGTGATTCCACACCGTACAAACGGAAACAGGTGTCTTGGCGGGACTGAGTGACTTGGACCTTAAAATCTATAATCTTTCCAATCGAGTTCTGTCCCCTGATATGATGTCAGTGTTGTAGAAGGGCCTGAGCTTTTGCGTGGCCGAATTTTTCGACTATGGCCGATTTGTTTAAATCTGTAAGGAAACTCCAATTATGTAAACACTTTGAGATCCAGAAGGATATCACTAAACCTGTCACTGATAATAGTCTAACTAAAAAAAATTTTTCAAGCACAGCAAGTATTGATCCTTTGGGATTCTTTCCAGGGGGTGGGTTGGGAACACAAACACAGGCAGATATTGCCATATTGCTGGGTTTAAATGGTAGCCAATCAGCCCCCAGACCTTTCTGGGGGGTGACAGGCCGGCTTTTACTGGAGGAGTAAAGTCTTCCTTTATGCCTCCGGTGTCCCAGAATAACAATCTAGAGCTATTCTCTGAACTGGTAGACTATGAATTTAACAGCCGGAGAAGAAAATGCACTTAAAGAAATGAGATAGTGGTCAGATATTGTTTTCCGTAAAGCGGACAAAGGTGGGAGCATTGTTATGTTTCAAAGATCGGCCTACCTGGAGGAAGCGAGGAGACAATTAGACCAGAGCGATACCTATGAGGTTCTGGCGGGAGATCCAACTTTGGTTCACCAAAAACAATTACTCTCTCTTTTGAGGAGATTTGTAGAGAAGAAAGTCTTGTCAATAAAAGAGGCTGAAAAGCTATACCCTGAATACCCGACCAGACCTCATTGGTATTTCCTCCCCAAAGTCCATAAAAACGAGCGTTCTCCTCCGGGCAGGCCGATTGTGTCTGCAGTGGGTTCTCTGTTGGAACCTCTCTCAAAGTTCCTTGACTGGTTCTTACACCCCTACCTTAAAGCGCTTCCCTCGTTGGTTAAAGACACGTTTGAGTTCACACAAACCGTGGACCAAATTATTTGGAAAGATGGCTTTAAGTTAACCTCTATTGATATTGAAAGTCTGTATACGAGGATTCCGCAATCACTGGCTGTTTCAGTAATAAGGAGGATTCTTGTTAACAACAAGGTTGACCAGGACGTGACATATTTTGTATGTGAGTCTCTGGCATTTATTCTCTCACATAAAGTGTTCAGTTTCCTCGACAGTTGGTATTGCCAGAAAGGAGGGGTGGCCATGGGTACGCCAGTTGTGTGTACCCTGGCCAACCTATTTCTGGCGGCATTTGAAGAGGAATACATTTATTCTCAGTGTAATCCTTACATAAAATACCTCAGGCACTATATCAGGTATGTTGATGACGTCCTAATTGTGTGGGAGGGCAGCACGGAGGGCTTCAGTGAGTTTGTTGCATTCTTGAATAATAATTCTTATAATATGGTATTCACTTCAGTTTTCGGGGATAATTCCCTCGAATTCCTGGACGTGAAGCTAGATTTAATTGGCATGTTTTAATGAGATCTGTATACAGGAAAACTACTGCAACAAACTCACTGTTGCATTACCGAAGTGCACATCCTGAACACACAAAGTTGGGCGTCCCCTTCAGTCAATTTTTGCGGTTTCGCCGCATTAATAACTCGACTGAGAATTTTGAATCACAAGCCGACGGTTTAGTACTTGACCTCTCACGCAGAGGTTATCCAGTTGGGGTACTGAGGAAAGCTAGAGAAAAAGCTCGCACTCATGTCCTTGGCAAGAGCCCTAGTACCTTAGACACTAACTCTGCTCTCAAATCAAAGCAGTTTTACTTCAATTTTAAACACGGCCCTATGTTTGGTAGAATAATGGCCCCCATCAAACAGCATTGGCACGTAGTAGAGACTGACAAGACCCTTGCTAAAATAGCCCCAGTATCTGTTGTCACTTACAGAAGATGTAAAAATTTGGGGGATATGTTAGTCCAAAAAGACTATCAGCAGTAGATAGTAGTAGGACCTGGTTGGGAGTGAATCGGCCAAAAGGCAATTTTAAGTGCGGTCATTGCAATTGGTGCTCTCAGCTTGCTACGAGAGGTGTTGTTGAACTTGGGGGCAGAGTGATTAAAATGAAATCTTTTTTTAATTGCCACATTAAGTGGGTGGTTTACGTCATTTGGTGTCTCTGCAAAAGGTTTTACGTGGGTAAGTCCATTAGGTCTATGTTTATTAGAGCAAGAGAACATTTTGGCTCCATTAAGAAAAATAAAGGGTCCCCAAGACTTAGTCAACATGCTGTCAATCATCATGGCGGGGACGCCAGCGTGTTGTGGTTCACTGGGATTGACAATTTACCCCCGTCAAAATCTGGGGGTGATCAGCACAAACGACAACTGCAGCTTGAGGCCAGGTGGATTCTGGACTTAAATGCCCAGGGTCCCCTAGGTCTCAATGATAAGCTTGATATGGCGTGTTTTTATGAAGTATTCTTTAGATCCCTTGCGACCTGTACTGGGATTGTTTTCGCACCCGGTTTGGTTCTGTGCAGATGTTCCTATGAATTTAGTCAACTATGTCTTACTTGAATATGTAAGTTTGTATACTATGTCGTTGTTTTTAACTTCCTTCTTTTGTGTCTTCCCCTAGGGAGTCTGCTGGTGGTTCGTCCAGATGGGCTTTATCCGGGTTACACGTTGGGCGTTCTCATGTGCGGGGCAGCAGGGTTGTTTTCCTCCCCATTATTGGAGTTCGAGGAATATAGGTATAATCAGCGTTAACAGGTAGTAATTATAAGTATGCCCCCTTCTAGGTTTTGGGTTTTTATTACTGTGATGGCCAGGTTACTAATAGGAGATTTTTAGATATAGTGGGATCCAGGTGTTTTTCTGGCTCCTGCCTGCATTACTCGATGCAAAGGGTTAATTGTATGCCCAGCCTTTTGTTCTTCCTGTACTGGCTTCTACACCTCCTAGAAACGCTTTGTTTGCTTTTCTCTGCTTTAATCATGCTGTGGGGACACGCTGAGCATGAACTCTGGAGGTCTGTTAGTACAGAGTGAGCCCAGCTCAGTCACATGTTTTGCCCACGTGACCCGGATGCTGCTGCTCCTAGACGCTGCCACCTGCAGCCGCACAGGGCTTTGTAAGTAATATGATGTTAAATCTGCTCTTTGTAATTCTCCATTTATTGTTGCATGATGTGAGTACGTTTTGTTTTAACAATCGCACTGCACTTTGTACGTGTTGTTTGGCCGGATATTGATGTCATGTAGGTGGTCCTACCCCTCCTATATTAGGTTGGGGCTGGCGAGAGCCTGAAACGGTGCCGTCGTCACCTCGGTACCCCCTCCCTGCACTTTGTTATGCAAACCCTGCAATAAAGGACACCGCTTTTTGAAGTCCCGTGAGTGCCGTGTTTTTTCTAAACTTTGTTTCTGGACTGTGTTCTTTGTCTTCCACTGGCACCTCGGGTGAATACTGGGTCTCCGGTCTGTATTTGCCTCCTAATTTGGAGTTCCTTGTTGGTGGTGCCCTCTTTCCTTCTATATAGCTTCCCACTGAGCACATTGTATTTCAAATTTGGCGCCATGCCGCGGCGACCAATGAGAGGAGCGGCATTCAAACCGCGCACGGCGCCGCTGATTGGTTGCTACTCTCAGCAGCGACCAATCAGCAGCGCAGGATTCATATTTCCCACCAAGCCGCGTGCAGTTTGAACGCCCGTGCCTCTCATTGAACGCCGCAGTGACCAATGAGAGGCACGGCATTCAAACCGCTACTTCGCTGATTGGTTGCCGCAGCAGCGACCAATCAGAAAAGTACCGCGGCTTGGTGCGCGGTTTGAATGCTGCGTGGGGCACTACCGCTGCCAGAAGCCAGGACATGATCGGCTAATGCCGGTCATCTCCTGGCTGGCTCGCCGCGGACCTCTGTGCAGCAGGTAGCTGCAGCTGACCCCGGTCATCTCCCGGCTGGCTCACGCGTACCTCTGCACATGAGCCGCGGTGCTAATTTTGAGCCTCAGACGGAAGTGGCTGCTAGACAATTATATATTAGATTATAAGATCACCCTAAGCCTTCGTTTCTCCAAACTAAATAACCCCAAGTTTAATAACCTGTCTTGGTATTGCAGACCCCTCAGTCCTAATGACTTTGGTCGCTCTTCTCTGGACCTGCTCTAGTTCAGGTATGTCTTTCATATGCACTGGAGACTAGAATTGTACACAGTATTCTAAGTGTGGTTAGCACTTGTAACTTGTATAGGGGTAAAATTATGTTCTCCTCATGACCATCTATGCCTTTTTTAATACATTGCATTATTTTATTTGCCTTTGCAGCAGCTGCCTGACACTGGGCACTAAATGTGAGTTTATCATCTACCCATACACCTAGGTCTTTTTCAGTGACAGTTTGTCCCAGTGTTTTACAATTAAGCACATAATTATACCTTTTATTTCCTCTGCCCAAGTGCATGACCTTATATTTATCCCCACTAAAGCTCATTTGCCATTTATCACTCCAAGCTTCTAGTTTACATAAATCCTCCTGTAATATAAAATTGTCCTCCTCTGTATTAATTACCCTGCAGAGTATAGTGTCATCTGCAAATATTGAGATTCTACTCTGTATGCCCCATACAAGGTCATAAATAAATATATTAAAAAGAAACGAGCCCAACACTGACCCCTGTGGTACCCCACTGTTAACTGTGACCCATTCTGAGTGTGTTCCATTAATAACCACCCTTTGTTTCCTATCACTAAGCCAGTTCTTAATCCACTTACACATATTTTCCCCTATCCCCATTGCTCTCATTCTATGTATCAACCTTTTGTGTGGCACCATATCAGAAGCTTTTGAAAAGTCCATATACACCACATCCACTGCATTTCTTTGGTCCAGTCCAGAACTTATCTCTTCATAGAAGCTTATCAAATTAGTTTGACAGGAATGGTCCCTTGTAAACCCATGTTGGTATTGGGTCATGAGGTTATTTTTCTTCAGATACTCTAGCATAGCATCTCTTAGAAAACCCTCTAGGATGTTACCAACAGTAGAGGTTAAGCTTACTGGCCTATAATTTCCAAGTTCACTTTTTGTCCCCTTTTTGAATATTGGCATCACATTTGCTAAGCACCAGTCCTGGTACAGACCCTGCTATTATGGAATATAATTAGGGATGAGCGAGTATGCTCTGCGCTACTCATTACTCGCACGAGTATCCCGGTACTCGGGATGCTCGGCGAGCACCGAGTACCGCCGAGATGCTCGGACTGCTCGGTAATAATATGCGATCTGACACACGTACACAGCTCCCTTCAGTGCACACAGTGAGCTGGCACCTCACAGAGAGCAGATTCATTGTTAGGATCCCTCTGGGGCCACAGCAAGGTGTTGTATGTTGCAGCGATTTCAAAAAGCCCCCCCTCCCGCCCTTTCCCAGCAATACTCGTTTTATAACCGGAAGTCTGTGGGCGGAGCCTGTCACTCATTGACTTACATTGGGCTCGGTGCTCGGCCGAGTACACGAGTATCTTGAGATGCTTGGCCAGAGCACCGAGCACCCGAGCATTTTAGTGCTCGCTCATCACTAAATATAATATATAGGAATTTTTATGGGTAAGTATTAATTTTTAAATATTGGCAGAAGTATGTTATCAATGCTTTAGTATTGTGATTTAAGATGATTCCATGATTGGTGTTTGTTTCTTTGTTATACTCAGTAACTTAGGGCGGTAATGTCAGAAGCACATTGAGTTATGTGTATCTACCAGCAAAGGAAAATTTTAACTTCATGATTCAGATTAAAGTTTAAAAGATTTTATACAGCTTGAGCTTTGCAATATATCTTCTTCTATTAACTGCAGGTCAGCGGTTCATTGGACAGAAGGATTGATCAAATAAATTGCTAATGTAAGCCATGGTGAGGCAATCGATTTTTTTAATTTCTCACTTTTGGACTGTTTTACCTATCAATTGGCTATCAATTTCTGAAAGCAGCTTGATAATTTGAGCCATACTATTTCTATGAACCTTTTAAAGATGCAGACATTGTTAATTTTTTTTCTTCGTCTTGTTCGAAGAGCTATGATTTTAATTTTAACATCAGCATAGTGTTATAAGATTTTGTGTTCTACTGGATACATTACAGTTTTGAATGACACCACTTATTTTACCATATAGTGTAGTAAAAGATGGGAAAAAACTTCACGTATAATGTAGTGAAATGGGAAATAAATGCAATTTTTCCATTAATTTTTTTTATTTTATTTTTTTAACAATGGTTAAACTCCAGTGAACAGAACAAGCAGTTATGATCAGATGTAACACAAGTTATCTTGTGCTTTGTATGAAGCAGGCTTGACTCCTGAGGCTGGTTTCAAACTGTCACTTTTTTTAATCTGGGAGGATGCAGGTAAAGCCTGCATCCCCCTGGATTTCCCTGGATCCCCTGCAAGTGCACCAACTGATGCACCCGTATGAGTTTTATCACTGATCTGGGTTGCTAGTGCGGGAGAGGACAGTTGCTTCCAGGTGCTTACTTTTTTACACCAGATCCAGGGACAAATGACTCGCTTAGGGGGCAGGAGAATTTTAAAAGTGGGATCTGGAGTTCCACACATCTATGTTAATAGAGCCCCTTTGGAAATCCACATGGAGTGCCCCTGATCTGAATTTACACAGGTTTTGTCACGGAGACCAAAACTGCAACGAAATGCAGTTTTGGTCTCATTAAAAAATCTGAAGACACCCGGATCAAAAGGAAATGGAAAAAATGGAGCAGAAAACTGATGCGGGTGCATCCTTTTTAGGCAGGAGAGCAGTACCAGCCTTATTTGGCTTCATGCAGCCCCTTGCAATCTTTAACAAAGATGTATGTTCTAGGTTGTTAAGGGGTTCATTTTTGAGTTTTTCACGTTTTAGTATTTTGAAAAAGGATGGGGCTTAATTGCAATATCAGAGAGATCTCTTAGGGCAGAGACACACTATGCGAGATGCATGCGAGCATCTTGCATGCATTTTTCATGACTTGTGTGGCACCCCTGCGGCTAGGCACCACAGGGTATTATTGCACTTTTGCACTTTATATTAAATTTGTTTTATTTTCCCTGTGAGTTGCTAGTTCAGGGTTAAACCTTATGGAGTCTGTTTCTACACCCACTTAGGACCACACCACTTATTATAGGAGGGGACGGTAATTTAGTAGGTCCCAGGAGAGTGGGGGTGGAGCCTAGGATAGAGGAGAAAGAGGAACAGTTAGTTTACCTCAGACGGTGCTGGGGAGGCAGACAGAGTGGTCAGGCCTGACAGCCCAGATGAGAGGAGGGTGCCCCATCTCTAAGTGGGGACCCAGGACAGAAGGCAACAGACCAGGACTGGTTGGAGCTGGCTGGTCACGTTGGGGAAGCATCGGCAGTGCGGGTAGCCATAACAGTCAGATGTTCATCTCTGGCTGCAGACTGACGAGCTGCAGGCCCATCACTAAAGTGGTAGCTGACAACACCACAAGGTACCTCACTCCTCATGACCACAATAGATCCAAGATTACAGGAGTAGCGGCCTGAGTACTGACGTCGGGGGAGTGACGGGTCTCCTCTTAAATCCGGGAAAGGACACCCGTGCCCCACCGTGGGAGATCAAGGAACTGGCGGGAGAGCTCTGCGAGGGTGGTAGAAGTTAATAAGAATAAGTTTAACCCAGAAAGCCACAGAAGGAAGAACATCTAGAGACTCCATAACGGGAAACTTGGAACTGGTGACAGACCCCAGGTAAACCAGACTGCCGGTACCCATTAAAATGGAGTAAAGTTGAATTGGACTCAGTTATCCTTATTGCGGTGCCCGAAGGGCTCAGCACCATCAGCAGCTCAGCAGAGAGGTAAGAACTGCAACTCCAACCACCACCACTACTCCCCTCAATCACATTTTCATCACCGCTGCCCTGAGGTAATAGCTCCACCTGTAGGGAGCTGTCCCACACTCTGCTGCACCCACCATCACCTCAGCGCCGGTACCATTTTACCGGGAACTACAGGTTGCGTCACAATCCCCTGTAAATACTTCCTTTTTCCTCCACCATCATCTACTCAAATGATAACCAAGGCACGGAACCGGGTAGCCATCCACACCGTGCCATTAAAGTCATCAGCCCATGGTGTCCGAGTACCCCTAGCCCTGGCCGCATCACTCACACAGCCTGACCACTGCCTCTCTGGAGAGGAATGTGGAGCTGATTGTGTTTCTCTGCAGCTCCACACACCCATCCTGAGAGCTGGTGGGAGTATTGGGTGAGCCATGTGAGCTGCATGAAAAAAATACATGAAAAAATATAACTATACATCATCAGTTGACTTAGCACCATACAATTTATTCTCTTGTCTCAGTCTCAGGGTACCGTTACACGTCGCAACATTGCATGCAATTTCACTGGCAATTTGCTGGTTGCAGTGAAATCATGGACACATTGTTCCATTTGTACACAGCAACAAAATAGAACAATGTGTCCATGATTTCACTGCAACCAGCAAATTGCCAGTGAAATTGCATGCAATGTTGCGAAATGTAATGGTCCCCTCAGAGTTTCTATTGAAGTTTATAGTAATCTCATATATAGACACAATAGGAAGCCAATTAATCTATCAGCATGAAAAAACAAAGTAAAAAGAGGAAACCAATTTATGACAAGGTAAAATACAATCTCCATGCAAATTTATTCTGAGTGAAATCAAATAGTGGCAATGGAGCTATGTGTTCTTTATAAAGTAGTCTGAGGTAAATATGGTACGTTTTCATCAGAATTCATACAGACTAGAACAAAAACTGGCATTTCTGAAAAAAAAAAAAAAAATCAAGTGTAACATTGCTGTCAATTTTTTCTTTAAATTCATGATAAGCAGTGGATGACAAAAAAATGAGAAAATCCTGTGAGTTGACAAATACCCTGCCATTTCAGTAATGACAGCCATCTTTTAAAATTAATGAGGATAAATCCTAAGCAAATACTTATGTGATTGAAGCTGTACAACTGCTAAAGTACGATAACTGAAGCAAATATTGAAAAAAATATTTAATTATGGTAGATATTAGTAACACAAAATGATTAAACCCTGTTCAAATTTTATGTATTTTCATACTTCATGTAATATATTTTTCATTATGATTTGGATGCATTTAATTTTGGTTATACAGATCTTTTAAAGCTATCTGTGTATGAATTAGAACTTTTACATAACCTTAAAGAGGACCTGTCACCAACCACACATGGTGATCTAATTACAGCACTGAATGCAGCATGTCTGCTGCATTCAGGCAAGGGGTCCCCCAGTCCTTGAGCCCCCCTGTACCCCGAGATAATACACTTTGAAAACTCACATAGTGGAGCCAAACAGGAGGTGGCTTGTGGCTGGAGCAAAAGGGCAGTTTCACACCCCCTGCATGTTTAACCCGCCCACCGCCACCTCCCTGATACCAATCATTGTCTCCCTCGCCTGCTGCATAGTACACAATTTTTCAGCATTTGTACGGCGTTTCTCCACTCCAGAATGAATGAAAAACACAGTAAAAAAAAGGCACATAAATAATGCACTGAAAATACGTAAAAAATGCAAATTTTTTCTGACAAGAGATGCAGATTTGGTGCAGACATTTCTGCAAAGCAGCAGTTTAGACAGCCGGAAGTTGCGGAATCTGAGCAGCTTAGGTGGTAGGCATGGTTTGGCATTTCACTGAGGAAATAAACATTAATTTTTAAATCTGGGGGGTGCAGAGGGGCCATGATGCATTATAGTGCATGGACTGCCTACCTACCATGCCCACTAACTAAACTGGTCATTGGAGGTCTAACCCCAAGACCCTTTCTTCTATTCCAATCAGCCCCATGACCACATGACTTAAATATTAACACCTGTTCGCTTGGCAGAAGAAACTGCCAAGCCACACCCACCAGCCCCAAACCACATCCATGGGCATTAATCATGCCTACAAGTTCTTCAGCCAACTTCCAGCCTCTCTTCTGCACGTATGCCTACGTACCTTTAAAGAGAACTTGTCAGATCATTCTACCCCCCTATGCTATCACTAACAAGTCCCACCTTGGTAGATGATCCCTAACATTCCTATGATGCGCCAGGCAGGAACGTCATGTTCGGCCCGGTGCATTGTGGGGGATGATCACATGTGTGGCCCGTCTCCGTCACATGCGCAGTGCGCATATTGAAGCCGAGCCATACAAGTCATAAGCCCCCACCATGCACAAGGTCGCATATGAAATCCTGGTTCAGCGCATCATAATAGCAGAGGAGGCAGGAATTTCAAAAAGAAATGGCACAGCACAAGGAATGAGGACACTCAGTGGGGAGTGCTAGGTGCCGGCGAAGGGGGAAGAAGGAAGCCCGCCTTTCTAATCTCCGGATGGAGACTGCATGTAAGTTCATGAAGTATTTTTTGAAGCTTTATAGGGCATGTTTAGCTCAGAGAGGGATGGTTACGGATCAGCTAGCAAGGTGCAGGTGTAGATAGTGATAGCAGAGGGGGTAGAACAAGCTGTCAGGTTCCCTTTAAGGTTATATGATCATTATGAGCTTTTAGGGTATGTGTACACAGTAATTTCTTTATGCATTTGTACAGCATTTTTGTTTAGTTTTTGTGTTCTGAATTCTGAAACTTATTTTTTCCTTGTAGTTTAGATGCAGATTGTGGTCAAAAAAAAAAAATGAGCATGTCAATTGTTTGCTGCTTTGTAGCCTTCCAAGCTCTTGACTATTGTAGAAAAAATGCATGGCAACATTCTGCATTAAAAACACACCAAAATGTGTTTTGTGATGGCTCGGACACACTCTCCTAGTTACATGCGAGTCTCTCGGACGAGACTTATGGCGGGTTTACACATTGCGATATCGTAGTCCAATTTCAATGAAAAGTCACGTGGTTCAATCGATTGGACCCGAGATCGTTCCTGCGTTGTATGGTGTGAACTTCCAATACGATGCAGGAACGATGTCAATGCGATATCGGGGATTGAATGAGCGTGCTATTCAATGCCCCGATATTGAAGGGAGATTGGAGTCGGATCGTGATGTGTAAACGCTCAACTACGATGCAATTTGAAACGTCACCCATTCACTCCCATGTTAAGTGTGCGATCCTGGGTTGGGGGGCGTAAACATCGCACGGACGTTGTATTCCGATATTGCAGCATGTAAACATCCAATGCGATGCGGGAGAAACGTGCACTAAATGCGCGCTCCCACGCCATTGAGTTGCGATATCGCAACGATATTGAAGCGTGTAAACCCACCATCAGAAGAGGCTTGCACAGTGACCCTGAACGGCCTCTCCATGTCTGGACGGGCGTGTGGAGCTGCCCAAAATCACAAGCATCTGACAGTCCTGTCCACACAGGGAGAGGCCATTCAGGGTCACTGCTCCAGCCTGTTCCGAGTCTCGTCCGTCAAACTCGGATGAGTGTGTCCAAGCCCTAATGCATTTTCCTTCCACGTGGCGCAGTTTTGCTGCAAAAAATTTCTGCATTAAATACTCAATGTCGGCACATACCTTTATTTTTTTTGGCATTGCACATTTTTGCTGCATCAGAAACACAACACTGTATAGCAAATTTAAAGGATTCATAGATATCTCATACCCACTGTTTTTTTATTGCGTAAATTGACCTACAGCGCATGTTTGAAATCCACGACATGTCAATTCATCTTGCAGGTACGCTGAATTTTCTATGCAGATTTTATCATAGACTTGTATTAAGGTACCGTTACATGGTACAACATTGCTTGCAACTTCCCTGGCAATTTTCTAAGTCAGTGAAATTGCAAGCAACATCGCAGTGCATCGTGCTGTGTAAGGGTGCCCTCACACTGCGGCACGATCCGGTCCGGGGCTGTGCGGGATGACCCTGACAGCGTGGACCCTGACAGCCAGACAAGTGTGCAGCGCACGCAGCTGCAGCCGCTGACAGGTCAGGACGACGGCGCCGCGGTCCTGACTTAGCATCGGGAACTGCGAGCGGCTACACACCGGACCGGAGGACATATTAGCTCTCCGGTTCTGTGTGATGATCCAGTCCGCGGCTTTCTGGGTCATCCCGGACAGCCCCAGACCGGATCGTGCCGCAGTGTAAAGGCACCCCAACAGCCCGATGGAACTGCAATAAGTTGCTGGTGCAACATCGCCAGGTTGGAGTGCATGCACTTAAACCTGGCAATGTTGCTCCAGCGATAAGGCTGGATCATGCCGTTTAACATCGCAATAGCGATGTTTCCGCGATCCAGCCTATACCGCAGCATTGGTGCGGATCACTCGCTGGGTTGTTCCTATCCACAGCGGGTGATGGCTCCGCCTGCATCGCTGCGGCGTCACCGGCCACATCTTGCCGTTTGACAACCAGCCTGCAATGTCGGAAGCAACCACGCTCCCGTGGAATTGCATCCGACATCGCAAGCAATGTTGTACCGTGTAACGGTACCTTTAGATGCGGAAATCCACAGGTAAAAAATACATCTGCATTTTTATTGCGTTTCCACTGTGGAAACACATGTAATCCACATATAACTATTTCAATAAAATGTTATCAAAGCCAAATACCAGGATGTCAAAAAATCAAAGCAGCTTCTTTTAAAACAACATCTCATGAAAGGGCAAAAAAACAAAATATCAAAAATGTGATAAAAACCCATGGAAATAAACACAATGAAAAAACGCACCTAACCTAATGTTTTAATCGGGGCAGAAATTGTGCAATATCAAAAACTCACCAAATAGCCATTACGTGAATGGTAGGTAAAAAAATTGATTGGTGCATATGCTCTTAATAATACGGCTGTTCATTGATTGCTCTGATCTCTTTTCTATCTCTAGTTTCCATTCGTCAGGAGGACTTCTATATGGAACCAATTGATCTTCTACAGTGTACATACTTATAGCCAATTGCTTGCTGATCTTGTACAGGACTTGGCCCTATTATGTTCTTTCTGATACCACAAGCTGTATGTTATCAGAAGTTAGGTCTCAAATAATGAAAACCACAGAGAGTGAGGTACCATGAGAACATGGTTTGGCTTTTTTCCATTTTTTTTTAACTTTCACAAAGTAGAAGAGATAGTGACATTTTTAAAATCTCCTTAAGCGGCCGTCACACGCTACGATAAATGGCTAGATATCGTTTAAGCGATCTGCGTTTTGATCGCTTAAGCGATATCGTTTTGGCATCGTTGCATGTAATCAAGCGAGCTCAGATCTAGCGATGAACGATTTAACGATATGCTTCATCGTGGTGTATAACACCACGATGAACGATCTCCCAGCGGCAGAGCCTATGCTGGGAGATGGTAACTATGGTACATGTCGGGTTACTAAGCGACGCGCGGCGCCTAGTAACCCGATGTGTACCATAGTAACCAGCGATCTCGCTGGTCCACATCGCTGGTGAGTCTGTCTGTGTGACATCTCACCAGCGATGTGAGCGATATTGTAAGCGATTGCGCGTGCACGTGATCGCTTACAATATCGCTAGCAAGATCGTAGCGTGTGACGGACGCTTTAAACAGATTTTTGTGAGTATAACATTTATGCTCCTGCAATGGATGCCCCATTTCTGCTATTATCTAAAGGTGGTGTTACACGCAAGGATATCCTGAACGATATCGTTGGAACATCACAGATTTGAGATTTTTCAAACGATATCATTTGTACATCCTTGCGTGTAAACGAACGTTATAGGATGAAAAGATCGTTAGACAGTTCATCCTAGATTTGAGAGCGTGACCTCAAATCTATCGTTCGTCGTCCAATTAAGCACTGAACGATGTGCCACATCTTTCAGTGTGAAGCCTTTTGAACGATATCGTCGTATAAGCAGTCATTTTTGTTTAAACATGTTAAAAAAGCAATTTATTGTAGTGATTTTACAAGTAAAAGCCGCTCCTGCAGCTGTGTGGTACATGTTGGCACACAGGTGCAGGAGCGGCTTTTACTTGTAAAATGAAGCCGGTGTTGGAGGAGTTAATAACATTGTGCCACATGGCCCCAGGGAGTGCCCACACTCCCTGGAGCCATGTAGTCAATGACATTTGCCCCGCAGGGGTTAAATCTTTTCAGGTAGCAGAAGTCGCACATTGTGGGCTCTGCTACTTCCATTCATATTACAGTGCGCCGTAAAAAATTGCTCAAATGCTTCCAGAATAGGGAGGTATGCGAGGTACTTAGACAAAATGGGTACAGTACCCATCCCTGTCCAGGGTGCTGATCGCTTAAGCATTCATAACTATGGGCCGTGCACCGGAGTTTCAATGTGCGCAGCCCATAGTTATTAATGCTGAGGAGATCAGCACGCTGGACAGGGACGGGTACTGTACGCATTTTGCCTAAGTACTTCGGAGACCTTCCTATTCATGAAGGAGGTTAGCAATTTTTCACGGCGCACTGTAACATTACAGTACCCGCCATTTTATGAATGGAAGTAGCAGAGCCGACAGTGTGCGGCGTCTGCTACCTGAATGATTTAACCCCTGCGGTTATAAGGTGATGGGCTACATGGCTCCAAGGAGTGTGGCCACACTCTTGGGCCATGTGGCACAATTTTATTAACCCCTTAATCTCCGGAATCATAGCCGCTTCTACAGCTCTGTGGCGACATGTACCACAGAGCTGCAGAAGCGGCTTTAACAAGTAATATTCCACACAAATTTAATAAATTAAAGTTTGAAAAGTAATTTTGCATACTATAATGTGCCAGTGCTGCTGTCACAGCGCTGGCACATTATTGTCACGGCATTGCTCAGCATCGGACGGACAAATCTCCCTCCGATACTGGCTCGATGCCAAAATGGATATCGTTACTGATATCCTTGTGTGTGACAACGCACGAACGATATATACATATCGTTCGTACGATGTCTGTCACGTGACTTTTGTAAGGATATCGTTCAGGATATCCTTGCGTGTAACACCCCTTAAGGCACACCATGCTATTCCTGGTTGATTTACTTAGTGCTAAATCTCATCACTCATTTTACATCAGATTGAAACTGCATATTTGAATAATTTACTTGTGAGCATCTGGGTTCCTGGAGAAGCTTTGAAGGCTTCAAGTAACTTTTAAGCTTAAATTGCTATGAATATATCTGCAGTTTCTGCACTTTCTTTGATTGGTGATCTGAGGAATGGGATTCACACTAGTCTGTGCCAATATTAAGCAGCTGTGTCAAATAAAACCATTCTGAATGTGCTTAATGTTGCGTAAGTTAGAAGCTCTTTCTTCAAAATCCCTTTTCCCTTCTGGTAGAATTTGGGATTAAAAACCAAGCAGCTGGGGCAATTTTTCAATGCATACTTACAAAACTATTTGTATTAACCCCTTAATGTCTGTTTTCATCTTACTGACAAAGTCAAATTTAGCAAATCTGACTTGTGTCACGTTATAAAATACCATATTTTTTACTTTATAACACGCACCTGATTATAAGACGGACCCAAATTGGTGAAGAAAACAGAAAAAAAATATTTTAATGTTAAATGGGGTCCGTCTTATAATGCCAGTGTCCGTCTTACAATCAGTATATATGTTTCTCATCCTGGTACAAAACCCCCCAAATCCTTGTATCCTTGTATATATATCCCTCATCCTGGCATATTATTATTATTATTATTTATTTATATAGCGCCATTAGGTTCCATGGCGCTTTACATGAGGATGAGGGAGACAAGAACAAGTACACTAAATCTAGGCGATCAGGACGTACAGGTACAGGAGGGGCAGGGACCCTGTCCACGAGGGCTCACAGTCTATGACCCTCATCCTGGTATACATGTCCCCATCCTGTATATATGCCCCCATCCTTGTATATATATCACTCCTCCTAATATATATGTTCCCATTAGAGATGAGCCACCACCCTAATGTTCAAATTCGATTCAATTTGGCGAATTTGAGATTTGTTTGTTGAATGTTCGACGAACAACGTAAATTCCATTGAAATCAATGCAGGCTACAGAAAACACATAGAAAACATCTTCAAAGGGCTCCAAAAGCTGCCAAACTACTCTCAATGGACAACAAACACCACAAAAAGTGACAACAATTCAAACACAGTCCAAATAGTCACAGGCTAAGTTGCTTACATTTTCTACATTAAGTAAAAAGAGGTGGAAGAGTGAAAGGACGATGAGACACAGGTATGGACATGTCACACCCTTTTTAAATCATGTAAAACATAGCAAGGGGACTCCAACAAGAATCCTTACTCCTTTCAAAGCACCTACAGCAAAATGGCATCAATTCTCCCAGACCCAAAATTGCTCAATGGCCCAGCCTGCATGCATGGCACAGGGTCTGGAGCAGGACTTTGCCTAGCATTTCATGGTTAAAGCTTGCTCAGCAACTAAACGTTTTGTAGAGTATTACAGTAAAAACTACAGAGGTAGGTCAGTGACCTGAATAGGCCTAGTGGGCCGGATCCCCTCGAAGCTCATGCAAACGCTCCCGTCAATGTTATGCCCCTCCACACACAGGTGGGACCACCATTACTTTTGTGGAGTACTACAGAAAAAACAGAGAGGTAGGTCAGAGATCTGTTTAGGCCTAGAAGGCTACATGAAGTCAAAGCTTGTGCAAGCGTTCCCATAAAAGTCATGCCCCGCCACACACAGGTGGGACCACCATTAGTTTTGTGGAGTACTATAGAAAAAACAGAGAGATACGTCAGAGACCTGTTTGTGCCTAGTAGGCCGGATAAAGTCAAAGGGAACCTGTCACTGAATATTAGATATGATCCGCCACCCTAGTGTTTAAAATCGATTCGGTTTGTCGAATTGGGGGTTTGTTTGTTGAATGTTCGTCAAACACCGTCGAATATTATTGAAAACAATGGCAGGAAAAACAAACACATACTAACACATAGAAAACACATGAAAACAACTTCTAAGGTGTCCAAAAGGTGACAAACGTCTCAGAAGATACAACAAACACATAGAAAAATGACAAGTACATATAAAAACGTGAAAAGAAAAAAGATGGACGAGTAAAACGAGGAGGAGACACAGATATAGGCATGTCATGCCCTTCGAAAATCCAATTTTACTCCAGTATTTGTAAGGCATCATGCAGACGATGAGTATTGCTTGATTTTTACATCTGTATCTGTAAGGCCATGTTCAGACGATGAGTATTACTTGATTTTTACTTCAGGTATCTGTATGGCCTTGTGCAGACGATGAGTATTGCTTGATGTTTACTTCAGTATGTGTAATGCCACGTTCAGACGATGAGTATTTTGTGATGTTTTTCCTCACTATCTGTAAGGCCTTGTGAAGATGATGAGTATTGTGTCACATTTAGGGGACTAAAAGAATATTCTCCCTTTTTTCAAAAAATTTGGGCACAGACACCACTTAAGTGGCATCAATTGCACCACAGTTGCAAACTTTAAATGGTTACTTTTAGGCAAAAATCCACAAGGCTTTAGTCTCCCCAGGATGACACAGGGGTAGAAAAGTCCTTGCGGATCCATGCCTTGTTCATCTTTATGAATGTTAGTCTGTCCACATTCTGGGTGGACAGACGCGTACGCCTTACTGTCAGCACACCACCAGTGGCGCTGAAGACACGTTCTGAGAGAACACTGGCTGCGGGGCACGACAAGATCTCCAAGGCGTGAGTGGTGAGCTCAGGCCATTTTTCCAGTCTGGAAGCCCAAAATGAGCAAGGCTCCAGTTCCCCAGTCATTGCATCGATGTTAAGTTGGAGATACTCGTGTACCATCCGCTCCAGGCGTTGACTATGGCTAGGGTCACACTTAAATCTGGAATTGCGTTCACCACATCCAGATCCGAATGCGGTGAATGCAATTGTCTTCTGACATTCAGCAATCGAATCGTCTGAAGCCGAATCGTAACGGATTGCTCAGGATGTGTAATCCTGAGCAATCCAGTTACCGGATAGTTTGCTCATCCCTGCTGCCACAGGGATGAGCAAACTGTTCTGTGTTTTGTTAATCTGTAAATTTGCTTAATAAATGTTTGTATAATGTCTCTAGGGGTGCCCACTCCCCCGTATAAGCATTGTGTGCTCAGCTGTCTGAGGTCCTGAAGCCTTATAGAGTAGATTTTGATCTATGGCAGGTGTGCTGCCCATAGATCTTACTGTAAGTGGCTTCAGGACCTCAGGCAGCGGCGCACATGCTATAGCCAATAGCTATAGTATGCACGCTGCTCTGAGGAGCCCGGCGCTTTCATTCTTATAACTGTACAGCAGCTGTCAGGAGGCAGTTGCTGTACAGAGGTGATTATACCATTATATGCCCACCTGAGTGGGTGTAAGGTCTCTAGGGGGAGTGGGCACCCCGTAGAGACATTATACAAACATTTATTAATAAAAGAAATAGTTTGAACAATCACAGAACACTTTGCTTATCCCGGCGGCAGCCAGGATAAGGAAAGTATATGCGGGAACCACATTGCTCAGGATTACACATCCTGAGCAATCCGATTCCCGCATTGCAGATGTTAAAACCGCTCCGAAAACTGCAGCCTGCATGATTTTTCATGCAGGCTGCAGAGCCGGAGACGGAAACTGGATTGCTTGTGAAGCAATCCGGTTTTTAGCATAGGCTCCTATGAGGAGCGTTTCCTGATCCGGTTTTGAGCTTTTTGAAAGCTCAAAACTGGATCAGGTTTTAAAAAAAAAAAAAATGATGTGTGACCCTAGCCTATGTGTCAGACTTCTTGTGTCTTCAGGCCATGAAAATGATTGGTCTGAAAAAATCTTGAAACAAGGCCACAAAATTGCTGGTACCACCACCCGATACGGGGTTAATGGTACAGTGTGAGTGATGATGATGCGACAGTCCCACGGTTGACAAGTTGGAACTGTGAGATTCACTCTGTCTACTACTACCACTGGTGGTTTGTGGAAAAATCTGAGATTATGTATCAGCTTCTGCTGATAGTCCTGCAAGCGTGAGTCCCTTTGTATGGCAGGAATTATTTCAGCAAATTTGCTCTTGTATATCGGGGATCTAATAGTGTGGCAACCCAATAGTCTGCATTACTCCTAATTCTCACAATCCGAGGGTCATGTTACAGGTAGTGCAGCAAGAAGGCGCTCGTGTCTTGCGCACCCAGGAGGACCAAGTCCTTGTTGTGTTGGTGGTGGGGAGGTGAGAATGATGCTTCCTTCTTCTGCCCTCTCCCCCAAACTTCGCACAACAGAAATGTCATCAAGGTCTCCCTCATCTGCTGACTCTTCAATGCCCATCGCCAGTTCATCCTCCATTTCTTCCTGGGCTCCTGGACCTTCCTGGAGAGGTTGATTGCTAACATGCGCCCTCGTGAATGCCTCTCCACCACCCTCCCATGCCTGCCGTCTTGGTGCTGCTGACTGTGAGGATCTTGCAGATGTTGTCATCCCTTCCGCATAGGATTCCTCCTGTACTTCCTCAACCTCCTCATGTCCCACCACCTGACTCCGAATATTGTTTAGAGTGTGCTCCAGCATGTAGAGGAATAGAATAGTCATGCTGATAATGGCATCGTCAGCACTAAAATCTTCTCGCCATCTCAAAACTGTGCAGAAGGGTGCATAGGTCCTTGATCTGAGACCACTCCTGCAGTGTGATCTGCCCCACCTCTGGATCTCGTTGGCCAAGGCTATAGGTCATAACGTATTGCACCAGGGCTCGGCGGTGCTGCCAAATTCGCTGCAAATGTGCAGAGTAGAATTCCAGTGTGTCAGCACATCGCATTTCAGCCGGTGAACGGGCAAGCTGAAAGACTCCTGGAGCTAAGCGAGTCATTGAGCTGCGGGATGCGAATGCCGGAAGTGAGCACACAGCGACCGTGCCCTCAGCAGAAGACCATCTAGGCCGGAATAGTGTGTCAAAAATTGCTGGACAACCAGATTCAACACGTGAGCCATATAAGACACGTGTGTGATATTGCCCCGGCGAAGGGCCACACTCAGGTTTGCTGCATTGTAGCACACGGCCTTCCCTGGCTGCAGGTTGAGTGGAGACAACCATTGCTGAAACTCGGTTGCCAGAGCTGACCACAACTCCTCAGCTGTGTGACTCACATTTCTAGGCATTTCAAGGTAAAGACCGCCTGATGGCGTTGACCCTGTTGCCAGCATAGTAGGAAGGTGTGCAGGATTCCTTCTGTGCAGTTACAACACGGGTGGAATTACAGACAGGCTTTGGGCGGAGGTGAGGACCGAGACAAGGTTGGGGAGGCAGAAACAGTGGAGGAACTTCTACCTACAAAGGATGGACGCACAACTCATGGGGACGGCAAGACTTGGACAGCAGACCCTTCTCCAGCTCTCACCATAGTTAACCAATGCCCAGTCAGCGACATGTAACGCCCCTGTCCTTGCTTACTGGTCCAAACGTCTGTGGTGAAATGCACCCTGTCACACACAGAGTTTCTCAAGGAAGCAGTGATGTTGTCTGCGACATGCTGGTGTAGCGCAGGCACACCTTTCTTGGAGCAGTAGTGCACTGGCATCTGGTACTGGGGCACTGTGACAGACATAAGGTCTCAAAAATCCTCTATGTCCACCAGGCGGAAAGGCAGCATTTCTGAAGCCAACAGCTTGCAGATGGTGACATTCAAGCGCTTAGCTTTCTCATGGCTAGAGGAAATGGCCTTTTACTTGTCCACATCTGAGGGACGGAGGGCGGGCTGTTGTGCTGAGACACAGATGAGTATAGTGTCCCCGGCAAACTGCTTGCCTGGGAGGGAGGTGCAGGTGAAGATGTAATGTTGCCTTAATCGAAAGGTGGTGCTCTCGATATCTGAGAGAGCTCAACACTAGCAGCATTGTCCACTTTAAAACCAAGTGACGACCTGCCAATCACACTACCTGTTGCGGGTAAAGAGGTGGAAGGTGTATGTCCAAAAGCATGTGTGACAGCTGTCTTCACAGTCACAGACGATGAAGAGCACACGGATCCACTTGATGGGGCAGACGGTGGTAGGCCCGCCCCGCTAGCCTGCATTCTAGCACAGTGAGCTTCCCACTGCGACTTGTGCTTCATGTCCATTTGGCGGTTCATACATGAAGTACTCCAGCTAGTGAGTTTTTGGCCTCTACTCAGAGATTGGTGACAAATGTTGCAGATGACATGAGTTGGGACATCCTTGGCGACGTCAAAAAAGGCCCAGGCTAGGCAAGGCTTAGAGCCCATGCGACCTGCAGAGCCAGCACGACTTCCGCTCAGAGGCAGAGTTGTGGCTGCGTATACAGTTGTTGGCGTGCTTCCAGTGCTCCTTCTATGTCCAGGAAGGCGCAACCTAACCTCGTCATGAGTAGCATCCTCTTGCACCTCCTGTGCTGACCTCATCCACTGGCTGACTGTGGGTTGACAGTAAGTGGGATCTCCAACCTCATCATCATCCTCTGTGTTCTCACACCCCCTCATCCTCAGAGACAACCTCTTCCTGCCTTGACCGATAACTTAATTTGTCAATCAAATCCGGTATCTGAGTCTCATCAGCATCATCCTCCTGGTGTCCACCAACAGTATGTACTGTTAGGGAATGAGGGTCTTCATAAAGGTCAGAAGCTTCTTCATCTGGGCCTGGGTCAGACTCAGAAAGGTTCTGGGCATCAGGGCAGATCATGAACTCATCCGGACTCACTGCAGCTTTGCACCAGACCTCTGATTCCCAGGCTATTGTGTGACTGAACAGCTCTGCAGACTCAAACATGTCTGTTATCCCAGACTCAGTAGGGTGGCTGGACACTTGGGAGCTTGGAGGAATCAAGTGTGATTGGTCTGACACCTCAGATGACTGGAGGGTTTGTGATGCAGAAGTTGAGGTGGAGGAGAGGCCACTTGATGGAGCACTTGAGATCCATTCAAGCACCTGCTGTTTTTGTGCCTCACTTACAAGTGGTATCGATGGTCATGTCCGTAAGAAAGGGATCATATCCGATTGGCCACGTAAAGAAGTAGACATCTTACTTTGGCTGGAATATTATCTATCTTCAGCAGATGTTAATGTAGCTTTAGTATCAACCCTACGGACACAAACTTTTTTCCCTTTCCACCATGCCTACTTCCATTTCCACCAGCAGCAGGTCTTTTGCCACTCATTTTGTAAGTGAAAAATTTGGGAGCAGTACAGTTGTTTTGCAAAAAAAAGGTGAATGTCAATCAAGCAGAGGTGACTGAACCAACACTGCTACTAGGCCCAAAGTGAGACCTGGGCAAGGTGCAGTTAAAAATTAGTAGGAAGTACACTGGCGGTGTAGTAGACTGTATTACAAGTGGCCTACACTAATAGTTTTTGTCACGCTACGACTTGACCACAACTGAGATGTGGCCTAGGTGCAGTTAAAAATTAGTAAGGAAGTACACTGGCGGTGTAGCTTTTCACAAGTGGGCTATACTACTGTGTAAATCACACTGCTACTACTCCAAACAAATTGCTGAGAATAGCAGCAGCAAAAAAATGCCTAACTAAGACAGGTGGTGTAACTTTCTTAACAGCTGTGCTACACTACCTGCCCTAAAGGACTCCCAGAGCTAGATGGCCAGATGCTGTGATTTGTACACTGGCACACACCTGCTGACAAAAGCTAATAGGGACTCCTCTAACCTAGCCCAAGGGGCTGTAATTAAAACTAGCCCCTGCTTCTATGGAGTAGATCTGAAAAAGCGCTGTTACAGACCTAGTCCCTAGTCCCTACTCCCTACTCCTATGATGCAGCTCTTACAAGAGCTGATTCTGCTAACATTCGCCCCCCCCCCCCACCACAGCCCCTAGTCCCTAACCCTATCTATAGAACTATGTATTAGCTCTGTAGCTGAATGGGATAGTAGAATTCTGAGTTCTGACTGTATGGCGCCCACAGCAGCAGCGGTGCCATCTGACACACAGCTACAGCAATGAGCAAATGGTGGCGATGAAGAAAATGGCCAGGTCTTATAGGGCAAGAACATGTGACATACACAGCCAATGATGCCGGACCTTGCTTGTGAAAAACATGCCCTTTACTGTGTTTCACTGTGATTGGCTCAAAGCCTGCACTGCCCCACTCTACATGCAGTCTGGACAAAAAAAAAAAGAGCTCCATCACTTCAGCAGCACTGATCTGAAAATGGATATTAAGATTTAAGATCAGAATTAGTATGAAAAGCCAGGTATGTTTTTGGTGACCGAAGCATTATCGAACATAACCTCGAACTGCCCAATTTAAAGCTAATTGTTCTAATTCGGCGAATGACTCGAACAGCCCAAAACAGGTCGAATTTGAGATTGGTGAACATTTACAATCGAACATCGCTCATCTCTAGTCCCTATCCTGTATATATGTCCCTATTCTGGTACATATGCCCCCCATCCGGGTGTATATGTATCCCTCATCATGGCATACATGCCCCCATCCTGTATATGTACCCCCATCCTGGCATATACATCCCCCCATACAGTATATAAGTCCCCCATCCTGCAAATATGCCCCCCATCCAGTATATATACCCCCCAAAGTCTATATATGTCCCCCATTCTGTATATATGCCCACCATCCTGCATATATGCCCCCCAACCTGTATATATGCCCCCAACCTGTATATATGTCCCCATCCTGTGTATATGCCCCCACCACCAACCCTTTGAGTATATGGCCCCCATGTTCCCCCTAAACCTCCATGTCTTACCAAGGAGAGGTGCGGTTGCAGAACGGGGGTGCCGGAGGCAGATTCCAGTGAATGGGGGGCACAGCTGCAGAAGCAGAGCAGCTGAGATGTACCGACGGCAGCAAGCTGTGGGCTGGCCAACACAGACACACATTTACCTAGCTTTATCTAACTGGACAATGCTCGTGGGGTAAAACCCACCGTCGCCAAGTTGCCTTACAACGTCCAAGAAAAGTGGACTATGCGAGGGTCAAACTACAAAAGACTATACCAAGTCTCCTTCCCTCCATTCTCCTTCTTCTGTGACTTCATCAAGGAGATTACAGAGTGCAAAAACGACCCCAGCTTCTATTATGAAGAACTGCATCACCTCCTAAGAATGAAAGCTCATACTCTCATGATAAAAACTGCAGCGGTCCGGTGTTAATAAAAAAGACTGAAGTTCTGCCTACACTGATATCATCGTCAGACAGAAACTGCAGTGGTCCGGTGTCAACAAAAGGGTCCAAAATTCTGCCTACACCGACGTCAGCACCAGACAAGGCCAATGAAAGTAAGAAGGTAGAAAATCCAAACCGCCAGTGTCCTATCCAAAAATTGCCGCATACCCTGAAGAAGTGCATCGGCTTCAGGAAGAAACCACTTCACGAGCAAAAGGAACTCAAAGAAGTTTGAAGTATGCTTTAGGTGCTGTTCTTCTACCGAACACATTGCTAAGGACTGCGTTATCGCCATCAGGTGTATAGTGTGCAATAGCAATGATCACGTACAAGCGCTCCATCCATCACAGCCTCACTCAACATCTACATCTCCTCCCACCACAAGCCATGGCAGGGAGAGTACAGATCAAGGTGCAAACCATCTCACAGTATCTTCCTCTTGCACCAAGGTTTGTGGAGAAAGTCTTCATAACAAGTACAGCGCAAAGATTTGCCTGGCAAAGGTGTATCTCGAAGATCATCCAGAAAAGCTCAAGGTATACATCAGTCTGGATGACCAGAGCAACAAACCTTTGGCCATGTCAGAACTCTTGGAGTTGCTTGGCATAAAGGAAAACACCTATCCCTACACCCTGGGCACCTGCAGCGGTGTGACAGAAGCCACTGGAAGAAGGGCCAGTGGCCTTATAATAACTTCTCTCTTCAGCTCCAAGGAGATACCACTTCCCATACATGTAGAGAACAAACAAATACCCTTCAACAGGAAAGAAATCCCAACACCAGAAGCGGCTCTTCAGTTTCCCCACCTCAAAGACATAGCTAACAAGACACCGGCCCTGGACAACAAGGCAGACATCTTAATTCTCCTCAGCAGAAACATCATATGACTGCACAAGGCGCATCTACAAATCTCTGGACAACATGATGAACTGTGCCTCAAGCTAGGCTGGGTCATCATCAAAGATATCGGTAGTAACCAGACAAAGAAAGCAAACAACTTCTCCTCTTACAAAACAATCATCACGTCAGACGACCATGACGTGTCCCTTCTGCCGTACCCACATCACTACCGGGTAAAAGAGAAGCCAGACAACACTAGATGGCAACAGCAACCACCTGACAATACAAATCTGTGTTCAAGATGACAACCTCAAGTCAACAGCCTTTAAATCAGGTCAACGACTCACCACCTATAGAGGAAGACAAGATGATAATCAGGGTCACAAGCATCAAACCTACAGAAGACAACTACAACAGCTGGGTAGCTCCCTCAACCTCTCTTCCCGTAAAGAATAGTTACCAAGGGAGTAGAAGCAAACAACTACTAAGTTCCCAAACTGTGAAGCCTATCTCCATCACAAACCTGGTCAAGGGGAAGCCATGCCAGACTTCAGTGCTCAAACTCACCAAAACAATTGCCAGGTAAATACCCATTGCACTTAGCAGCAGCTGCCAGCTCCTCTGAGAGGCAACACAGGTGTCTGTATGCTGATACTCAATCACCTGCAACCCACAGTGGGGGTGGTTGTGGCACCAGCATCCGACCATGCTGTCAGAGAGGTGAATGGTGGCATCTAAAGACATGAGGCTACCATAGGGCTCTGCCACTCATGGTGCATGCAAGGCATAGTGTCAGAGCAGTCTATTGGTCGCGCCCTTCTATTAGATCAGGCGGGCTGCTCCACACTGATTACATGCCTCACAAAATGACAGACGCCCCCCAGAGGGCCCAGCCTCAAACTGCACATAAGAAAAGTGCAATAAAACACTAAAGATGAAAATGTGAGGCATTTGTGGGTATTTTGGCCAAAATACGTAAGCTGGTAACCCACCGTCAAGGGCCCTCACGCTTACCAGTCCTAACCACATGCCTTTTGCGATATGTCTGTTCATACTATATGGTTCACCAAACAGAACATAAAAACAGAGAATAAACTCACCCAAAAAATTGCCAGGTAAATACCCATTGCACTTAGCAGCAGCTGCCAGCTCCTCTGAGAGGCAACACAGGTGTCTGTTTTATTGCACTATTTTATCTGCAGTTTGAGGCTGGGCCCTCTGGGGGGCGTTTGTCATTTTGAGAGGCATGTAATCAGTGTGGAGCAGCCCGCCTGATCTAATAGAAGGGCGTGACCAATAGGCTGCTCTGACACTATGCCTTGCATGCACCTTGAGTGGCAGAGCCCTATGGTAGCCTGGTGTCTTTAGATGCCACCATTCACCACCTGACAGCATGGTCGGATGCTGGTGCCACAACCACCCCCACTGTGGGTTGCAGGTGATTGAGTATCGGCATACAGACACCTGTGTTGCCTCTCAGAGGAGCTGACAGCCGCTGCTAAGTGCAATGGGTATTTACCTGGCAATTTTTTGGTGAGTTTATTCTCTGTTTTTATGTCCTGTTTGGTGAACCATATAGACTTCAGTGCTCAAAGTAAGAGCCCCTCTATCAACTGCGCTACCTCTTACCAAAGGTCCTAGTGTTCTGCTTATGCAACACAACTTCTGCACACCATCGGATGTTGAACAAGGCACGTTAACCTTTCAAGCTTCACCCTGTAATGTAATATACTACAAAATGAGCAGTCACGCTTGTTGAAAACAGCATCCATGGTCCTCTTGGGTTCAAGAAACCCATCACCGTTCAAAACAGGTTACTGCTGAGACAGCTTGCTATCGAGGACACCAACAGGAAAACTATGTCACCATCTCAGAGACAACACAGGTGTGACACGGAGAAGGAATCTCTAAAGACCATACAGCAACTCCAAATCCTGCACCCTGGTTTTCCAAGGACTCTTTCAGCTGTCATTAGGAGACAAGCCTATGTTTCCTACAACTCAACTACAAAGGCCACAGCCGAAGCAGCCTTCCTGAATGCATCATGAACTAGCAAAAGTGTGCATTTTAGTTTCAACCCTGACATGGTTAAACTTGACTCAAAACCTGCATGCACCGTACCAAGGCTGGAACTCTGTGCTGGTGCGCTATAGTTGGAGCCAAGAGAGTCACACCTGAACAGTGGCATCTCATCTCTACTAACCTCCAACTAGCTGAGTGGAGAATAAGACTCAGGTCAACCTACAGCACAAACCTTGTTTTCCAGGTGCCAGCACTGAAGCTGAGGTCCCATCACCCTGGACACTCTCCAACATGTTCAGCCATTGTGCAGGCTGACAATCAGTCCAGGTGCATTGCCCGGTGGCTCCTTCTATTAGGAGTTACATGAACTAGACTTGTTGCTGGACTCTGCCACGGCGGGAAGCGTACCTCCGCCTACAGAACACAAAACTATTGGCGTCCCCAATCGACTGTGAACCTTTCTTCCGGACTAGAACATCCACCGTTGGACTGTTGGGTTGGTGGAAGGGTTGGCACATTTGCAGTTTACCCAATCCAAAGATGTGTTTATTGAACTTGAACTCATTTTTCTATTTGTTCAGTTTTTGTGCAAGGACTATGCGTCATCGGTCAAGCATGGACTTGAATTTACTGCATTACCATTGCATACTGTCTTTTCTTTATCCTCTTGTTACAGGTTTCATGATGTCAATGGACAGGTCAACTCCGTATGTTGTACAAAGACTTGTGAAATCAGTTGCTTTCAGACGGAGAGTGTTGTGTCCCACAAATCGGAACAACCTGTTATGTTTTTTTCTCTATGTAATGCATTGAGTATTTTTCTTCCAATCAGAAATTCTTTACTTTTGCAAAGTAGATTTAGACTGCATTAATATTGTCCCTACCTCCCTCCCTTAGCTGGCCTCTGCACAGGTGTCTCTTCCCTTCTTCCCCGCTTTAGTCGAGAGAAGCCATTGCTAAAGATGCATGTCTGCAACCCTGTACAGATTATTCCTATACACCTGCTGTTACATTAAACTTAATACAAGATTCTGGAAGAAAACGACAGCATGCATTGTCTCTTTGCTGCAGGACTGATTGTCCTTAACTTACACACCAGGTCCAGTGCCGCCCCTCGGGCAGCATGCGGGGACAGTATGTCGAGTTTGGGGAGTTTAATGAGGAAGAACAGTATAAACTGTGGGCAGCATAGGAGGATACAATGTGGAGGATAGTGTGACCAGGGAGCCCAGTATGGAAAGGAGAGGGCAGTGTGATGAGGGGGCAGTGTGGAGGGCATGCGCCAGAAGAGGGACAGTGTATAAATAATATTTTGTGTAGGGAACAGTGAGGACGAAAAATTATTTATTCCGGGGCACAGTGTAGGGCAGATATTTTTACTCAGGAAAATGTTGATCATTCTGCTATTTCTAAGGGTATTGTGCCTGGATGGGCTGAAGACCGGAGAAGATGAACATCTACAGAGACAAGCTGTGGATGTGAAAAGTCATCATGGTGTCTGGACAAGATGGAGAAGAGAAAGGCAACCCCAATCAGAGACAAGGTCATCTATAAGGTACCAGGATGTAAGTGATTATTTGTGATAATGTTTAATTCTTATCAGTGCTGTGGTTCCTGTATGCTTTTGACGGCTGGTTACAACAGCTCCCAGTATGTCCTTACCATTGCTGATTATGTAGTAGGAGTTGTAGGTTCATGCAGTACCAATGTGTTTGAGTCTGACCTGACATTACAATTGTTTTACCATGGTGGCTGTGATGATAAATTTTGTTACAGATGAGGTTTGTTAGTTCTGTTCTGATGGGGGTTATATGGATGTATTTCTGTACCTCTGGTTGGTCTAATGATGTATTTCTGTTCTGATGGGGGTTATATGGATGTATTTTTGTACCTCTAGGGGTCTCGTGATGTAGTTTTGTGTTAATCAGTGGTTTAACTAGGTTTCATGGCGCCCGGGGCAAAGATCCATTTCGGTGCCCCCCCCCAGAGTAGGTGAGGAGCTGGGGGGGGGGTGCTGTCAGCTGTGGCCACTGGGAGGTGGAGGGGAGGAGGACAGAAGACTGCAGCCTTTGGTGGAGGGGAGAAGAGGGGACAGGAGAGTGAGGCTTTTGGCGAAAGGGAGGAGAGGTTAGTGGGATACAGACATAATGGAGGTATCTCCAGTACTCACTTCAGGTCTGACATCTTGTGATCCTGGAGCTTCCCCTCCCCCTCCTGCTGGTGCTGACTGCAGACCTTCACAGAAAGCAGAGAAGGGGAGAGGACACCATTTTTTTACTTTGTCCTCTTGGTCCTGCTCTCCTGATCACAGACCTCTCCTTGCTGCATTTACACCCTGAGACTCTACAGCAGGTCTGTGCTGGAGGATGGGGCACTGCTGTAGAGTTGAGGAGCAGTGAGAGCAGAGTGGGGGGGGGGGTGATTGTGCTAAGTCTCCCATCCCCCATCCTATGCACAGACTCCCGGGGCTGGAGAGGGGACACGACACCCATCATTCTGTGCATGGCTCACTGCAGCCTGACCTGACCCTACTCACTCCCGACCTCTGCATGATAAGGAATTACCATGAAGATGCATCTGCTACCGCTTCTCTTCCTGTAAACAAACAAAGTTCCATAGTAAGAAATAAACCAAACTATTTTTAGAGGGCATACTTCAAAAGCTACTCCAAGGAAATTACATATCATAGAAAAGGAGTAAAGACTTGAATATAATGCAAAATATCAAATTTTATTGGAATTGACAAAAACCGGATAGGGCAGGGGACGATCATAAAGTGCTCAGTGCTTATAGCAAGGGACTGTCTGCATAGGTTACAAGTAGTCAGACCCTTAAAAGACTGTCCCGTCATTTACATATATAAATTGGTGTCTGCGCAGAGACCCACATACACACCATAGGTTTACATATATTGGTACCATACATATCAATATCCTGCGTAATGCTGGGTAGAAAATTTACATAAACATTAGATAAACATGTTCATTATCATCCTAGCAACCAGTTGCATACCAGATTAGAAGGCACATCTAAGATAAAACCAGTGTGTGGGTACAGAGCACAGCGCCTAGATTACACTGTAGTGGGCAGTTACCAGCATGTGGTCTAGTTCGCATATTTACCAGAGCCGTCACCGGCCATCGGCACTGAGCAGCAGGGGTGAGCAGGGGGTGGTCCGGACCAGGGGACCCCAACGCGTTTCGTGACCTTAGGGTGCCGGTCTTCCTGTGATGAACGAGGAGGAGCGCAGCTTGATGTGAGCACACAGCGTCATGTGCTCCAGTCTGAGCAAAGAGACTGGGGTCCACAGGGGAGCCTCCAGTACCTTGGAGGGTGCTGCGGCTGCGTTCTATGTGCACTGCGGACAGTGCACACTTGCTAAATAACAGCGGGGACAGGTGCAGGGGGCAAGCCCACAGGGGTTTAGCTGGTACCCCGGCAGGCCAGACCGACACTGACTATGGGGCTCCGTTGACTAGCAGCAAGCAGCACATAGCTAGTCAGCGGAGCCCCATAGTAACCCGATGTTTACCTTAGCAGCGGCCTGCCGGTTTGCTTGCCAGTTTCAGCACCTATTACAGCCATGGTTGAGGAGGGGGGGTGCCGCCGGCGCCCTCCACTGAGTTGCGCCCGGGGCAATAGGTCCGGCTGCACCCCTCTAGATACGCCCCTGGTGTTAATTATTCTGATACTGTACACATCTAACAATCCACAACTTGTAAGCTTTCTTGATACATGACTACCGTATATACTCGTGTATAAGCCGACCCGTGTATAAGCCGACCCCCTACTTTTGCCCCCAAAACCTGGGAAAATCTATTGACTCGTGTATAAGCCGAGGGTGGACCCTAGCACAAGTATACAGCCCCCAGCAGTGTGGTATACAGCAGTCCCAGAGGTATATACAGCATCCCCAGTGGTAGTATACACGCAGCCCCAGTGGTATATACAGCCCCAGTGGTAGTATACACACAGCCCCAGTAGTATATACAGCCCCAGTGGTATATACAGCCCCAGTGGTAGTATAGACGCAGCCCTAGTAGTATATACAGCCCCAGTGGTATATACAGCCCCAGTGGTAGTATACAGGGCCCCAGCAGTATATAGAGCCCCAGTGGTAGTATACAGGCAGCCCCAGTAGTATATACAGCCCCAGTGGTATATACAGCCCCAGTGGTAGTATACAGGCAGCCCCAGTAGTATATACAGCCCCAGTGGTATATACAGCCCCAGTGGTAGTATACAGGCAGCCCCAGTAGTATATACAGCCCCAGTGGTATATACAGCCCCAGTGGTAGTATACAGGCAGCCCCAGTAGTATATACAGCCCCAGTGGTATATACAGCCCCAGTGGTAGTATACAGGCAGCCCCAGTAGTATATACAGCCCCAGTGGTATATACAGCCCCAGTGGTAGTAATCAGGCAGCCCCAGCAGTATATTCAGCCCCAGTGGTATATACTGCCCCAGTGGTAGTATATACAGCCCCAGTGGTATATACAGCCCCAGTGGTAGTATACAGGGCCCCAGAGGTATATACAGCCCCAGTGGTAGTATATAGCAGCCCCAGTGGTAGTATACAGGCAGCCCCAGCAGTATATACAGCCCCAGTGGTATATACAGCCCCAGTGGTAGTATATACAGCCCCAGTGGTATATACAGCCCCAGTGGTAGTATACAGGGCCCCAGAGGTATATACAGCCCCAGTGGTAGTATATAGCAGCCCCAGTGGTAGTGTATAGCAGCCCCAGCGGTAGTATACAGCATCCCCAGTAATGCAGGGCCCCCCAGCCTTGCTCCGGTCACCTGTAAAGCAAATTATACTTATCACTGTCCCGCTGTCCGCGCCCGCCGCTGCCGACATCCGCGATCCTCCATCTTCATGCGTCTTCTTCCTGTTTCCTGTGTTCGTCGCTGGCAATGACGTCATTACTGGCGCCGAACACAGGAAACAGGAAGAAAACGCATGAAGATGGAGGATCGCGGATGTCGGCAGCGGCGGGCGCGCGGACAGCGGGACAGTGATAAGTATAATTTGCTTTACAGGTGACCGGAGCAAGGCTGGGGGGGCCCTGCATTACTGGGGATGCGGGGGCTGCTGTATACCGCTGTATACAGCAGCCCCCGCACTGACTCGCGTATAAGCCGAGGGGGGTACTTTTCAGCCCAATTTTTGGGCTGAAAAACTCGGCTTATACGCGAGTATATACGGTATGTTAATAAAGTGTTGTGCATTCTAACAAGTTAAGGGTTCTATGTATGTATTTATTAGAACCATTAAAGGGGTTGTCCCAAGCTTGTGATGAGTTTGCAGTCACTCTATATGTCTCTATGTGACTGCAGACTTCTGAATTCTCACAGAGTGCACACTGACCGCTGTCAGGATTGTCTGGTGCCGGCGGTGAGAGTGGAAGGTCACGTAACCATAGGTATGCAATTTACTTACATGGAGTCACGTGCTGACTAGACATGCGAGGCTTCAATCGAGGTCGGACAAAACTAGTCAAGTTGTGGCCAGATGTATATATATCACATATTTGTGTTCACATGATCGTCCAATCTTATCATTGACATGGGAGAATCTTGAAAGTGTGCAGTGCACGTGCCATGAGAATTTGGAGTCCTGCAGTAACCTAGACTTTCATCTCAAACTTGAACAAGCCCTTTAATTATAACATTAAACACCTTAGCCCATTCCTGACAACGTGTAATATACTCACTATCAGAAAAGGTCTTGCTGGTTTCAGCAGTCACTGTAAAAATCACATATTGATGATAGGTCACAGGACCACTGGGAGGGTTGCCAAACTGAATTCTTGCCCCGGGTGCCAGAAAACCTAGATACACTCCGATTCTTTATTTCAGGTTTTCTTTAAAAACATCATAAACTTTAGGACCACAAGGGCTCCCGCCTTATGTGTTTCGATTTCCCTTAGTCATAGGCAAATGATTAAAAGCACTCTTTACATGACTACCCAAACCTGAAGTCCCATGTGATTCATATTATTCACTGATCACAAATGCAACTACTTCTCATTCTCTAGGTAAAGATGTACATATGTAGTTCATAGCACTTTTTCAGTTCATAATAACATTGTTGAAAATGCAAATCCATTCTTGCAATAAAATAAAAAACAAATATATATACACATATGATACATACCTATGATGACATCACGGTCATGTGATCAGTTACATGCTTGGGAAAGATCACATTACTGTGACATCACCACAGGGCCTATGAGCAATGCGAGCCACACACAGGCTCTGGGAGGCCAAGAGAAGACTCAGTGAGGTGTGGGGTGCCACAGTGAGGCACGGGGGGAAGCACAGACAGCACAGGGAGGTGGAAGGGCCACAGACAGCACAGGGAGGCGGGGAGCACAGACAACACAGTGATGCAGGGGCCACAGACAGCACAGGGAGGTTACAGACAGCACAGGGAGGAAGGGGGGGTCACAGACAACACAGTGAATCAGGTGGCCAAAAACAACACAGGGAGGTGGTAAGGCCACAGACAACACAGAGAGATGGGAGGCCACAGACAACACAGTGATGTGGGGTCACAGACAATACAGGGAGACAGGGAACCACAGATAGGATCAGGATCAGAAGGTGGGGTGGCAACAGACAGGTGCAGGGTGGCGAGCGATGGCCATAGTCAGGCATATGAAGGTGGGGTGGCCACAGCCAGGAACAGGGAGACAGTGGGGCTGCACAAACAGGCACAGGGAGCCTGAAGGAGGCGCAGACAGGCACTTTGAGGCAATGGGACCACAGGGAGGTGCCAGTCAGAGAATGCACAGCAGGGAGGAAGGGACAGAGAGAGTGCACAGGAGTGGGGGAAGAGAGAGCACACAGGGGAGGCAGAGACAGTGCATTGGGGCAGAGACAGCGCATGTGCACTTACTTATATGGCCACCATCTTTGAACACTTGGGTATACAAAGATGGCAGCCGCATAACTCATTACACCGCCCCACCACAAGATTATAGTAATTGCAGGGTACGTGGGAGGGGAATTTGGTGGGAGCTAATAAAGTGGATCATGAGGTGTCTCTTTCTATTTTGTATTCAATAAAGGATTTCTCTGTGTGTGTTTTTTTCTTTATCTTTACTGAAAGTATTGCTAATAGCCGGCTATCATACTACGAATGACATTAGTATAAGGGCTTGATGTCAGCTGTCAAAAAAAACTGACATCAACCCTTTATTTCCCAGTCTGTCACCAGTACACAGCAGCTGGAAGAACAAAGTAACTATCAGTTTCTGAGTCTCTCATGGAGGCGCCAATTCTGGGGTGGCTGTTGGCTGCAATTTTCAGTGTGGGGGGCCTAGAACGCTTGGGCCTTACCATGTTGAAAATTCCAGTCCCCAACTGCCTGGGTTACCTAGAAAATATGGTGAAGCCAATGCCAATTTTTTTTTTTAATTAGTTAAATAATTGTAAAAATAAGGGCTTCTCTGCACTATTATTGCTAGCAAAGGTAAAACCAGGCAGCGGGGGTTAGCAGCCAGTAGCTGCTTGGTTTATGTGTGCTGGAAATAGAAGATACTGTGAAAACCTACTTATTTTTTCCAGAAAATTAAAAACGTTTTGCTAAAAAAAACCATAAATGGGTTTTTAAGGAAAAATACATTTATTTACATATATTGCGAGAGAGCATGAGGAGGGAGAGACACGGGACAAAGGACAGATCACACTGGGGAAGTGTTGGCTGCCACCCCCAGCACCACAGAGCCCACCCCATTGTGATGTCACCATCCTCCTAATGTGATAGCATCGGGCCCACATCTAGTTTTATTAAGTTATATTTTAGGCTTTTTGTCTAAATTATTTTGTAATTGCAAGTGCTGATCATGCTGTATAAACATCAGACAGATAATACTGTCACTGCTGTGTGTACATTACATTAGAAGCATTGTGACTGCTCTATATAAACCAATAGAGATGATGAAACTACGGTTTATTCACATAAGAGACTTTGACTGATGTTTAGAATTATATAGTCTGTTACATAATTGATATTTATATATATATATATATATATATATATATATATATGTGAGGTGGCACAGAGCTATAGTCACAGGTGAAAGAAAGTACTTGGTCTCGTGAAGGCCTCTTTCTGCTCCCCAGCCACCTCCACATTGAAAAGAGGTTCAGTTGAATAGCATCACTTCTCACTTCTAATGGAGTGATTCTGGCATGGAATACAGGTGCTTTTAAAACAGTTATTTACTAAAGCTCCCGCCATACACAACGACGCACCAGCGATTCCGACAACGATAACGATCCTGTAGGGATCATTGGTGCGTCATTACCTGGTCGCTGGAGAGCTGTAAAATAGACAGATCTCCCCAGCGACCAGGGACCAGGGAGCCACCTCCACATTGCTGGTAACTATGATAAACAGCGGGTATCTAGGCAGTGCCTAGATACCCGGTGTTTACCATGGTTACCAGCCTGTGAGATCGCTGATCGCTGGTCTCTCGCTGTCACATGCAGTGATGCGTCCTGACTAGCGGAAGACCAACGATCAAAAAATGACTCAGAGAACTTTGTAACGATCAGCGATCTTACAGCAGGGGCCTGATCGCTGCTAAGTGTCACACTTAGTGAGATCGTTAGTGAGATCGCTGTTACGTCACAAAACCTGTGATGTTACAATGATCTCGCTAATGATTTCGTTATGTGTGTCGGGGGCTTTAAATTTACATGTAACACCTGCCAAGCAGATACATCATCAGCACGATCTTTAAACTTTGTGTGGGTCAGACAATTTACATAGATGCTATCAGTATGTCTTTGCAGGGTGGGAGGAAACCCACGCAAACACAGGGAAAACATACAAATTCCTTGAAGATGTTGTCCTTAGTGTCATTTAAACCCAGAACCCTAGAGCTGCAAGACTGCAGTGCTACAACTGAGCCACCACACCACACATATCACAAATTTCTCTGATCTCAATTGTTACTATAGCATCCTTTTTATTACTACAATGCCCCAGCTATTGAACTGACTTGCACAGCTTTTATTTCTCTGCTGTCTGCCTGCCGTGTTCTGTGTAATTTATTTTGTGCATTAGAGGGAATATCTTTAAAAATTCACCATCACTTTGTACAAAAATATGTTTATAATAGAAAATTAATTAAATTAATATATCAATTTTTAATTATGCATTGCATTAAAAGAGGCAGAGGCTAAGGAAAAAGAAGTATAATCTTGCCAGAATACAAAGAATTACTGTGGCTTTATCAAGAACATGCTGTTCAATTCTTGGCACTAGTTCTTAACAAGGATGTCCTGGAGCTCGAAAAGAGAAAAGATTAAAATAATTAAATTTACCTAGATTTATTACTATATTTTTTTAAGTGAATTAATCCAATATTACTCAGCTTTGACTGGATAACATTATACAACCTTCTTTTTTGTTGAATATGCTGTATTTGCTCTTTTTGTCAATGCTCTTATATACATGAGATCCAATATGTCCTTGAAGATTAAATGTATAGTAACTTTGAAACAGACTTATTTATCACATCTATTATGTATATTTTCTTCTGAACCTGCCAGCTAGTAAAGATAAAAGCAGAAATTTCTCCAATTGTAATTCCCAAAAGCTGGCTGAATGTTTAAAGCATACAAATGGGATTTTTTTTATGAAAACTAAAATGTGCTACATGACTCATTAATGAGTACAAAAAAATGTCATCTCATAGCCCTAGGAAGCGGTAACCCAAAAAATATCAAGATCTACCAGTGTCCACATTAACATTTACTCAAATTTAACAATGGTGCTTACATTTATAAAGTAAACCATTCCTTCAAGTTATTATAAACTATTAGGGCCACTTTACACACACCAACTTCTGTGTCCAACTTCTGAACAGATCTCTGGTTGCAGTGAAATCATGGACACATTGTTCCATTTGTACACAGCCACAAAATGGAACAATGTGTCCATGATTTCACTGCAACCAGAGATCTGTTCAGAAGTTGGTCACAGACATCTGTGTGTGTAAAGTGGCCCTAATAGCCACTTTACACGTCCCGATATCGTCGTCCAACTTCGATAAAAAGTCACGTGGTTCGTGCGTTGGCTCCGATATCGTTCGTGCGTTGTATGGTGTAAATGTGCATTTCGATGCAAGAACGATGTCAAAACGATATCGGGGGAGAAATGAGCAGGCTCTCCAACTGGCCGATATTGGATGGACGATCTGGCTAGATCGTGCCGTGTGACAGCCCAACAACGATTTCTAGCCCGATTGTTTGGTTGTTCCAGGAAGTCGTAGGCGTTTTGAATGTTTAATTTTTAAGCGCCCACCTACGTTGATTGGTGGCTAGGTAGGCAATGGTGATTGGATGTGAGTCGCCAAGTAGCCATTTTTTTTGTTTCTTTGGATGCCGCGCTTCATAATCATTGTCTTTGCGAGCTCCACAATGGTGCGGAAAGACATGGATCCAAGGCCAATTACACAGCTCCTGGACTCCTCTAGCAAATAGTTTATGTGCCTTTTGATGAGCCACAACAATTTGTAAATTTACGAACTGTTTCGTGCAAAGTGCCATGTGAAGATATGAAAAGACTGCTTAATAGCAGCTCACATCTGTAAACTCCGCCGAAGCATATATATTTTTAAAGTATATCCAAAGTACCTGATAGCTTCTGGCACTGCATGAGTGACGCAATAGCGTTGTGCTTTGCACATTTCATGACGGCGTCGTGCCCTGGTCTCAGCCACTATGTGTGGGCGACTCCTTTGCGGACTGACAAGTTAACACCGCACCCACAATCTGCGTCATGACGGACATCGTCTTGCAGCAGGCACAGCCTTCTAGGTGGAGTCCAGTCCCATTCATAAACATGGCGGTGGAGCAGCATTCTGCAGCATGGGGAGACCAGAGCTCCTACTGCTCTATGATTATCTAGATCGCCTAGACCAGAGGTTCCCAACTCCAGTCCTCAAGACACACCAACAGTGCAGGTTTTAGGATTTCCTTAGAAATTGGAATCATCCCCAGTGCAGGTGATTCAATTATCACCTGTGCAATACTAAGGAAACCCTGAAAACCTGCACTGTTGGTGTGCCTTGAGGACTGGAGTTGGGAACCTCTGGCCTAGACTACTGGTGTGTGTTACCCCACCAGCACCTCCGGCTGCATAAGATGCGCATCGTGCACAAGATACAGCCTGCCCTGCTGCGGACTGGCGCTCCACAAAACAAATAATTAAGAGGTGGCGGACATGAAATATGAGGCAAGGGACCCCCATTGCCGCCATCCGTGCCCACATCCAGAGTCTGCGTGGTGAGTATGATGTAATTACACATACACACATGTGACATCAGGGCACAATATACCAGATTCAGCCTAACTGAGAATTAACCCTCTATTGTAGGCCAATACTACTCCTACTAGCATGTTTGTGGTTATGTAATTGTTGGCAAGTGCTTGTCCTATCATTCTCAAACATACAGTGTGGCCACAAATATAATGCCACAAACATAGGCCCCTTCTGTTGGTTTTTAAAAACCTAATCCTCCTTTGACCAAGAAAACATCTGAAGCTGACATACCCGGCCACATGCACTAAAATGTGCTCATGGAGGGAAGGGCATAATGTATGTGACATGGTTGGTACACACAAAAGGCCATTAGGCACACAGCACATATGTGCATATGTACCCAAAAATGTGAATAAAATGCTCCCTTCTCAACCAACAGATGCTGAGGACCAACAAGAGGGCTCGCCATGCCCTCACCACCAGCAGCCCAGCCCAGCTCACCGCAGCCATCCCCTTACCCCTCCACATCCCAGCTGCCGTTTCCTCAAGGGGCACATCGGCCCGGGATCCCCATCACCAGCTGAAGGTGGCTCCTGCCCTAGATCCAAGCCAGCCTCCCCCGCCCCACCGGAAGGAGCTTCACCAGGGCCATCTGCAGCGGCCTCCCCTGCACCTGCTGCAGCCATTCACATGGGGCAGGCTCAGTGGGCTGTGGGCAAGAGGCCAACCACACCACGCGCACAATCTGCGCTACCCTCTATTATGGAGGCGTACTCCCCTTTTCCCCCTGACTCACCCATTGAACCAACATGGTGTCAGTCTGGTAAGTGTGCAATGTGTACAGGCCCTTGTTTGATTGTTTGCCACTATTCACGCAAATGTTAACAAACACAGACCTAACCTCCCTTTTTTGTGTCTTTTGACTTATTAGTGACAACAGCTGTCGGTTTGGGTTGGCAGATGAGCCAATCACCCTCCCCTGAAAATGGTGCCCCTCCAGTAGTTGGTAAGTGGTGTTTGTTGGCACCCTTAAAACACTGAACCCACATGTTTGTATTTTGGTTCACTGATGTGTGTGTTCCCACACTTTAGGTGTAACATCTTACCTGTACCTCCTGCAGGCCCATCAAGACGCCGTAGGCAAGCTACGGGAGGCTGCAACACAGCTGGAGATGATGGGTGCAATGATGCACCATTTTTTCACTCACCAGACAAGCCCTGTTAGCCCAGAACAGTGACTAGCCTCTACAATGTGTTATGTAGGAATCCAACAATTGCTTTTTTGTCATGTTGATGTGTTGTGTTTTGGCATGTTGCCAACATAAGTTGTTATTGTGGACCACAATGTGTCCCTATTGTTGCCCTGACGAGGCCATTGTTCTGGGTCGTTTTTGAAAGTAGATGGTTTGACCCAACATTGGGTGTTTTTAAAAATGGTACCACCTTTTTACATTGAGACACCAAGTTTGGTGTGTGGCTCGTCCTTTTACAAAAGGCTGAAAATATATTTGGAAGTACACCACCACAAACCTTGTGTGCGTTTTCCTGTTTATCATTTGGTCAAAATATCAAACACATTGTATTTTGTCCCACATGTTCCTCCCAAACAAAAAGGGAAGCTATCTAAATTGTGGCCTCCCACGCAAAATAGGGCTCAGCCCTGCCACCTAAATTATTTTAGGGAACAGTGGGGCAAGACCTTGCCCCATACACAATGCAACATTGTGTTGAAGGCCAAGCTAAGGGCAAAACATGTGTATACACCACTGTTTACCTATGTCCAAGCTTACAAGTGGGAATTTGGCCCTAGGCTTGTTTTTAACATTATGCATTGCCTTGTGATCGGCCCTTCATATTTTCTTTAAACCCTATTTTGTATGCAAATATGAAGAGGAAATCTATCATCATAAACCATAACCTTCTGGGCCTGCTTGGATGTGTAAAGTGTATGGCACAGCTGTGTGTGCCCTTTGAACCAACGTACCTATTTAACATTGTGTACAACATTTCAATGTAGCCCAGAAAATACACTGACATTTCAAAATATAATTTGACTGCACAACTGAACTTAGCAAACCCAAAAAGGTTTTGGTCACCATGAAAATACAATAAAAATATGAAACACAAACAAAAAGGGCAATGAAAAATTTATAATTGGTGGTAGCGTCCCCAATAATTCGCATAGTCTGCTGCAGGATCTGCGATGGCAGACTCACCCACATCCCTTGCAGGAAGTGGGTGTGGTCAATGCCGAGGGAAAGGTCGAAATGGCTCCCGCGGCACCTCAGGAATATATCCAGGGCCAAACATAGCCATTGGCGCCGGCTGCTGGGACACTGACGATGGCTGGGGGGGCTCGGCCAAGATGGTCTTCCCGGTCAGTGTCCCATTCATCGACGCCTCCAGGGCTAGAGTGACGATCCGCTCAAGGTACGTTCTTTGTGGCCAGGCCAGCTTGGCCACCCGTTCACTGACCATCAGCCTGATCCCAGTCCAAGGGACCCTCTCCATATTCAGCAGCGCCCTCTTAGCCCAGTCACCCAGCTGGGTAAGGCGGGGAGCTGGTCTCCTTCATCTCCCCCCCTCACTGAGCCAAGGGTGCTGAACGGCGGAACCGGGATCAGGCTCACCATCCCCCGATGTTGTGGGGGTATCTCCAAGAACGGGTGGCTCCCCTGGCTGGGCCCAGTGCCTTGAGGGTCGGAGGAAAAAGGGGAGAAAAATAAATAAACAAGATTGCCACAATCACATATTATCAATGCTAGACCAAGAAACATGCCTTGGAACAGTTTAAACGTGCAATGTAAGCAATCCAAGACAAGGCCAGTACTGTGGCCTTGACATATGGCTATGTCTCACAACACACAGTGCTTACTCTACTCACATAAGTAAGCACCATGGTCACGCATAGCTGTTGACACAAGCAAACTAGGTAAGTTAGAATCTAGAAGATAAACCAACACCATTACCAAATGTGCACAGTGGGAAACAACACACACTCATATGTTTGACATGTGACACACAACACAAGTGTTTCAAACCACCATTGCGGAGTGTGATGGCCCTAAACCAATTTAACATACCTCTTGTGGTGAAGCCGGGACTTTGAGAGTGGCGGAGGAAGTTTGTGCAAGCTCCCTGCTGCACAGTGTAGTCGGAGGGAGATGCTGGTCCCGGAGGAAATGGAGGAGGTTATAGTACCACAAACGTGGCACATAAACCTCCCCGTTCCACTCCCGCACCGCATAGAATTCTCAACCTCTTTGAGCTCCCTCTTGTACACTGTGCACAGGTTTGCGATTTTATTCTGCACAAACTTCAAATCCACCCTCACCCCAGGGTTGTGCTGCTGGGTGAGGGTGATGAGCTGCTCATACGCCACTCTCTTCACTGTTGCGTTCTTGTAATCTGATGCTCTGGTCCGCCACAAGCACTCTAGCTCCTGGTACTTGGCTATGAAGGCCCTGATATATTCCTGATTGTCTGCCATCTGTGAAAACAAAAGAATGGTGTCAACAGACACATGCACGGATCATGTGCTTTCATGTGTGTATGCCTGGCTACATGTGTCCCTGTGCCAACATGATTTATGTGTGAAGAATAGGTGACAGATTACAACAAGCAATCATTAACCATGTGCCACTAAGGACATGAAGGCACATGGCCAAACAGTATGTACCTATGGCAGTATATCCATGGATGTAGGCCACATTATTTCCCTGTTTATGGGGGCAAGGCCACCAGCCAATGGACCCTCACTGAGGTGGAATGTGTATCACCCTCTCCTCATAGGCATGTTGGATTTGGGTTTGGTTGAAACACACATGGACATTAGTGATGGGCGAGTCCTAAATTACTCGGAATCGCTTGACTCTAGCAGGTACGAGCCGGGACTCGCTACTCGTTGCGAGTCTAGCGAGTCCAATGTTAATGAATGGGGAAGCGAGTAATAGCAAGTAGTGTGCGATTTACAAATCGCAGATGTGTCTCGGAAGCTTCAGCCTGAAGCAATCCTAGTTTTGTCAGAGACTCTGACAAAACTAGGATTGGCATTGACTTGCATTGGACTCGTTTACTGTGCAAGTAATCGCTGTGAAACTCACACAGTAAGGAATCCGGCTGTCTGCTCTGTGCAGGCTGCCACAGCTCCAGGGTCCTAGAGCCCGCCTGCTCTTCCTGTGTGTAGCAGAGCTGAGATTGTTCTCAGTCTGCTCATCCCTGTGCATAGACATCTATATCTATGCACAGGGATGTAGCAGAGAGGACATCGCGTTTTGGACTACGTTGGACGGAAGAGGATTTTTTTAAATTAAAGATGGAGTAATAAATTTTCTGGAACCGTATTTCTGGAACCAGCCGGATCCAGCATGCAGCGACGGGCTGCCCCCAACCCCAGGTGCCTATTTGTACCTGGCCGGACACAAGAATATAGGGGAGCCCTTTTTTTTTATTATTTCATGAATTTCATGAAATAATATAAAAAAAAATGCGTGGGGCTCTGCTCAATTTCTATGTCTAGCCAGGTACAGCTAAGCAGCTGGGGGCTGGAATCCGCAGCGCAGGGAGGCCCAAGCTTTCTGGGCACCCCCCGCTGCAAATTGCAGTCGGCAGCCACCCCAGAAGATGACGCGTTCATTGAAGCGCCATCCTCTGGCGCTGAACCCCGCTCTTCCAGCGGCCCTGGTGGCGGTGGCACGCTGGGTAATAAAGGGGTTAATACCAACTTTGTTATACAAGCTGGTATTAAGCCCGAGATTCTTAATGTCAGGCCACGTTTGACCCGGCCACTAAGAATCTCCAATAAAGGGTTAAAAAAACACAACACAGAGAAATTTTTTTATTAGAAATAAAAAAAAAAGCCATTAGGGACTCCATCTTTAATTAAAAAAATCCTGTTCCGTCCGACGTAGTCCAAAACGCGATGTCCTCTCTGCTACATCCCCTGTGCATAGATATAGATGTCTAGGCACAGGGAGTGAGCAGACTGAGAACAATCTCAGCTCTGCTACATCCTCTCTGTGAGCAGGCGGGCTCTAGGACCCTGGAGCTGCGGCAGCCTGCACAGAGCAGACAGTCGGACTCGGCTCGCAAAGTAACAGCAGTTACTTTGCGAGTTTCCCAGCGATTACTTGCACAGTAATGAGACCAATGCAAATCAAAGGCAATCCTAGTTTTGTCAGAGTCTCTGACAAAACTAGGATTGCCATTGATTTGCATTGGACTCGTTGCTGTGCGAGTAATCGCTGGGAAACTCGCAGAGTACCGAGTCCTAGCGAGTAGACTCACCCATCCCTAATGGACATTCAAAAAACAGCCATGAAGCTTAAGGTCATCTCCTAAAATGTTAGGCAAAGGCGTACGCTAATCACGAATCTTGCTAACCAAAGCTTCATTTGATTGCCATTTACAAAGGTAACATAGAATATTTGAACACATAGGTGGTTTATGGCAATGGACTCCGTGGCAATGCAACAGAAAGACTGGGCAACTGGGGCCAAGGCACATATCCCTCCAGCAAAGGACGTTGCTTTGTGTTGTAAAGGGAATCTGCCAGGTGTTTTATGGTCCCCCAGCTATTACTGTCTGTACCTGCAGCTTCATAATACTATTGCAATCATCCCTGTCTGAGTGTAATGTGAAAGGTGACCATAAAGCATTTAGACACTTACATTTCCTTATGTAAGGAGGCAGTCAGTCTCCAGCTTGGAGGACGGGGACTGTTTGGCATGTTAATCGTTATGATTTCATTCTTGGCCTATAACATGTTTGGAGACCTAATGTTAGGTCACAACCATGTGACTACAATAGGCGGAGCTAAGTTTTCATGCAACATAATATGTTTGCTGGCTTAGTTACGGCCACTATGGTCACATGATTGTTACACCACACTGTTCCTTTTGGTATTAAAGTTAAAAGTTAATTAACTATTATCCTGCAAGACACTCCCCCTTCTCCAAGGTGGGGACTGAAATGTAAGTGTAAAAATGTTTGGGGGACAAATTTAACATAACACTATGATCTCACACAGGGAGGATTCCAATACTATTCAGAAGCTGCAGGTATAGATAACAAGCTATATATACCTGAGAAAAAAGTTTAAAAACATACGTTTTTTCAAAAAACTCAAAATCTTATCTTTTTATTTCTGAAGTTCTTGGTACATACATTGGCCAATGTCTGTTTGCTCACCGACTGCGACAAAGTGACTTCAGGTCCGATGAGTCCTACGCTGATATCCCTATCCTCCTTGTCTGCTCCCCCACCTCTCAGTGGGCAGACACCACCTCGACCTAGATCACCTGTGGTCAATGAGGGTGCAGATTGCAGTAAGGAGCCAGCAACTCCATAAAATACAAAAGAGAAAAAAACTGCACAGCACTCACAGACTAATGTGAACTGGTGCCAGCAGTGACGCTGGATATAAACTAGAAAAAAGTACTCTGCAGCACACAGCTACTACCAATGATGTACATGTGCTAACAAGCTATATATACCTGAGAAAAAAGTTTAAAAACATACGTTTTTTCAAAAAACTCAAAATCTTATCTTTTTATTTCTGAAGTTCTTGGTACATACATTGGCCAATGTCTGTTTGCTCACCGACTGCGACAAAGTGACTTCAGGTCCGATGAGTCCTACGCTGATATCCCTATCCTCCTAGTCCGCTCCCCCACCTCTCAGTGGGCAGACACCACCTCGACCCTAGATCACCTGTGGTCAATGAGGGTGCAGATTGCAGTAAGGAGCCAGCAACTCCATAAAATACAAAAGAGAAAAAAACTGCACAGCACTCACAGACTAATGTGAACTGGTGCCAGCAGTGACGCTGGATATAAACTAGGTAGCAGCTGTGTGCTGCAGAGTACTTTTTTCTAGTTTATATCCAGCGTCACTGCTGGCACCAGTTCACATTAGTCTGTGAGTCCTGGTTCTAGTGACACTCATTCATCCACATTATCATTAATCATGAAAAAGTAGTGTCGCGGCAGATAACTAACTGTAAGTATATTATTATTTTCTGCCTGCACCTACGCCTGTGGTGATGCCGTCTTAATCTGATATAGATATTACTTATTTTTGACTGAGCTCCCACTATATTATTCCCCTTCCACCATTCCTTAGTTTGGTATCCACACTTGGACACCATTGTGAGAGCCCTACACACACCTATTCATTATTTCCAATTATATCCTTGGGCATATAAACCCATTCACAATTCACAATTTCACCAGGGTTTAGTGTTGGGACTTGGCAGTGGAGGCTCCTTGTAAGTGGATGCCAAGCTTACTCTCTAGTGATCACTATTGAAACCAAGATCTCCGTTTTTATCATATTTAGCATAAGGCAGTTTCTGCAATTCACCTATACATTATATCCATTGATCCTCCTGGTTCTAGTGACACTCATTCATCCACATTATCATTAATCATGAAAAAGTAGTGTCGCGGCAGATAACTAACTGTAAGTATATTATTATTTTCTGCCTGCACCTACGCCTGTGGTGATGCCGTCTTAATCTGATATAGATATTACTTATTTTTGACTGAGCTCCCACTATATTATTCCCCTTCCACCATTCCTTAGTTTGGTATCCACACTTGGACACCATTGTGAGAGCCCTACACACACCTATTCATTATTTCCAATTATATCCTTGGGCATATAAACCCATTCACAATTCACAATTTCACCAGGGTTTAGTGTTGGGACTTGGCAGTGGAGGCTCCTTGTAAGTGGATGCCAAGCTTACTCTCTAGTGATCACTATTGAAACCAAGATCTCCGTTTTTATCATATTTAGCATAAGGCAGTTTCTGCAATTCACCTATACATTATATCCATTGATCCTCCTGGTTCTAGTGACACTCATTCATCCACATTATCATTAATCATGAAAAAGTAGTGTCGCGGCAGATAACTAACTGTAAGTATATTATTATTTTCTGCCTGCACCTACGCCTGTGGTGATGCCGTCTTAATCTGATATAGATATTACTTATTTTTGACTGAGCTCCCACTATATTATTCCCCTTCCACCATTCCTTAGTTTGGTATCCACACTTGGACACCATTGTGAGAGCCCTACACACACCTATTCATTATTTCCAATTATATCCTTGGGCATATAAACCCATTCACAATTTCACCAGGGTTTAGTGTTGGGACTTGGCAGTGGAGGATCCTTGTAAGTGGATGCCAAGCTTACTCTCTAGTGATCACTATTGAAACCAAGATCTCCGTTTTTATCATATTTAGCATAAGGCAGTTTCTGCAATTCACCTATACATTATATCCATTGATCCTCCTGGTTCTAGTGACACTCATTCATCCACATTATCATTAATCATGAAAAAGTAGTGTCGCGGCAAATAACTAACTGTAAGTATATTATTATTTTCTGCCTGCACCTACGCCTGTGGTGATGCCGTCTTAATCTGATATAGATATTACTTATTTTTGACTGAGCTCCCACTATATTATTCCCCTTCCACCATTCCTTAGTTTGGTATCCACACTTGGACACCATTGTGAGAGCCCTACACACACCTATTCATTATTTCCAATTATATCCTTGGGCATATAAACCCATTCACAATTCACAATTTCACCAGGGTTTAGTGTTGGGACTTGGCAGTGGAGGCTCCTTGTAAGTGGATGCCAAGCTTACTCTCTAGTGATCACTATTGAAACCAAGATCTCCGTTTTTATCATATTTAGCATAAGGCAGTTTCTGCAATTCACCTATACATTATATCCATTGATCCTCCTGGTTCTAGTGACACTCATTCATCCACATTATCATTAATCATGAAAAAGTAGTGTCGCGGCAGATAACTAACTGTAAGTATATTATTATTTTCTGCCTGCACCTACGCCTGTGGTGATGCCGTCTTAATCTGATATAGATATTACTTATTTTTGACTGAGCTCCCACTATATTATTCCCCTTCCACCATTCCTTAGTTTGGTATCCACACTTGGACACCATTGTGAGAGCCCTACACACACCTATTCATTATTTCCAATTATATCCTTGGGCATATAAACCCATTCACAATTCACAATTTCACCAGGGTTTAGTGTTGGGACTTGGCAGTGGAGGCTCCTTGTAAGTGGATGCCAAGCTTACTCTCTAGTGATCACTATTGAAACCAAGATCTCCGTTTTTATCATATTTAGCATAAGGCAGTTTCTGCAATTCACCTATACATTATATCCATTGATCCTCCTGGTTCTAGTGACACTCATTCATCCACATTATCATTAATCATGAAAAAGTAGTGTCGCGGCAGATAAACTAACTAAGTATATTATTATTTTCTGCCTGCACCTACGCCTGTGGTGATGCCGTCTTAATCTGATATAGATAACCAGTTCACATTAGTCTGTGAGTGCTGTGCAGTTTTTTTCTCTTTTTTTTTTCTTTTTTTCTCTTTTGCAGGTATAGATAGTGATAGCTGAGGGGCATTAACCACCTGACATGTTCCATTTCAGCCTTGTGGACCCCTCCCTAACCAGCATCTGCTTAGGCCATAACAATGTCAAAAACACACAGGTCAAAGCTACAGAAATGATAAGGGAATTAACCCCAACAGATAACATCCACTCACAGCTCCAACGGGGTATTGGCCCTCATCAGTGTTGTTTTGGATTACACTAAGGTGGGTCCAATGGCTGGTAGACAAACAAGACTAAGCACTTAGGAAGTCCCAGTCAATGTGCACCAGGCTCCACTTGCCTAGTTTGACAACATGGGGACAATGCATCATGGATTTCACTGTTTGGGGCGCAAAAAGGTGTCTGGCAACAGGGTTTCCCTTGTCCGATCTCCATGACGTCTAAATTGGCTTAGGGCCACAGGTGGTCTGAAGGCCACTTTACACACACACACATATCTGTGTCCAACTTTGGGAAAGATCTGTGGTTGCAGTGAAATCATGGATACATTTTGCCATTTTGTGGCTAGGGCCAAAATGGAGCAATGTGTCCATGATTCCACTGCCAACAGAGATATGTTCAGAAGTTGGACACAGATTTCTGTGTGTGGAAAATGGCCTTCAGAGCAGGGCCCTAAAAATCAAATACACTATATGGTTTAATGGAACTTGAACAGCAGAACAAGAATGAAGTCATGACGAAGGTGAGTCACCAATACATACTGTCAGTCCTGCAGTGCCAGAAGAGGAGACGCTACCACTTTGTGTTTCCATGTGTTTGTGGGGGAATGTTCGGAACGTCGTCTTTTAAAGGACACACAGCCAATGAAATGGTTGATTAGCTGACCAATCCACGACGTTGGGCGTTGTCCTTCAAGACGCATTACCATTGGACGGCGCAAGTGGGTTGTAATTGGTGGTTTCACGCATAAAAAGTGCACACAGCTGAACATACTTAGGTTTTCTGCCCAGAGCCATTGGGGTAAGTACTGTATGTGGATGTTTAGCCATAATAATTGCGTTTTGAGAATATACCTGCATGTACAATTGCCATTAGCCTTCATTATGAGCCTGCTCACCATTTGTGAAGTGTTCACATCTCCTTGACGTTGTTAACACAACAAATTGTGACTGTGTGTGCCTGTTTTTGTAATGTCGTCATGCAGGACTTCTCAGGTGGTGTGGGCTGCAACATTGCAGTTAAGCTGCTGGAATTCAAAAACCCAATCATGGCTTTTGTGCAAATGTGGGAAAATGTTTCTAATGTGTTTGCCCACACACATTTTAATTCTGCATAATCCTTAGCATCCATCATTGTTGTTGAAACATGTGCACATTTGCCTTGGCCATACAAATGCATGTGGCAACTGTAGCCTCTGGGATGTGTAATGTCTATGCCTGGCCTTTTTAGGGGTAGGGGGGGAAAGAGCTTCTCCCAATACATATTTGCAAACAGCTGACCTGTGCCTCCATTTTGCCCATAAATGTGTTTGAATATGGCCATGATGTCCAGTCAGGAAATTAGTATAATATTCGGGGTGACAGGAGATGGCTGTTGTATGTTTGGATACATGCCAGTGTGATTGTGTCTGACCTGCCATTGATGTAGGCGATGTTTTTTTTTGTTTGTTTTTTTTATCCAAAGCCATGGTTGGGGGGCCAAGGGGGTTGTAGTGTGGTGACCCAGCGACGGCAGGATTGTTTGGGGGGTGTTTTGCCTGGTTTATCCACACGGTGCCAGCACATTTTTGTGGTAAAGCCCACGGGTAATGCCTTTTTAACAATAGGATCTGAGCGGCCGCAATTGACATACAGCTGCTCCATATCACTAATCTTTGAAGACTTTACTTAGCTCACGCCAAACAGCCATCTGGGCACTTGTCCCCCTTCCACCTGGGAAAATAAGGCCCTCATTGGTTTACATATGTGTGACATGTTTTGCCAGAAATGTGCAACTGTGGGGGGGGGCAGTTAATTTATCCCATCCAACATTATATATTGTGTGTCATCATACGGCAACAATGAAACTGTGCCCTGGAGGCGGCTTTGGGGATGCTGCCCATGTTAAATTGTTTGAGGCATATTCATGTTACCACAGTATCTTGGTTTTTCTGACACATTTTCGTTTTTGATTTGCAGATCTTTGCTAACACTGGACGTCATGCATCATTCGGCAATGGCAGTAGTGGCTTTGTCCCTGGTTGAGGATGCCTTGTTGACAGATGAGAGGAATGCGAGACTGCGGAGGCATAGACAACCAAGTATCAGGATATAGGTGTCCACGGTCCGCGCTGCTATCACTGGGAAATTATCCCTGGATGCTTCAGTTGGTCCCCCAAAAAAGACAGGAGTCCTAGGGGTGATGTGACGGTTCCTTTATTCCACTTCCACCAACGCGCTTCGGCGCCCCTCTTGGCACCTTCCTCAGGGTGCACATGTAATCCAGGCTGCAGCAGCTACCAATGGCCCATCGGGTGAAATATAGAAAACGCCAAAGGAACAGGTGCCAATACTGTGCTGCCAGGAAGAGAAACTTCAAAGGCAGTTATATTGTAGAAGGTTATTTATTTTTTCAACATGCCTCCGAGCTATACTGTCTCCTTCTTCAGGAATAAATCACATCCATTGACTTATTCCTGAAGAAGGGGCCAGTATAGCTCCGAAATGCATTGGAAAAATGTAATTACTTTTTACAGTATTCCTGCCTTTGAAGATTCTCCTTCCAGCAGCACAGCATTTAAGAAACAAAAACAAAGGAAGATGGCTGTAGACTGTCGAAACATGTTGTGGCCTATAGGGGACATCTTAATAAAGGTTTGGATGCTTTAATATAAGATTAATAATCCTCTCCTTCTTAGCGCTCCATTAGACCGCCTTTTATTTTGTTTATAAATAGCAGCGCAGCATTGGCACCAGAGTTGTCAACAGAGCTGAGAAAGCTGACCTTGCCCACATCAAGGGGCTGTTACTCAGAGAGGGAGAGGGCATGTAGGACTAGTGTGGTCTGAGCAATCACAATGGTGCTAAAATCGTCACTATAAGTAAACAGCAGCATAGCAGGGTAAGAAATGACACATTATAGAACTCTGTGTTTCAGCCTCAATCTACTGCTGTCTTTAGGCTAGAAAGCAAAATCCTGCAAACATATTCCTTTAAAATTAAGGAGGGGGTAAATCAATGATTTTGTAAATTGTTGGAAATTCTAAATTCTTTGGAAATTCTCATCTATTTTGACATGATAACTTGACACCCATAACTGTGCAAACAAAATGTCTCTAGAAAGAGAACAAAACACAGAGCACGTTCCATACATTCTTTACGTTTATCAGTAAAACCTGATGAAGGCTTTTCAGTATTTTACCCGAAACTCATTGGCCAGTCTTATACTATTACAATAAATGTTTTTTTTCTAACATACTTACCTGGATTCTATTGGATTATAGTCTCTTTCCTTGGGAGCGCCATGGCAGCGTTTTTTATTCTTGCTTCTCATAACTGTGCAAAAGTTTTAGGTCAGTGTGAAAAAAAGTTGCAAAGAAAGGCTGATTTTAACAATACAAAAAGTTCATAATTTATCTTTATTGGAAAATAAATAAATTAACCCCTTCACCCCTGGGCTGTTTTCCATTTTTTGTTTTTGTTTTTTTGTTTTTTCCTCCCCTTCTTCCAGGAGCCATCATTTTTTTTATTTTTCAGTCAATATAGACATATACTCGTTACGAGTATAGCGAGTCCGAATATTTCACTACTCGCTCATCCCTAGTCGAAACACATTGAATAAAATCACTTAAAGTGAGAGCTACTTTCCACGAGCCCTTTCATCTGGTGCACAGCAGTGCAGATTTCTTCCACTCCTTGTATCAAGTTCCTAGGTATCCTAGTGAGTAGCGATAAAGATAACTCCACTGGCATACTTCTGAGGAGGACTTGTATACAACCTGTGCAGGGTATCCGTGAGTTAAACTAACTGTGTAAGGCTGGCTTCACACTTGTGCTCCCCGCTTCTGCATATTGCGGCAGGGAAGCGCAAGCTAAGTGCAGGCACCGCAAGTCCATATGTTTAACATGGGGACCCAGGTGCCTGCACTCTGATGCAGATTCACATAAACCGCATTTCCGGAAACATATAAACACCTTCCTTTAGCTTCACAGGAAGTAAAATAAAAGGTTAGGCTGCCTTCACACTTGAGGACCCCTCTGCAGCGTCCTGAGGAGGGGATCCGCAGGCTGAGTGCATGCACCGCAAGTCCCTATGTTTAACATGGGGACCCAGGTGCCTGCACTCTGATGCAGATTGGCGTGCGCACAGTCGCGTTCAGGGTGCGGATGAGAGTGTGTGATTTGTACGCAAACATCCGCCTGCGTACAAATGATATATTGTAGTGAATGGGTGCGCACAGGGTGCGCACGCCAATCTGCATCAGAGCGCAGGCACCTGCGTCCCCATGTTAAAGATAGGGACTTGCGGTGCATGTGCTCAGCCTGCGGATCCCCTCCTCAGGACGCTGCAGAGGGATCCGCAAGTGTGAAGGCAGCCTAACATTTTATTTTACTTCCTGTGAAGCTAAAGGAAGTTGTTTATATGTTTCCGGAAATGCGGTTTATGTGAAGTTGAGTAAACCATCTGGATTAAATGAAAAATGTTCCTGTTGTTACCTTGTGAAGCAAGCACAGCAAGTAATCCCATTACAGTAGATAATGTGAAACTAAGAAAAAAATAATGGATTAGCACCTCTAGGTAACATAAAGACACTCAATAGTATGATAATACTATATGATAAATCATTTTTCTTAGTTTCGTTCTTATTTAACAGGTTTACAGGTATAAAAATCAATAAGTAATCTTCAAATTTTAGGACATCTTGCTGTTTTCTAAACATTGCACTGATCTAATCATGTTAACACCTTACTTCTCTGAATTTATGTCCAAATAATAACATAATTTATTTAATAAGTTCATTTATTCAATAAATTTAGACATTCATGATAAAAAGTCTATTACTGCAACAATTATAAGAGTTGATTCACAATTACTTTTAGAAGGAATGAGATACCATAATCCATTTGAGGCTTATCGCCCAAATTAAATTAATTTCTGATTCAATGCAGAATTCTATGGTAATAATAATAATAATTCATTTATATAGCACTATTAATTCCATAGTCCTTCACGTACATTTTCAACATTTTCACATTGTTGCTCACAATCTAAATATCCTGACAGTATGTTTTTGGAGTGCAAGAAAAAAACGGAAAACCGGAGAACCCATGGGAAACCCACACAAACACAGGAGAACATATACAACATTTTGCTGTATTAAAGGGGACCAGGCATGGTTTCAAAAAAATTCCTTATACTCACATCTCCACAACCCTCCTGTCTGCTGGCAATTCTATTTTTAGTCTACTATTTGTCTTCTGGGCATCACGCTTCTCCAAGCTGGATCCTCCATTCATAAGGACTTCATACCAATATGTGGGGCATGATGCATGGTCAGTGACGTGCATCACATACCATGTGAAATAGTGTGGTCTAGTGAACGGAGATTCAGGCAGAAGTGTACAGTGGCCTAGAATAAAGAAAGAATACTGAAATCTAGATAGAAACACTAAAGTAGACCTGGAAGCACATTATATACCAAATTATATAGGTGGATGCTATCCTTTGAAAGCATATTGCACTGTAAGGAAAGAACAGACAGATGTAGATCATAGCTGTTCCCTGACACAGGTATGAAACAGTGTATCCAGATTGTTGGGGGAAATGGACAGCTAGAGTGTTGCAGAAGTAATTGTTGTATCCCAGGACCCGTTCTGCTGCTGCTGAGTAAAACAGTTGTCGTGTGGCAGTAGCTTTGTTCCATTGTGCCAGAAATACTTTGGGCACTGTAAGTTAGGAAAGCTGTCATTTACGTTGTGATGTGATGTCCGTACAGTGGGGACTGATAAATGTACATTCTGCATTGTGCTTTGCTGCCATCTAATGGTCAATGTATGTGTATGAAATTTAGATCATTCTACTCATAACTAGCTGATATAGCAACGGTGGGATGAGCCTCCATCTTAGACCTCTCACATATATAACAGTGGAGGAACCTCTGCCCCAGGCCTCTCACATATATCAACAGTAGGAGGAGCCTCTACCTCAGGCCTCTCACACATATAATGATGGAGGAGCCTCTACCTCAGACCTCTCACACTTCCTGTAACTGGTTCAAACAGGTTTTTAGTCAGTCTAATCAAGAGAGAAGGAGGAAGCACTTCTTCCATGCTGATGGGACATCATTCTCTCCATTTAATTGCCTCCACAAAGGAGTGAAGCTTCATATAGTCAGGAGTGATAAGGCTGAATAGGTGCTCTCCTGCATGCTGGTTTTATATTTATTACCAGCCAGAAACAATGCAAGGTGACTTCAACACCACAAACTTTGTCTGCCCTACCACCTGCAATAGGGAATGATAGCGCCAAAATCGTGAGTAGCTCCATATCACTAGTGTGTTGCCACAGGGAGCAAACCCCTGAAGGTCCGTCTATCAGTGTAGTATGACCTGGACTGTACATAATATTACCTTCCTTTGCAAGTAAAGAGAACTGTACTCCGGCCGCCTAAGGCGGTTTTTGCTGATCGCGGCAGTTGCGGTGAAAAAAACGCAACTGCCGCGATTACCGCATAGCAGCTGCACTTGCGGCACAGTTGCGGCAAGCCCCATACAATGTCTATGCGGGCTTGCGGCAGGTGCGGCAAGTGCAGTATCGGCACTTGCGGCAGGTGCAGCCGCGAAAAAAACGCGGCATACCGCGGTTTTTTTCGCGGTCGCACCTGACACAAATGCCGAAACCGCACTTGCCGCACTTGCCGCACACTTACCGCAAGCCCCATAGACATTGCATGGGGCTTGCCGCAACTGTGCCGCAAGTGCAGCCGTTATGCGGCAATCGCGGCAGTTGCGTTTTTTTCACCGCAACTGCCATAATCAGCGAAAACCGCTGATGTGAAAGTACCCTAAGGGCCCTTTCACACTTGCGGTTTTTTCCTGATTTGGAAGATCAGGAAAACACCTGATTCTTCCAGGATTCATTTTTTTTTGCCCATTCTCTTTAATGATTTCAGGAAAAAACATGAAGCAACAAGATTCTACCTGACTAAATTAAAGTGAATGTGCAAAATACTGTAAGAATCGGGTTTTTTCCTGATCTTCCAAATCAGGAAATAAACGCAAGTGTGAAAGGCCCCTTAGAGGCCCAAAATTTGCTTGGTTCATGAGGAGAAAATGCCATCTTTGACATGCGAAATATTAAGTGTATCCTACACAGTGAACCACAGCCACTTTGCCCGTGACAGACTGTATACTAAACTTCCCTTAAGTAAAGTGTTGTTTTCAAGTTCACCATTGTGTCTGGCTATAATTGCATAAATATCACGGGCGCTTCAACACCTGCACCCAGACATCACCACTAAAGGAGCGTCCCCGGGGGTCTTATACAACACCTGCACCCAGATATTATCACTACAGTAGCTCCATCAGGGGTCATATACAACACCTGCACCGAGATGTCACCTCAACACGGGCATCCCCGGGGGTCATATACTATCTGTATAAATACAAGGTCCTGCTTTGACAATTCTTGGGTACACGAGGGAAGTGTTTAGGGGTACAGTAACTCATTTCAACTACCATGACATTACCATCTGCTACCAGTGGAACTACATATTCCAGCTGCCCCCTCTGCAATATCTAGCACTTCTCCCTTGGCTCACTACATAATAGCAATCATCCATTTGTGGAAGAAACCTTGGTATTACTTGGGAGATACATCAACTGTGAATATCATCCTCTGAAAAAGCTACATAATTGAATCGCTTAGTGACGGAGCAAATTTCCACCTTAATGATCAGACCAAATTTTACAATTTCTACCAGCGTCACTTTATGAAGTGGAACACGTCAACAAATCCCAGTGATCCCAAGATTGTTTTTTGTCACATATTGGACTCATGGTAAGTGGTAAAGTTAGAACGATATTTTTTGCATTTATTTGAGGAAAAAACTGAATTTTGGCGTAAATGTTGAACATTTTGCAATTTCAACTTTTGAACTTTCATTCTGTTAAAATAGAGAGTTATGTCATTCAAAATGTTATTAAATAACATTTCCCATATGTTTACTTTACATCAGCACAATTTTGGAAACTTTTTTTTGTTAGTAAGTTAGACGGGTTCAAAGTTGATTAGCAATTTCTCATTTTTACATAAAAATTTACAAAACCTCATTTTTAGGGACCACGTCACAGTTGAAATCACTTTGCGGGGCCTATGTGACAGAAAATACCCAAAAGTGACACCATTCTAAAAACAGCACCCCTCAGACTGCTCAAACTCACATTCAAAAAGTTTATTAACACCTCAGCTGCTGTACAGGAATAAATGCATAGTGGAATGAAAAAAATACATTTATATTTTACCAAACCGTTGCTTTTGCCTCAATTTATTGATTTTTACAAGGGATAGCATGACAATTTGGATGCCAAAATGTGTTATCCAGTTTCTTCCTAATGCACCGATACCCCCCATGTTGTCAGAAACCTCTGTTTGAACACATGGGAGGGTTTAGAAGGGAAGAAGTGCTATTTGGCAAATTTGGCTGAAATATATGACGGGCACAATGTTGCATTTCCCAGAACCCTAAGGTACCTAAACAGCAGAAACCCCCCACAATTCACCCACTTTTTAAAACTAGACACTAGACCCCTCAAGCATTATATCTAGGGGTATAGTGAGCATATTGAACTGACAGGTACTTTACAGAATTTTATAACAATAGGTCATCATATTAAAAATGTTCTTTTTCTTCTCTAAAGTGTTGATTTAACACCAAAGTTTTCACTTTTACTAGAGATAATGACGAGCCCCAGGCCCTGGGTTAGTCGGATATCAGGCTCAGAGGGGGTTTCACAGGGATGTCACGGGTGGCAGCGCCTGAGCCTGTGGCCTGGGTGACACCTCAATAGAGGGGTTATGTACAGGGGGAATAAGAGTTTGTTGTCACATGACGCCACCTGTAGTACCTGGTGAGAGGTAACCAGTGCCGCCACAGTCTTCTGGAGGGCGATGGTATTGCAGCAGGGATGGCAAAGCTCCGTACAGGTGCAGCTGGGCCTCTGGGCCAGCGTAGAGTGAAGGGGCAACTTGCAGTGGCACTTGAGACCAGGAAAAGTAGCAGTAAGGCAGTCTATAGGGAGGTTAGGGACGGAGAGGAATAATGCACACACGCTGAAGAAAGTATCTTTTACCTTTTTACTGGTGGTATTCACAGGTAAAGATGTCCAGAGCACTGTCGGGTGACCAGGTGCACAGTGAGTCTCCAAAGCAAGTGGGTATAAGGCCTCCTCAGGTTCCCTGCTGTTTTGGAAGCCCTGTCTGTATGCAACACGACTGGCCTCCTCACTTTCTCTGGTCCTCTCTCTCTCCTCCTGCGCGGTCCATGGGTTACCCTCTCTGATCACTGCTGTGTGATTCCACACTACTGTGTCTGGCTCCCTCTTGCTGGGTACGCAGAGGAACCGAGTGACTGAAGTCTCCACAGTGTGCCGAGGTTTTCTGCAGTCCTAAAGTGTTCCTGCAGGTGCGGATCCCCAAAATCTGGTACGTCTTGGGTAAACCTCCACTAGTTCCTCTACTCCCTTGATTAAGCTCCGTGCCTTCTGTCCCCACTCTTAGGCTTGGCTCAACGGCAGAATGGCCACATCAGGTCACTGGTTCGAGCATAATCGCGGCACCGATAACCAGGACATCTTCGCAGCTCTCCTAGCATCTGCACACTCTCCCTAACTCCTCCCTCAGCATCAGTATTTATAGGGGACCTAACCTAAAGTCAGTGAGTCCAGATTCCCCTACTGTGCCGCGGTGGAAGGTGTTGCATGTAGTGAGTACCTGCTTCGGAAACCCAGCTGTGCAGTAGGGAAGGCTGTAGCTAACTGTGTGAGCAGGGCGCCACAATAACACCAATAGGAGGACCATACAGTTTGTTATCAACTTTCTTACGAGCGCAGACATACTCTACATGTATACGAGTAGAAATTGTTTAAGCGGTTCTTCGGTAGAGGATCTAGGACACGGAAGAGATACAGGTCCGAGGCTGGCAGCCTGAGCCTTAACACACGCCCACATTCTGGTTGTGCAGAACTGGCACAACCATAAAAGGTTAGTTGATCCCTAAGTGCAACCTTATAATAGCAGGATAAGTCCACAGGTGGCGCAACACATTTTTTTCTTTTCTGATACTCTACATGTAGTCACACAGTTCTGTTTGGACAAACACCAGGGCTCAGAAGAAAAAGAGCAAAATTTGAATTTAGGAAAGCAAATTTGGCTGAAATAGACGATGGGCACCATCTTACATTTCCTGTACCGCTAAGGTATGTAAACAGCAGAAACCCCCCACAAGTGACCCCATTTTGAAAACTTGACCCCTCAAAAGCTCACTTATATATGTGTATGAAATCTATCAGTGCAATGCGAGAAAACATCACATTACACTTGCATCAATAGGTCAGAGCTTATCTGCTCCTTTTTCATGCTCAAAATTAGCTGTTCAGGCAAATTGCAGCATGCTGTGAGTGGCTGCGTATGTTGCCAAGTCAATGGTTGCCAGAAAAACAGGATAGCTAGATAGATACACAGATATCAAACAGCTATGTAATGTCATAACTCCCCCTACCCCACATATTGTAAGCCTACATCCTTTAGTGCCTGTTTGCCAGTCTCTGTAGGACAGTATCAAAGCACCTCTTTGCAGAAACAATCCAGCAAACAAGGAGTGAAGTAAAAAAAGTTTTACTGCAGCACAGACTATATATAATATGTCTCTATGGCCCACGTCACACACACAGATATTTGTGCAGATATTGTTCGCAGATCTCTGGTTGCAATAAAATCATGGACACATTGTTCCATTTTGTGGCTGTATATAAATGGATTAATGTGTCCATAATTTCACTGCAACCAGAGATCTGTGAACAATATCTGCACAAATATCTGTGTGTGTGACGTGGGCCTAATGAGGACGTCACACGCGTCAATGTTGCCAGCGATCTTATCGCTGGCGACATTGAAGGCTGTTCGCTGGTGAGCTGTGACACAGGCAGACTCACCAGCGATCAGTACCTGCGAGAAGGCTGGTAAACAAGCGGGTAACTAAGCGCCGCGCGGCGTTTAGTTACCTGCTGTTTACCATGGATAGCAGCTCCCAGAGCTTGCTGAGAGGTGCTGGGAGCTGGCTTCTCACTCGCCATCTGGTGTCACATGCAGTGATGCTGCGTGTCCACTGGGCGACCATCACCAGGTTTTAGAGCAGGTTCGAAAACCTGGCGACCATCAAACAGTGATTTATCGCTGGTTGATGCGCCCTGTCACACACGTCAATATCACTGCAACGTCATGTGCAGCAGTGATATTGCACGCGATATTGACGAGTGTGACATCCCTATAACACACATAGATGGCTATACACAGTACATAAGGAAAGTCCCCAAGGGATCTGCAGACTCTATTAAAATGGTGCAAAATACATTAAGGGCAGAGTCCATTAAGGGCTTCAAGTTGTAGTCCAAAAGATGTGTGCACGACCGCTACTCCAGCAGTGGGAAGTTCAACTGGCGCTATTTGGGAAATAAATTAGCAAAAAAACAGGCCTCGCTTTTCACAGAAGTGAAAAAGAACTGAACAAAATCCTTCTTCGAACAAAATGCCAATTAAGGGATGGGTCAGTGACCCAACAACATGCCTTTTTAGGTCAGTTCTCTCTTTATTCAGAGTAAAAAGACTTGAGCAATTTTTTTTTTTCAATAAATTTTTATTGAAGATTTTACAAATACAACAAAACAACATTAACATATCTGGGGAATAACAAAGGTTACAGTACACAACACAACTCCTGAGAAAACATAAATAGGGGAAGGGAAAAAAAAGGGGGGGTGAGTAATGGAAGGCAAGTAAATGTATTATGATTGAACCACGGAGGAACCACTTAAGACAGTCGCTCCTAAGTGCCAATGTTTTATAGCACCGGTACAGTAAACGGGTGGGCCATCCAGTATGACCAATATTTAAGAACTCGGTCCCTAGAGAGGCTGTCAAGAGCGAGATAATATTCATGATGAGAAATAATATTAAGTCTCTCCGCAACGTCGCTCATAGTTGGAGGGGGGTGGGAACACCACTTTGCTGCTAGACTAATTCTTGAGGCAGGCAAAATATTCGAAATCAGTCCTGCAAACTCATATGGTAGGGAATCTATGCCAATGTTTAATACTGCCATTTGGGGTAGGAGTTGAGCAACTTTTTAAATGCTGCCCGAGATGAAGATCGCTTTACCTCATTGCACTCTGCTGAAGGACGGTCTTGGGGTGTCTCAGGGACTACTCCAGAGGCATTCTCTGACACCACTTACCCCATAGCCCACCCCATCTTAGCCAATGCTAGAGAAGAGGATGGAGGAATTAGGGGACAACTAACTCCTGTAAAGGTACCTTGAAATTGCTACGAAATTGCGGCGTGTAATTGGGGAAAATGATGGTGATTTTCGAAGTTGCTCCCGATTGCGGTTTCAGAGCATTGTTCAAAAACCAGAGGCAACCCTGAAAGTGAATTGCCCTGGTTTTGGCGTCTGAATGGGCGATAGAGATGGAATCTGCGTCACCTAGTGATTTCCCAGAGGCGTGCCACAGCGTGCTGGATACCGCGCCCCATCAGCAATGATTGGTGGGGGTTACTGTGTTTCCATTGGCTGTCCCTTCACAGGGCGCCATATTTGAAGAGCTGTCCATTCACACTACACAATTGCAATGGTGTCATATATTAGACAGCCTTCCTGCGCAGGCTGGCCAATCATGACGCTATTGCGTTGTTTAATCAGCGTGTTTGGATCACGGAATACATGACTCTGTCACGCCTATGTTCTTGCGTCGCTGAACATGTATGCCCACATTCCCCTACTGATTGCGGCATGTGAAGTTGCATCGGGAGGCAACCAGATGTTTCTCGCAGGTTCTGTGGCAACTCCCAGGGAGCCACGTTCCTTTAGGGCCCCTTTACATGCCACCACTGAAAGGTAGCAACTGCCTGGCATTGGGGATATTTATGCCTGTTGCCATAAAATTGCTACGAAATGTCCTGACACAGGAAGGAATTTCCCTATTTACACGCCGCCATTTCGTAGCAATTTCATGGCAACAGGCATAAATATCCCCAGTGGTGGCATGTAAAGGGGTCCTTAAGGTACCTTTACACGTGGCAACTTTTCTAGGAATTTCACTGCCAACTTACTGGTTGCAGTGAAATCATGGAGACATTGTTCCATTTGTACACAGCAACAAGAACAATGTGTCCATGATTTCACTGCAACCAGTAAGTTCCCAGCGAAATTCCTAGAAAAGTTGCCGCGTGTAAAGGTACCTTTAGGTTGATGACGTAATTGCGGTGTCTAAATGCGGCATCAGCATTCACTATCAACCGTCAAAAACGTGCACGCGCACGTTCAGTTGCCACCAATCACCGGTAATAGTTGCGGCGTGTAAAGGTACCTTAAGAGAGATGAGAGCAACTTGGGCTATACCAACAGGGCTTTTAGGATCGATGGCCCCAGCAGGTCTGGGTGCAGCTGGCTGGCTAACCAAAAGAGGTCTGGCCTCTACTCATTGCTACATTCTCTTCCAGTTGCCACTACCTTGCCTCGAGTACATTGGTCGTTGAAATGGTTGGCCATAGGCCCACGCAACCAGTCTCAGACGATGGCATTCATGAGCTGAATCTTCTCAAGAAAGGAGACAGGGTGGGGTGGTTCATGCTGTATTGGGTAGTTGCTTGAAGGGTTTACAGGTCCCCACCCCACATGGCATTCTCCCAGTCAAAGGCATCTGGTGGGGGTGTTATATTCAGCTGAGAAACAGGGCCTTCTGCCTCTTCTACCTTCAACTCTTCCTCATTCTTCTCAGTCTCCTCAGCATCCTCATCATGCTCCTGGTCATAGATTTGCCTATCTAGTAGCTGCGGCACTGGTTGCAGGTGTAATACATAGAGACATGCTGCAAGATCCTCTGAAGTTTGACATGTGGTGCTCCTGGCTGGCATGGGGAATGGCTCACCTCCTGGTGTATGATCAGTCACATTTTTATGCTATTTCATGTGAGTTCGATCTACACCAGTTCTGTGTATATCTTTATCACTCTTTTTATTATTTTATCCCTTTTTTTGATTTTTTGGTCACTATTATCACAAATATAAAATAGCTTTGATTATTTATTAATTGTTATCTATATATATGGATATGCACAATGTTTACATACCGATGACTTGCTCTGTTCACGTCACTGATGACACGCTCTGTTCACGTCACATTGTCCCTCCCTGTTCAGTGACGTCACAATGATTCATCAACAATTGTTTTGGCGCCTTCTCATATGTATAAAAGCATCCTGTATGTAATACTTTGCAATGTCCCTGAGGAATGAGCTGGGAGATAGCTCAGAAACGCGTCGGATTAAAGAACCACTTCAACCAGACGATCCATTGTCCTGGTCTTTCTTTGGTAGCAGCGCGGATCGTACGACACTTCGTCCTTATATGGTGATCCTCCAGAGCAGGTATATCTTGGATCCATATAGCCAAACTGCATACTGCAGGCACACGGTACCAAACACTAAGTGTAGCAGAGTGTACCTGCATTGTACTGCAATACCAAGATGGCAACAAGCTCGGTGGTGATGCTCCTTTTCTATGCCTAGGGACTCACCTCTTCCAGTACCAAGACACAGACAATCACTTACAGGATATTATTGTTTGCACAATCTTGTTGCCTAGCTCCAAATTATCCCCTCTATGAGGTTGGCTGCAGAAGGCACCTGACTTACAAATCCCATTCCCCATACCACATGTAACAGGCTTTTGGTTGAGTGGAGTGATTATTGAAGCCTGACATATTTGGAGGAGAAATAATGAAAACAAACAAGTTTATTCATCCCAGCACCAATTCATCTGGAATGCTGAATAAGGTTAGAGGGCAGCAATGCAAAGACAAGTCCAATATTATTGAAACATGTAACACACTTCTGCATTTGCCAAAATTCTTTATTCTAAAAGTATGGAAGGATATGAAATAAAGTGATTGCACATTTTCAAGAAGCAATATCCATAGTATGGTGTGTTTTAGAAGCGTGAACAGACTTATAAGACCACATATGATAAGCATATAATGACCATATGGTATATTTATATGAATTGCTAACACATAACTGTAGAAGAGATGGTCTCGTACACTGCTGACTGTCTGCAAAATAACAGTTTGCTCTCCCAAAAAAAAAAAATTATAATAATAATGCAAAATTAACCTCCCCAAATAAAAAATTATTTTTATATATACCGTATAGACTTGTGTATAAGCCGAGTTTTTCAGCCCAAAATTTGGGCTGAAAAGTCTCCCCCTCGGCTTATACACGAGTCACTATGGTTGGTGGGGGCTGTGGAGGCTGGAGGAGGCGGGGGGAGGCTGCTGTATGAGCGGCCCTGTCACATGGGGCCGCTCATTATATATGCACTGCTTCCCCCTGTCAATCAGTGGCAGGGGGAAGCAGTGCATATATGCCCCCAAATGCTGGCACTCTCCCCCCTTGTAAGGGCCCCCCCGCTGCTTATATTACCATCCCGGTCTTCTGCTCAGCGCCGCTCCTCGGTGCTCCGATCTTCATGCTCCCTGCTACATCCGGGATCTCCGGCCGTCGCAGGCATATGACGTCATCGCGCGACGGCCGGGGATCCCGGATGCAGCGAGGACGGAGCATGAAGAACGGAGCACCGAGGAGCGGCGCTGAGCAGAAGACCGGGAAGGTAAGAGAAGCAGCGGGGGGGGGGCCCTTACAAGGGGGGCGAGTGCCAGCATTTGGGGGCTGCTGGGTACCCCCAGGGGGCTGCTGAGTACCCCCTGGGGGCTGCTGGGTACCCCCAGGGGGCTGCTGGGTACCCCTGGGGGCCACTGGGTACCCCCTGGGGGCTGCTGTATGTACCCCCGGGGGCCTGCTGTATATACCCCTGGGGGCCTGCTGTATATACCCCTGGGGGCCTGCTGTGAATACCCCTGGGGGCCTGCTGTGAATACACCTGGGGGCCTGCTGTGAATACCCCTGGGGGCTTGCTGTATATACCCCTGGAGGTCTGCTGTATATACCCCTGGGGGCCTGCTGAATACCCCTGGGGGCCTGCTGTATACCCTGGGGGCCTGCTGTATACCACTGGGGGCCTGCTGTATACGATACTACTGGGGCCTGTATACCACTGGGAGGGCCTGTATACCACACTGCTGGGGGCTGTATACCTCACTGCTGGGGGTTGTATACCTGTGCTGGAGTCCACCCTCGGCTTATACGCGAGTCAATAAGTTTTCCCAGTTTTTGGGGGCAAAAGTAGGGGGGTCGGCTTATACACGGGTCGGCTTATACACGAGTATATACGGTATATATAGATATTGTGGTGATGTGGCCCCTGGCCAGGTGCATCACGCAGGTTATTAGTGCAGGTCTCTGTTCACACGGGCCGGTTGTGTGTGCGTGCTGTGTGAAACCTGTCCGGTGTACAGTGGGTTAACAGCTGAAGGGTTTTCATGAGCTGAGTAAAACAGCTGAGTGTGAGTGCTTAAGATCTGCGAGAATCATGAGCCTAATGAGCGGTTGAATGCGTGTGTATAAGTGCTTTGCTGGGCTAAACCTGAATGGTGCTCAGCGGGTTAATCACATCTCAGATCTGTGTGTGAATGAGATGTGCTGATTGACTCACTGTGTTGCAGCTGTGGGTGAGGCAGCCTGGATAGGAACCTGCCAGGTGTCTGAATGAGAGAGGACATTGGGAATCAGAGCAGTCCAGACCACTGTGGGGGAAGTGAAGGGAGCCTGCCAGCTCATTGCCAGTGGCACAAAGATGCGTACATGCCAGCCAGTGTCCAGGACCGAGGACGGCTCAAGGGCCAGGCGGTCATATGTGTGATGAGGACTGAGGACGGCTCAAGGGCCAGGCGGTCAGATGTGCGGTGTGAGAGACCGAGTATGGCTCAAGGGCCAGGCGGTCACAGCTGACTTTGGGACTGACTGAGTGAGTCATGATAGGGTCCCGTTGATCCAAATGTTAGTGTCCTGGATCCCGGTGGATCCGTGGTGGTCTTGTGTGTACTGAGTGACAGGGTTCCTGTTACTATTGTGGGCCCTGAGTATGTAGCATATTGGCTTATGTAAAAATGCCATGAATGCTGAGTCATAATGGTTCATGAAAATGTGCCTTGTGTGATGACTCGTGTGCAATAGGATGGGGAATGATCCCTGTCAGGGTGTTAGACAGAGATAACCGCCATTGGGACCGACAATAAGTCATGATATGGTCATGATATGGTCCCGTTGATTCTCATGCAAATGTCCTGTAATGTAATGTAATGTCATGTGATGTACTAATGTGGAAGTTATGTCATATGAAAATGTGAATACGGTGTTATGTTTATGTTATGAAAGCGGTTTATGACAGAAAAACAATAAATCCGCTGGTTATGTTCCGTTGAAATGTAGTCGCTAATGTCATTTCCCCAATGCCAAGCGGGTTCCCCTGGGGCGCTACCTCACAAAAATATATATATTAGGGATGAGCGAGTCCTAAATTACTCGGAATCGCTAGACCCGCACGAGTCCGAGCCCAGGACTCGCTACTCGTTGCGAGTCTAGCGAGTCCAATGTTAATGAATAGGGAACCGAGTAATAACGAATAATGCTATTTCCAAATCGCTGATGTGTCTCTGAAAGTGTGCGAGTCCAAACTCGCAGGTTTTTCTCTTATTTGGAGCCGATGATGGGAGGGGGAAGCGATTCTCGGGCACACACCATGCTGTAAAAGCAAACATTTTATAATTTCTGGTGGCTTTCTGGGGGCTTGTAAGGGTGCTTTCACATCTGCGTTTTTCGTAATTCGCGGCAGATGCGGTGAAAAAACCGCATCTGCCGCGTTTGCCGCATAACGGTTCCACTTGCGGCACGGTTGCGGTTTTTTCCATAGGAAGTATAGGGGGACTTGCGGCAGATGCGGCAAGTGCGGTATTGCACTTGCGGCAGGTGCGGCAGCGAAAAAAAACCGCAGTAAGCCGCGGTTTTTTTCTCTGCCGCACCTGCCGCAAGTGCAATACCGCACTTGCCGCATCTGCCGCAAGTCCCCCTATACTTCCTATGGAAAAAACCGCAACCGTGCCGCAAGTGGAACCGTTATGCGGCAAACGCGGCAGATGCGGTTTTTTCACCGCATCTGCCGCGAATTACGAAAAACGCAGATGTGAAAGCACCCTAAAACAAGTAGCAGGTACTATTTCGTGAAAGGTACACACTAGAGGCTTAGGGCCCTTTCACATCTGCGTTTTTCGTAATTCACGACAGATGCGGTGAAAAAACCGCATCTGCCGCGTTTACCGCATAACCGTTCCACTTGCGGCGCGGTTGCGGTTTTTTCTATGCAAAGTATAGGCATACTTGCGGCAGGTGCGGCAAGTGCGGTTTTGCACTTGCGGCAGGTGCGGCCGCGAAAAAAAACCGCAGTAAGCCGCACCTGCCGCAAGTATGCCTATACTTTGCATAGAAAAAACCGCAACCGCGCCGCAAGTGGAACGGTTATGCGGTAAACGCGGCAGATGCGGTTTTTTCACCGCATCTGCCGCGAATTACGAAAAACGCAGATGTGAAAGCACCCTGCGATATTTTAAGACAGATGGATGGTACCGTGCGAGCTGCAGGCAGGACACCGTACAGCAACGCACTGGTACAGGAAAAAATTGTTTAGTACGCAGAACCAGGCACTGTTAGGCTGCGGTGCTGGCTGCGTGCAAGTTTACAAGTACCGTGCGAGCTGCAGGCAGGACACCGTACAGCAACGCACTGGCACAGGAAAAAATTGTTTAGTACGCAGAACCAGGCACTGTTAGGCTGCGGTGCTGGCTGCGTGCAAGTTTACAAGTACCGTGCGAGCTGCAGGCAGGACACCGTACAGCAACGCACTGGCACAGGAAAAAATTGTTTAGTACGCAGAACCAGGCACTGTTAGGCTGCGGTGCTGGCTGCGTGCAAGTTTACAAGTACCGTGCGAGCTGCAGGCAGGACACCGTACAGCAACGCACTAGCACAGGAAATTTTTTGTGGAAAAATGGCACCAAAATTATTTGGTAGACTAGTGCCAAAAATAAGAAAAAGCTTAGGATTACAGCTCTGAGGAAAGCTGGGTGAACTAAGCTCTGAGGATGGTGCTGGATTCACTGTAAGGCTGCTCCTATCTCCCTTCCTTACAGTCCTGTACAGCAATCCTCCGTCCTGGTAGTTCTGAAAAGAACTTTTGGGTTATGTGTGAGGAATCTTGACTCCTACACTCCGTCCTGTTAGTTCTGAAAAGAACTTTTGGGTTATATGTGACTCCTACACTGCCTAACTGTCCCTAGATCTGCTCCAAGTCTCCCTGCACTAGGTCAGCTCTTCTCAGGAATGTGCCCAAAATGGCGGGGGCAAGCCTTATATACTGCCTTGCCTGTCATAGATGACATAGGCATCATGATGGACAGCAGCCAATCATAGTCCTGACACAACCAAAGCTGCTATGGCATTACTGACTATGATTGGCTATCTTCACAAGTTTTCTGACCTAACACGCAATGCTGACTAGTAACATAAAAGATTCTGGATTCGCGAGTCCCGAATAGAGAATACAGGACTCGGAATCGCAGACTCGCTAGGATTCGGACTCGTAGACTCGCTCAGACTCGCTGCTGTTTGGGGAGATTCAAGCTATATAGTGATGTGATAGAGCGAGTCTAGCGAGTCTAGCGAGTGAGATAAAGTAAACTCTGACAAAACTAAGATTGCCATTGACTTGCACTGGACTCGTTACTGAGCGAGTATTCGCTAAAAGACTCGCCGATTACCGAGTCCAGCGAGTCCCTTAAGAATCGCCGAGTAACGAGTCCTAGCGAGTAGACTCGCTCATCCCTAATATATATATATATATATTAAAGGGGATACTCGGGATTAATAAAACTTTACTGCATTCTTTCAAGAACAGCGACACCCCTGTCTACATTTTCAATGTATTGTTAGAGCATAGATCCATTCACTTAAATGAAGCTGAGAAGCAATATCACACACGACCTGTAGACAGGAGTGGCACTGTTTACATAGAAAATTAGTCATGTTTGAAGAATTCTGGACAAGCCTTTTAAGCTTTCCTAAATTAATGTTTTAAGGACCTTGTAAGCTTCAAGAACTTCACAGTTGTTGCCACATATGGCAAAACTCACACCCTATCGGTGTCAATAACACCTGCAAACTCCAGGAATCTTAAATTATTTTAGATTTGCAAAACATTTTACAGCTAAACACTAGCCGGTAGGCCTAATGGCTGGGAACATTCCTAACTATATGGTTAGATGTTGTTCCCAGCTAGTGGGTCTTCATGCGAGCATTTTGGCCCCAAACAATCAGGGAAAGTTTTAGGTCCATTTTAAATTTCAAACTTTTTTCTCCAACGAAGCTGCATTCGATTTTTTAGTAAATTGCTGAACAGAATATGTAATATTTGTTCTGAATTTGAAATTAGTGGACATGTTCAGGGGACGTTTGCTCATTTCTACCCAAGACTTCATTAGCCTGCTCTTCTACAGTTTGTGAAATATCACCTGGTTCTTTTTTATTTCTTTGCCATCCTTGCAAGCTGAATCAAAAATGTATCATATTCCTAGAGAACTGTGAATTTCAGGAAATTCAACATAAAATCTATCCATAGTGGATCGAATATCATATTTTTAATTAATAGGGTTGTTCGATGGTAAAAAAATGTTTTTCCTAATATCCCATCTTAAACAAGAAATTTGCAATACTTTTCAATCTACTTACATAATCGGGAGTTGGGCACTGTAGCCCAATCCCAGACTCCTTTGCGCGACTGCGAGTGATGACGCGCAGCGTCATCACGAGCCGCAGCCGCTCTACAGTTAAAAAAAAAAAATCCTCACCTCTCCCCGAGCCCCCGGAGTCTCCCGCCGTCTTCCGCCGTGTTCCGCTAGGCTCCCGGTGGCTCTGCAGGCTCCCGGTGCCTGCAGTGGTCTTCTATCTACTGCACTCAAGGACCTGTGGTGATGTCAGAGTCACGTGACACCAGCTTACTCCAGGCAAATCGCAGGTCACGTGACTCTGACATCACCACAGGTCCTTGAGTGCAGTAGATAGAAGACCACTGCAGGCACCGGGAGCCTGCACAGCCACCGGGAGCCTAGCGGGAGACGGCGGGAGACTCCGGGGGCTCGGGGAGAGGTGAGCATAATCTTTTTTTTATTTTTTTTAACCCCTGCCTTGCAGGAGCACCACCACAGACACCTGTATATTCTGCCACCACACAGATGCCTGTATACTATCCCACCACACAGACACCTGTATACTATGCCACCACACAGACGCCTGTATACTATGCCACCACACAGACGCCTGTATACTCTGCCAACACACACACGCCTGTATACTCTGCCGCCACCACAGACACCTGTATACTCTGCCGCCACCACCACACACGCCTGTATACTCTGCCGCCACCACACAGACGCCTGTATACTATGCCACCACACAGACGCCTGTATACTCTGCCAACACACACACGCCTGTATACTCTGCCACCACCACAGACACCTGTATACTCTGCCGCCACCACCACACACACCTGTATACTCTGCCGCCACCACCACACACGCCTGTATACTCTGCCGCCACCACACACGCCCGTACACTCTGCCACCACCACACACGCCTGTACACTCTGCCACCACCACACACGCCTGTACACTCTGCCGCCACCACCACACCTGCCTGTATACTCTGCCGCCAGCAGCACAGATGCCTGTATACTCTGCCGCCACCAGCACAGACGCCTGTATACTCTGCCGCCACCACACATGCCTGTATACTCTGCCGCCACCACACCCGCCTGTATACTCTGCCGCCACCAGCACAGACGCCTGTATACTCTGCCACCACCACAGACGCCTGTATACTCTGCCGCCACCACCACACCCGCCTGTATACTCTGCCGCCACCAGCACAGACGCCTGTATACTCTGCCGCCACCAGCACAGACGCCTGTATACTCTGCCACCACCACACACGCCTGTACACTCTGCCACCACCACACACGCCTGTACACTCTGCCGCCACCACACACGCCTGTACACTCTGCCGCCACCACACACGCCTCTACACTCTGCCGCCACCACCACAGACGCCTGTATACTCTGCCGCCACCAGCACAGACGCCTGTATACTCTGCCGCCACCAGCACAGACCCCTGTATACTCTGCCACCACCACACATGCCTGTACACTCTGCCACCACCACACACGCCTGTACACTCTGCCACCACCACACACGCCTGTACACTCTGCCGCCACCACACACGCCTGTACACTCTGCCGCCACCACACACGCCTGTACACTCTGCCGCCACCACCACAGATGCCTCTATACTCTGCCGCCACCAGCACAGACGCCTGTATACTCTGCCGCCACCAGCACAGACGCCTGTATACTCTGCCGCCACCACACATGCCTCTACACTCTGCCGCCACCACACACGCCTGTACACTCTGCCACCACCACACACGCCTGTATACTCTGCCGCCACCAGCACAGACGCCTGTATACTCTGCCGCCACCACACATGCCTGTACACTCTGCCGCCACCACACACGCCTGTACACTCTGCCACCACCACACACGCCTGTATACTCTGCCACCACCACACACGCCTGTACACTCTGCCGCCACCACACACGCCTGTACACTCTGCCGCCACCACCACAGATGCCTCTATACTCTGCCGCCACCAGCACAGACGCCTGTATACTCTGCCGCCACCAGCACAGACGCCTGTATACTCTGCCGCCACCAGCACAGACGCCTGTATACTCTGCCGCCACCAGCACAGACGCCTGTATACTCTGCCGCCACCAGCACAGACGCCTGTATACTCTGCCGCCACCAGCACAGACGCCTGTATACTCTGCCGCCACCAGCACAGAAGCCTGTATACTCTGCCGCCACCAGCACAGACGCCTCTATACTCTGCCGCCACCACCACAGATGCCTGTATACTCTGCCCCCACCACCACACACGCCTGTATACTCTGCCCCCACCACCACACACGCCTGTATACTCTGCCGCCACCACCACAGACACCTGTATACTCTGCCACCACACAGATGCCTGTATACTATGCCACCACAGACACCTATATACTCTGCCAACACCACCACACACGCCTGTATACTCTGCTACCCACAGAGCCGCTTGTATACTCTGCTACCCACAGAGCCCCCTGTATACTCTGCTACCCACTGACCCGCCTGTATACACACAATTCATTTCACCCTGCTCCCGATGCAATTGCATCGGGCCTTTTTACTAGTAATTAATAAAAAGAACAGTTCCATAGATTTTACTCCTTATCATAGATCACCATCCTCTTAGATGTCAACCACTTCCTATGAAGTTCTACTCGAATCACACATCATGAACAAAATATCAATTACTGATGTCATATTTATAGGGAATCTGTCACCTCCTAAAACCCACCTAACCTATCAATACATGTCCCTGCACCTTCCTATTAGCATTATAACCATCCTTCTCTGTGCTAAATGGTTGCTTTCAAAGTTGAAATAAACACTTTGATACTTACTCATTAAGATGATAATGAAGTAGGGGCTATATGCAATTACCTTTTGGGCATGTTGTTTTGCAGGCTCCAGGATTCACCCTTTCTCTGTCTGTGCTGCTGTGATGTGGAGCTGAAGGCAGGACTAATGATTTGCATTCTGTGAGTGACAGAGAGGGTGAGGGCAATGCCTGCACAAGCAGAGCAGCACAGAGAGGGCTGGATCCTGCAGGCTGCAAAACAACACGCCCAGAGGGCTATTGCATATAGCCCCTACTTCATTATCATCCTAATGAGTGAGTATCAAAGTTTTATTTCAACATTGAAAGGAAGCATTTAGCACAGAGAGGGATGGTTATAATGGTAATAGGAAGGTGCAGGGACATGTATTGATAGATTAGGTGAGTTTTAGGACGTGACAGGTTCCCTTTAAGAGCTGGTCTGTTGTACAGTTGTACTGAGCAATCAATAATCAGTTTCTACTGTGCATTAATGATGTGTGTGGTTCCATTAAAGAGGACGGGATTTCTGCTTCTCAGTTAAAATCTTTTAAGACGATAGTATGCTGGAGCATGATTTGTACTTCTTTATTACTATCATCAATAGGGCTGTGAGAGATCAAACTGCCAACGATCATTAATTGATGGCATATTGTAGTGACATACTACCTTTGTAGCTGAGTGTACGGGTCGCGGCTTCAGAGCCGCACTGTATATTGTCAGAAGTGCAGAAGACTCCTGATCATGGGCAGTGCACCTCTGAAGCAGGGACCCGTTACAAAGGTGCAAAGAAACTCCAGGCAAGAGATGTGAGATTTTGAGGGTCTGACGGTGACGTCAGCTACTGGAAATTATGTTACCCCGCCAACAGGGGCATGATAACACAGAAAGAGGGCTGACTAGTCAGGGAAAACAAAGCCTCCTCGAATAATCAAGGCCCTAATTAGCATAGGTAAAACCAGTATTGTTAATCTTTTTTTCACATTGGATTGTGAGAATAGCATTAGACAGGGATGGTTAGACAGGGAATTTTGCCCCACACATGTTCTTTCTTGTTGTTTAAAGAGCTTAGGTGACCTGAAAGGTTCCCTTAAACTCCAACTGGTTAAATTATATTGGATTATTGACCTCTTTGCTATACTAGGTAAAACATAATCACAGACAAAGATCACATACGTGTTTGTTTTGCTTGTATCCTTCCTCAGGGACACGATGCAGTCACATCTCATCAGAATGTGTACAGCTATGTTAGTTCAGATTTTCTCCAGGAGCAACCTTGTCAAACTTCTTGTCCCTTTTCATCAATTAATGCTACTTGCCCTTGGGCCTCTCCTCAGGCATTGTCAAGACTCATGTAGTCAGTTGCATGTGGAACATGTTGACCTTGTTGGGTATTATACTTGATTTGTGGACAATAAGATAAAGAATCATAGTCTTCACGTTTGCTACCTTGTAAAGACTGCCTATATGAATTATAAGTAATACATATTTCCTGTCACAAGAGGTTAGAAATGTAGCTCTATAACATGACAGTTATGTCCAAAACTTATTTTTGAAGTTCTTTACTTTCTTTCTTTATAATTGATAATATGTCTGCTTCTTGTAGCTGAAACCACATGAAATAATCAACCTAAGCAAACTTTGTGTTGCTTTCAACAAAACATGCTTTAAACTAATTGCATGCTATAAAACATTTATTGATGCAAAGCTTAACCCCTTATCAACTATATTATTGGGTCCTTCAATACAAAGTGCAGCATAGTTATCAACACTATCTAATTCTTAGCCAAGACAAAGTTCAGTTGAAAGTCTTAAAATGTTCCAGATTTATCATAGTGGTTCAAGCTGTTTGATAAATCTTGCTCATGTTTAGGCATTCTTGTCTAGGTTTGCAGTAGCTAAGGTCGGCTTCACACCATGGTTCTTGACTGTCAGGTTCTGTCCAGTGTTTTACTATTTTCAAGAAAAATCCACACCAACCATCAGTCACTTTTAGCATGGTCACTTAGTAGTCTACCATAATGGTGTGCAGATAGGATATAAGTACTAGTAACACTCCGTAGACTAATTTTACACAAGTGAAACCACTTAAAGAGTATACGTTACAAAATAACACCTTTATTGATTAAAAGCAGATAGGTACACGTTATATACAATGAGTTTGGTATAGGAGATCCCAAAAAGATGCTGCAGGGCCAGTAGTCCCAGTGCAGATATAGAGATAATCCACAATATACAGGTATCACATGGAATTAGTCATCAACAGCCCCCAGAGTGGTAGTCATGATCATAACAGCTCATGCATGCATGCATTATCACTCACCCATTGGAAGTTGTGCCTGTGGTGGATCTGCTCCCTCTGCCCTGTCTCGCCCTGCAGCGCCCCCAGCGCTGCAGGGCGAGACAGGGCAGAGGGAGCAGATCCACCACAGGCACAACTTCCAATGGGTGAGTGATAATGCATGCATGCATGAGCTGTTATGATCATGACTACCACTCTGGGGGCTGTTGATAACTAATTCCATGTGATACCTGTATATTGTGGATTATCTCTATATCTGCACTGGGACTACTGGCCCTGCAGCATCTTTTTGGGATCTCCTATACCAAACTCATTGTATATAACGTGTACCTATCTGCTTTTAATCAATAAAGGTGTTATTTTGTAACGTATACTCTTTAAGTGGTTTCACTTGTGTAAAATTAGTCTACGGAGTGTTACTAGTACTTATATCCTATCTGCACACCATTATGGTAGACTACTAAGTGACCATGCTAAAAGTGACTGATGGTTGGTGTGGATTGTTCTTGAAAATAGTAATTGTAATTTTGTCTGTGTTTACAGCGTGTTCAAAACAAATGGATTTTCGAGCCCGTGATTCGACGTGGCTCACTCAAATCAATGAGGTTTTTGGTGGAGAGACCATACCGGTTTCTAAAAATGGTTCGGGTACACATTCAGCTCATGTCGAGAAATTAAAGCAGCTCATGCACAGGAGAACTCGTCTATGGTGGAATAAGGCGTTCCTGGAAAACTATATCCAGAAGGGCCTTATCCCCAGGGGCCTGAGGATACAGGTTTTTCCTTCCTTTGAAATCCTGGATGATTGGTTTAAGAAAAGTTGGGAGGAACTGTCTAACAACTGCTCATGGGGGTTTATGGAGTTGTTATGCAAACTAAATGGCCAAACCATCGCTGAGATCGAAAAAGAGATTGAAGTTGTACAAAATCTGTTAAAAGTGGATTCCACACCTGACAGGTTGGAAAAAATCAGTAAAGAAGTAGACCAGGAAATAACAAAATGGGAAAAAGAGATTCGGTCTACAAAGACCAAAAAATTTAAGAGAGATCAAACTGACCTTCAAAACAACCAGGTCTATAAATGGAGAAAGGGGAAGCCACGGAAAGAAAGATCTAGAACCAACTCTCTGGTCTCAGTGGCATCAACTGATGGGTCAGAAAGTGGGGCAAACAAAGGGATGACAGAACAACAGAAAAAACAGAATGCAAAAAGGAAAAATAATTCCCCAGTTAATCCACCAGACAGTAAAAGGAAAGCCAACCAATTGGAGGTAATTAACCTGTCACCTCATTCCCTCTCTGATGCCCAAATTGAAGTCCTGCAATTAGGTCTAAATTTTGTCCCTAAAAACTGTTACGATTTTTTTACAGCAGTGAAGGATCTAAATCTGTTCACTCGCAAAATTATTTTACGGAAGTTACATGACAGATCGGCTGATACTGAGATGGATCTTATGGTGCTTGAAAAGGATGCCGTGGTGGATCTAGAGGACCTGAGTGATGATTTACCAATACCACCAGGTATGTTTCCATCTAACGTGGTTCCCAGATCGACCCCATTCCCCCCTTTGTCGACATGCCCACAAGTGGAGATATTCAATAAATTGGTAACTGAAGATCTCAAAAAACTATCTAAGTTTGGAGGTCGTGACAATTTAACATCCACACAACGTACAGCATTAAAAGAGCTAAAAGATCTTGATGATGTGGTGATCAGAAATGCTGACAAGGGGGGGAATGTGGTGGTCTGGCCAAAAATCTTGTACGAAAAAGAGGCCTATAAACAACTGAATAATAAAGATACGTACATGAAAATGTCGTATAACCCTGTTGCTAAACATATTGTTGAACTTCTGGAAATAATACAGCGTGCTTTTAACGATGGGATAATTTCAAAAAAGATACTGGAGGGGCTGTTGGTAGAGGATCCAAAAATTCCGACTTTTTATTTGATACCAAAAGTTCATAAAGATCTCAACAGTCCCCCAGGACGCCCCATCGTTTCTGGCATAGGTGGTCTATGCGAGCCTACCTGTAAATTCATTGATTTTTACCTTAGGAAACTCGTCGTTACACTCCCTTCTTATGTGCGAGATACATCTGATATTCTGACAAAACTTGAAGGAATGGTAGTATCAGAAAACATGTGGCTGGTTACAGCCGATGTAGAATCCTTATATACATGTATCGCACATAGGGATGGAGTGGATGCGGTGCGCCTGTTCTTGAAGATGACCGACTGGGATGACAATTTGTGCAACCTGATTATTGAATTACTTGAGTTCATTCTTACCCACAACGTCTTCGTGTTCAACGACCGCTTCTATATACAGAGACGGGGGACAGCTATGGGGGCGGCCTGTGCCCCCTCATATGCAAATTTATTTTTGGGTAGTTGGGAGCGGTCGTTGTTCCAATCTGGAGACGTTGTGGGTATTGAAAACATACCATGTTGGTTTCGTTACATTGACGACCTGCTATTTATTTGGCAGGGGTCAAGATCCGACTTGGACACGTTCATGAATGTCCTCAATCAAAATAACTTGAACATCAAATTAACTTATCAGGCACACAAAAAATATATGACATTCTTGGATGTCGCTTTGGAGGTGAGGAGGGATGGCTTAATTGAAACAGATGTTCATCGAAAAACTACGGCCGTGAACTCCCTCCTCCATGCGACATCAGCACATGATAAAAGTACAATCACGGCCATCCCAGTCGGTCAATTTTTGAGAATGCGTCGCATATGCTCTAGCGACGAGAAATTCGAAAGACAGGCGAAGGATCTTCAACAAAGGTTTGCTTCCAGAGGTTTCAGCAATAGAAGTGTAAAACAGGGATATCTGAGGGCCAAAAAGACAAGTAGGGAACATCTGCTATTTGCACCTAAAACCAGGGCTCCTGACACGGGCACCATTAGATACATCACAACCTTTAATTCTCAGTGGACTAATATCAGGTCAATTCTGTGTAAGCATTGGTCTGTCTTGATGACGGATCCTGTATTACAAAGAAATTTACCGACTAAACCAATGCTGACATCCAGAAGAGGAAAAAATCTGCGCGAGATTTTGAGTAGCAGCCATTACACTCCGAAAAAAACAAACTTCTTTGGCGAACATCCCAGAAATCCTTTGGTGGGTTGTTATCCTTGCGGAGATTGTTTAAGCTGCACTCAGGGAAATATAAGGAGAGCGAAAGAATTTTGTTCCTCTAACATACAAAAGGTACACAGAATTGAAAAATATATTACCTGTAGCACGACTCACGTGGTCTACCACGCAACATGTCCTTGTGGAAAGACGTATATTGGTCTGACCACAAGGCAGTTGCGTGTGAGGGTACGTGAACACGTGCGTGACATTGAGAATGCAGCTGATGTCTTGGACACTTCAACTTTAAAAACTATACCTAGACATTTTAGATTCTTTCATGACTGTAATCCAAGAGAACTAGTAGTAAAGGGTATCGACAAAGTGCAGGCGGGCATTCGGGGAGGTGATTTGGCTAAATCACTTGCACAATTAGAGTGCAGGTGGATAGTCGAACTTGATACTATGGTCCCAAGAGGACTTAATGAAAAGTTGAGTTTTGTCCCATTCCTCAACAGGACATAGTTCTGCTGTGTTATGGGCTGCTTTTTTCCACAAACACAGTATAGGAGCTGTTTGTGTCCCGACCATCTGTGTTTTTAATCACTGTGTATTTTAGTTTTTCCTAGGATAACTGATGACCGTTATGTATGGAGTCAGATATAGCGATTGAATTAATCATGGAGACACTGAATAATGTGCCAATTGGAAGTTCCAAATAAACGATGATGGACTGACTGCTATCAAAATGGTCCTTCATCTATATTTTATCCCATAGATATTGTGCAAATTTGGTATGAAAGTATTTATTAAAATATAATTCATGTCTATGACATGAACACGAATATGTAGATAAATAATGTTTTTACATACTTAAATCACAGGTTATACTGTGTCGTAACTTGTCACATGTAAATCAATGTTATTATCATCTTATGTATAATTATGTATACTATGTATCAATCATATATGCTGCTATGCACTTATTCACTTTAATTATGTTTACCTCACTTCTGTATTTATGTAATGTGTTGTATGAGTGTGTTCAGTATGTATGTGGACTGGTATGGGACGGAATATGGATAGGAGGGATCAGTGAGATGGTGTGTCCTTCCATCAGTGTAAGATATATGAGAACATATCCCTATCTATTGGCAGTATATAAAGGTCTCCACCAAGATGGCCGCTGGAGACATGTGTGGCACAGGCTATGTTGCTCCGTCTAATGGAATCGCGTGAATGAAGCTGCGCATGCGCGAGAGTACCCGGGACTCTCGCGCGCGTACGCTCTTCACGTGTTCCGGTGGAAGTGACGTGCCGCCCACATTGAACGGCGTCTTGGCGCCATTCAGCCGCTATAAATGGCGTGAAACCACACTTACCAAACCATCCCCGTGATCAAGCGTTGCGAAACGCGAGGGGGGCGCTGCAGGGCGAGACAGGGCAGAGGGAGCAGATCCACCACAGGCACAACTTCCAATGGGTGAGTGATAATGCATGCATGCATGAGCTGTTATGATCATGACTACCACTCTGGGGGCTGTTGATGACTAATTCCATGTGATACCTGTATATTGTGGATTATCTCTATATCTGCACTGGGACTACTGGCCCTGCAGCATCTTTTTGGGATCTCCTATACCAAACTCATTGTATATAACGTGTACCTATCTGCTTTTAATCAATAAAGGTGTTATTTTGTAACGTATACTCTTTAAGTGGTTTCACTTGTGTAAAATCTGTCCAGTGTTTTGCAGGATGCACCGGGCAGAACCTGACAGCCACAGACGAGCAGAACCGGAGGGCAAATCTACCCCCCGATTCTGCTTTTTGCCGCCTTCGTTGCTGGCGCTGTCCAGTGCTGAAATTTCAGCCGCGGAGCTCTCCTGGTGCTGAAATTCAGCAGCGGCTTTTAACAGCCGCAGCTCTTTCAGCACCAGGCGCCTGGGAACCAATACGATTTTCTGCTGGTTCCAGCGCGTTCTGATTCCCATAGAATCCCATGCTATGGGCACCAGATCCAGGAGGATCCGGTTTTGTCTGATTTTTGCATCGGACACAAAAAATAATGCAGGCTCCATTTTTGTGTCCAATCCAAAAATCAGACAAAGCCGGATCCTCCCGGAAAACCAGCAAACTGGAGGCCAAATAATGCCAATCCGGCACCACATGGGACAGCCCCGGACCTGAAAAAACATGGTGTGAAGCCAGCCTAAATAATTTTATGCTAAAAGTTAGTTTGAAAGTTGGGTGTATTTTTGGAGCACAATGGAAACCATACTATTTTTTTCAGCTAATTCTAGCTTTATTGTCGAACAAAGTGCAGAAAGCATCTAAAACACATAAAAATGGTGCAATTCATAAAAGACAGGTTTTTTTTTTTACACATAATTCTGGTGTATTTGGTTTGATACATATTCACAGTAGTTTTGCTTTATACATCATTGTATTGTGAAGGCCAAAAAAGTTATTTTCCCTTCAACAATCCCTATGAAGGGATAAAGATGTTATTAGGCATCACAGTTGAAAAAAACACTTTTAACCTGTAAATATAGGATTAACCTGCAGGTTAACATCACAAATTTAACTTTATTTCTCCCTGCAGTCTCACGCTTTCAGACTTACAGTGTTGGCCAACAGTATTGACACCCCTGCCATTCTGTCAGATAATATTCAGTTTCTTCCTGAAAATGATTGCAATCACAAATTCTTTGGTATTATTATCTTCATTTAATTTGTCTTCAATGAAAGAAACACAAAAAGAATTGTCTTAAAGCCAAATTGGATATAATTCCAAACCAAACATAAAAAAGAGGGTGGACAAAAGTATTGGAACCCTTAGAAAAATCATGTGATGCTTCTCTAATTTGTGTAACTAACAGCACCTGCAACTTACCTGTGGCACCTAACAGGTGTTGGCAATAACTAAATCACACTTGCAGCCAGTTGACATGGATTAAAGTTGACTCAACCTCTGTCTTGTGTCCTTGTGTGTACCACATTGAGCATGGAGAAAAGAAAGAAGACCAAAGAACTGCGTGAGGACTTGAGAAACCAAATTGTGAGGAAGCATGAGCAATCTCAAGGCTACAAGTCCATCTCCAAAGGCCTGAATGTTCCTGTGTCTACAGTGCGCAGTGTCATCAAGAAGTTTAAAGCCCATGGCACTGTGGCTAACTTCCCTAGATGTGGATGAAAAAGAAAAATTGCCGAAAGATTTCAGCGCAAGATTGTGCGGATGGTGGATAAAGAACCTTGACTAACATCCAAACAAGTTTAAGCTGCCCTGCAGTCTGAGGGTACAACAGTGTCAACCCGTACTATCCGTCGATATCTGAATGAAAAGGGACTGTATGTTAGGAGACCCAGGAAGACCCCACTTTTTACCCCGAGGCACAAAATAGCCAGGCTGGAGTTTGCCAAAACGTACCTGAGAAAGCCTAAAACGTTTTGAAAAAATGTTCTCTCCTTTTGGGCAAAGGCATCAACATAGAGTTTACAGGAGAAAAAAAGAGGCATTCAAAGAAAAGAACACGGTCCCTACAATCAAACATGGCGGAGGTTCCCTGATGTTTTGGGGTTGCTTTGCTGCCTCTGGCGCTGGACTGCTTAACCGTGTGCATGGCATTTTGAAGTCTGAAGACTACCAACAAATTTTGCAGCATAATTTGGGCCCAGTGTGAGAAAGCTGGGTCATCCTCAGAGGTCATGGGTCTTCCAGCAGGACAATGACCCAAAACACACTTCAAAAAGCGAAAATGGCTTGAGAGAAAGCACTGGAGACTTCTAAGGTGGCCAGCAATGAGTCCAGACCTGAATCCCATAGAGCACCTGTGGAGAGATCTAAAAATGGCAGTTTGGAGAAGGCACCCTTCAAATATCAGGGACCTGGAGCAGTTTGCCAAAGAAGAATGATCTAAAATTCCAGCAGAGAATTGTAAAAAAACTCATTGATGGGTACCAGAAGCGGTTGATCGCAGTTATTTTGGCTAAAGGTTGTGCAACCAAGTATTAGGCTGAGGGTGTCAATACTTTTGTCCAAACCATTTTTGGAGTTTTGTGTGAAATGATCAATGTTTTGCTTTTTTCTTCATTCTCTTTTGTGTTTTTTTGATTGAAGACAAATTAAATGAAGATAATAATACCAAAGAATTTGTGATTGCAATCATTTTCAGGAAGAAACTGAGTATTGTCTGACAGAATTGCAGGGATGTCAATACTTTTGGCCAACACTGTATGGGTGGACAAGTGTAGCTTCAGTCACTACTGTGTGTGGCGGTTGTAACTGTGCCCCCATCACTGACTGACAGCAGGCTAAGGCAGGCTTCACACTGCAGTTTTTCACTGATCAGTGCCCATCCAGTTTGTGTGCCAAAACCAGGAGAGGAACCAGGAGAGGAACTTGCAGACAAAAACTATAATTGAAAGATTGACACCTGTTCTGAGTTTTGGAGACATTCCTGGTTTTGGCACCCAAACACTGATGGACACTGATCAGTGAAAAACTGCAGTGTGAAGCCAGTCTTAGCATTGCATTGGTACAGAGCTATCTGTCAGTCAGTGATGATTTT